>CM064547.1:46328601-46351101 GCA_032716605.1 Paralithodes platypus | reverse complement strand
TCTCTCTCTCTCTCTCTCACACACAAGGCACTCAGGGTGGGTTCCGTTGGTTCTGGTACTTTTACTCCGATGTACGACTATTACCTTCCATATCCAAGACGCGACGGCTACACGAAATAAAAACTATAATAATAATGTCTCAAACTTGATATATTCGTTTCAAGTGAGATATACAAACATGTTTCTACACTTACCCACCCTATTCAACATCTGACATACATTAATACAGCACAGAGCGAGCCAAACGCAACGACAGCTGAGACATGACTTATTAGCGCGACCGTACAGTACTCCTACTACTAAATAAAGTTCATCAAATAAAGTCAACTCAATCAACCAATTATCCGGGAATATAGGATTAATTGAAGTTTTAAAGTTCACAGCTTACGTAGGCAAAGTTTTAGTGATGTAATTTTAACTTGTCCTGCTAAAACTAAAAGGCCATGTGTAAATTGACGAGATTGACAGTTTAGACAAGCATAACTGGTGGTCTGAATTAGCTCCCTTGGCTTATAAATACATGATGAAAGCCCAGACACGTCCATTGCATCTAATTGTCAAAGTTTATTGCTGGACAGTGAGGAAAGCCGGTATCACACAAGAGCATTTGTAGTCAACATTCGATGATCAACATTTTTCTGGCAACATTTCTGGAATATTGTGCACTGGTATTGGAAACTAGACTGTTGCTAGATGAATTTTGGTGACCGAAATATTCTAAATGTTGACCTCATAAGCTGCCAGACCAGTGTTGAGGATAAATGTTGAGTGAAAAAGCGCTCGTGTGATACCGGCTTAACAAATAACTAGTAAACATGCTTTGTGTTACATTTTTGGGTCTATCTATATATATACTCATTTGTTCTTTAGTTTCCTCGCTAGACCTCCATCAAGCTTAAAATACACTCCCTAGACCCCCTTCAAGATAAATGTGTACATTTTTCAATGAAAATTGTCCCGGCCGAAGGCCGGTTTCTCTTAAAATTAATGGCTCGATATCGGTCGCCAGGAAAACATACACCTAAATGGCACGAAAGGTCTTTATTGTATATAGAAATGGGACGACATTTTTAAATCGACAAACTAATGGGGCGAACGTCTTAAAATCTCAAAACTAACGGGGCTAAGCATGAAGAAGAAGTAGGTTCAGAAAAAACAACCCATCTCCCCTTAAAATGAACTCCGAAATTTGACAGAATAAATAAAAACAGTATTTGAGGAGGAAGCGTAATAATCCCTAGCAGTACCGGGGCCGTCCTTTACCGGGACCGTCCTTTACCGGGGCCGTCCTTTACCTGGACCGGGGCCGTCCTTTACCTGGACCGTCCTTTACCTGGACCGTCCTTTACCTGGACCGTCCTTTACCGGGGCCGTCGTTTACCGGGGCCGTCCTTTTACCGGGGCCGTCCTTTTACCGGGGCCGTCCTTTTACCGGGGCCGTCCTTTACCGGGACCGTCCTTTTACCGGGACCGTCCTTCTACCGGGACCGTCCTTTTACCGGGACCGTCCTTTACCGGGACCGTCCTTTACCGGGGCCGTCCTTTACCGGGACCGTCCTTTACCGGGGCCGTCCTTTACCGGGGCCGTCCTTTACCGGGACCGTCCTTTACCGGGACCGTCCTTTACCGGGGCCGTCCTTTACCGTCCTTTTACCGGGGCCGTCCTTTACCGGGACCGTCCTTTACCGTCCTTTTACCGGGGCCGTCCTTTTACCGGGGCCGTCCTTTACCGGGGCCGTCCTTTACCGTCCTTTTACCGGGGCCGTCCTTTACCATCCTTTTACCGGGGCCGTCCTTTTACCGGGGCCGTCCTTTTACCGGGGCCGTCCTTTTACCGGGGCCGTCCTTTTACCGGGGCCGTCCTTTTACCGGGGCCGTCCTTTTACCGGGGCCGTCCTTTACCGGGGCCGTCCTTTACCGGGACCGTCCTTTACCGTCCTTTTACCGGGGCCGTCCTTTTACCGGGGCTGTCCTTTTACCGGGGCCGTCCTTTTACCGGGGCCGTCCTTTTACCGGGGCCGTCCTTTTACCGGAGCCGTCCTTTACCGGGGCCGTCCTTTACCGTCCTTTTACCGGGGCCGTCCTTTACCGTCCTTTTACCGGGGCCGTCCTTTTAACTTTATGCTGGCTACTATTAGACGATTATATTCAGCTTAAAAAGAGCCTCCAGCAATTACAAGGCTTCGAACTACCTCGCTTAAGGGGAGGTTTTTAGTTTGGTCCGTAGATATCCTTCAAGCTTAAGATTACACCCCCTTGAGCCCCTTTCAAGATAAATTTGTACATTTTTCGGTAGAAAAATGTCCCGGATGAAAGCCGGTACCTCTTAAATTACAGGCTCGCTATCGCTCGCCAGGATAAAATCGACACCTAAATGGCACGAAAGGTCTTAAAATTGACAGAAATGGGTTGAAAGTTCTTAAAATCGTCAAAATAATGGGGCGAACGTTTTAACATTAGGAAAACAATGGGGCTAAACATGAGGGAGAAAGGAGTCAAGAAAAAAATCCGTCAAGTGGATATCTCCCCTTAAGTCATTTTACTACCTCAGATCCTTCTTAACCCCTTCTGTACCGGCGACGATTCCAACTAAATTTCGACGTTTTTGTGCAGTTTAAAGGGGGTGACCTGTTTTTGTTCTGTCCTTTTCTATCTTTTCTCTGGCTTGTATCCATTTGGCCCCATTCAGCCTACTGTTTTAAGACGTTTATCCCCATCCAGGTGTCAATTTTTTACTGGTGAGCGGTAGCGAGCCAGCATATTTTTTATTTTTGTTTGACAGCAGGCTAAATTTGTACATTTTTCGTTAGCTATAAAAATGTCTCCGGCGAAGCCGGATTTCTTCATATAATGCTGGCTCGCTATCGCTCGCCAGGAAGAAATCGAAACCTAGATGGGGATAAACGTCTTAAAATAGTCGGCTGAATGGGGCCGAATGGATACAAGCCAGAGAAAGAGAGAAAAGGACAGAAATAACAAAAAGCAGGTCACCCCCCTTAAGAACAATCTGTGGTATTAAAATGGGTTAAGTGAGGAAGTTGGATGACTTAGTTACTGGAGGGCTCTTTAAAACTGAATAACATCGAATAATAGTAACCAGACTAAATTTAAAGGTACAACATCGGTAATGCAGGGGTTAAGGGGAGATTTCCACTGGAGGGATTTTTATCTGGACCTCTTTCTCTCATGTTTAGCCCCATTGCTTTTTAGATTTTAAGACGCTCACCCCCTTTAGTTTGGCGATTTTAAGAACTTTCGCCACATTTCTGTCAATTTTAAGAACTTTCGTGCCATTTAGGTGTCGATTTTTTCCTGGCGAGCGATAGCGAGCCTGTAATTTGAGAGGAACCGGCCTTCGGCCGGTACATTTTTCTACCGAAATATGTACAAATTTATCTTGAAAGGGGATCTAGGGGGTGTAATTTTAAACTTCATGGAGTTCTAGGGAAGAAACTAAATACCTCTCCTTAAACTAAACAGAATCGTCTAAATATAGTAAACATAATATTAACTAGACGTCGCCGGTACCAAGGGGCTTACGCTACAGAGGCGAGCTAATAGGATGAAACATTTTGAGCCGCACTAATGAAAATACGCTGATTCACTTGATAACGTTCACCGTCCCATTATTATCATTAGCTGTTAAAGTGTTCCTGATCACGACATTATATTTGTCTGATAATTACTGACAAGGGACTGGAGTTCTCGAAAAGAGGCTTCAGTCCTGGCAATATTCTTGACTTACAGTGTGCTGGCTTAATAATCCAGAGGGGTTGATAGCCTCTGACGTCCTATTTTAACTAACTAATTCCTGCAATCACTGTCATAACCTATTAACCCTTTCTGTACCGGGCGTCTTTTTAAGTTTATTCTAGTTATATTTAGACGAATTGGGCCGTTTAAGAAGAATCTGTGGTAGTGAAAATGGTCAAGTGAGATGGTTCGAAGCCTGTTAATTGCCGGAGGCCCTATTGAAAATGAATAAAATCGTCTAATAGTAGCCAGAATAAAGTAAACAAGACGTCGCCGGTACAGAAGGGGTTAATCGTCAACACCGCTTTTCACCACATTTTACAGTCTCCGAATCTCTATAATATACTACATTGTACCCCACGTAATACTATCTTGTATAGCTGGCCACGTAAGTCATGTCTCCGCTTTCATTACGTTTTGCTCGCTGTGTCCTCTATTTATGTCTGTCAGATGTTGACAAAAAAATAAAATAATAAAATAGAATTAAATAGAAAATAAAAATAAAAATAGGAAAAGTGGGGATTGGGCCTGAGCATATAGATAGATAGATAGATAGATAGATAGATAGATGGATAGATGTTGAATAGGGTGTGTAAAGATAGGAACATGTGTGTAAATTGCACTTGATCGATAGCTTGACATTTCTGATGATATTTAAGGGGCGACTGGCCGTTTGTTTGGTCTATTAATTAATTTATTCATATTTTTTTTAGTTTCCTCCCTAGACCTCCATTAAGCTTAGAAAACACCCCCTAGACCCCCTTTCAAGAAAAATTTGTAAATTTTTCGGTAGAAAAATTTCCCGGCCCAAGGCCGGTTCCTCTTAAAATTGCAGGCTCGCTATCGCTCGCCAGGAAATAATCGACACCTAAATGACACGATAGGTCTTTAACGTTGACAACGAAATGGGGCGAAAGGTGTTAAAATCGCAGAAAAACGACCCTTCTCCCCTTAAGACTATGTTTCCCCTCATATATCACTCCAGCCTCTTCAAGATAGACGTCTATAACCTCCCCTTGAAAAAAGTTCATTGTGTAGCTGTCCACCACTTGGCCGGTATCACACGAGCGCTTTTTCCCGTCAACGTTTACGAGCAATTGAAGTTTTATTATCACAGGTATATCAGAATTCAACCACCTTATATTAACCCTTTCAAGCTCCAATACGAGTTGTTGTTCTGTTTTCTTACTGCTATTAGACGATTTCATTCAGATAATTAAAGGTATATGGAAGTCAAAGGGTTGGTTGAGATAGTATTTACTCTTTTACTACCCACAGATCCCTCCTAAGCTGCATAAAATCGTCTAATGATAGCCAAAATAAACTGCTAAAACGCGTCAGAGCTTCAAGGGGTTAATCCACCGTCACTCTAGTGTTCGATGCCAATGCGAAAAAGCCCTAAAATATCACGAGACAAAACTTGCTCATCAAAACTTCCCGGCAAAAGCGCTCGTATGACGCCACCTTTAGTGCCTCTCCGTCAGCACACTATATCTGGAACTCTCTCCCACAATCAGTCTTTCCCTCTTCCTATGACTTAAATTGCTTCAAACTTCGTGTGTCCAGGCATTTTGGCTCGAACGTCCCTTGATTTTGGCCCTGTCACTCTTTCAACTATGGGGGAGGCACTCGCTATAGGCAGTTATGCCTTTTGCCTCCCTCAATCACATAGAAAAAAGAAAAAAAAATACTTACTTGTTGTGACTTCTACTGTAGGTTAGCCTTCTTGGTTTTTAATTTCATTCCAATTCCGCGAGTTTGAGCATTATGGAAAAAAGGCGTTTGCGTTATTACACAAGTAGATTTGTATGCACTAAATGTGGTACCAATTTTGCGACAGTCTAGGTGTTCTATTCAGCTCAATTAGATGTTACAATGCACTCGCTCAAAAGTCACCCTGGTAAAGATTCTCCCACTTTCATTGACTTATTCACGTACAGGCTTTTTCTATCTCTTTCTGTACTCTCATCTCATATGTACCCGAAGGAAATCACCGAAATGCCTTTAACTTAATTCTAACGCTAAGAGTACGTTTACCTCTTATGCTACCACTTTTTTTTTTTTTTTTTTTTCTGCTCTTCGTGTATTTTTTTTTTTTCCCATGGGGGTTAGCGCTCTCGTGTCTGAATATAGCCTTTATGCATGATACAGGAGCTTGCTTGGCATTTGTACAAGTCGGGTGTATTAGATGTGTGTGAATTTGTGTTTTTATCTGTGTGTGTTCGTTGTTTTATGTTGTTTTTTTGTTTTTTCCCTGTTCTTGCTCTGTCTTGAGTCGGCCACCCCCAAGAAAAAAGGAAAAAATAATAATAAAATAAATGAAATTAAAAATAGAAATAATGGGGATTGGGCCTGAGCATATAGATAGATAGATATAGGGTGTATTATAACTAGTTACGTAGCCTGTAGTTTTATTTAGTTTGTGTTTGTTTTTTGTGTTATTGATTCAAAATAATGATAGATATTAGACATTTGACGCTAGGTGAGACAATATACAAACCAAAGCTATGGCTGCTTGATCAGTTCAGTAACTCTTGTATAAAATCGTACGCAAGAGGAGCTAGCAATGCACGATGAAGCAACTTGGTTGAGCCCGAGAACTTTCAGTCTTCTACTGTACTTATAAATTCTCAGCTTGTTCTTCCTCTGTCCAATTACTCTTCTTTCCTATTTTACTCCAGCCATCTGGTCTGGTCTAGCAATGACTTGGTTGATCCCGAGAACTTTCAATCTTCTACTGTACTTCTAAATGCTCAGCTTGTTCTTCCTCTGTCCAATTACTCTTCTTTCCTATTTTACTCCAGCCATCTACAGGTCTGGTCTAGCTCTAACTATATTTCTAACTTCTATCTATTCTTCACCTATTATTACACCCTCCAATACCCTCCAAGTTAACCCTCCAATTAGTCTTCCATTCCAAAGTCCCAAATTCCTCCAATCTGTTATAAGTCTATTTCTATCTTTACTCTAGCCATCAGTCATTCAGTCTAGCCACAAAATGCTTACACCAGATGCTGCACCTTCCCCAAAAAACACACACATAATGGAGCAACATTTATCTTTGACTGTACTTCCCATTTCTCAAGTTATTCTTCCACTATCCAAAACTCTCTTACTCTCCTACTTTACTATTGCCACCCATTTCCTTGCACAATCGATAAAGGGGGGGGCGGCGGGGGGGGGGGGGGGGGGCTTTTCTGGACCCCCTTCTCTCTCATGTCCAGCCCCATTTAGTTTTGTCATTTTAAGACGTTGGCCCTATTAGTTTGGCGATTTTAAGACCTTTCGCTCCATTTATTTGTCATTATCATTTGTTTTCGTGCCATTAAGGTGTCGTCAATTTTATCCTGGCAAGCGATAGCGAGCCTGTAATTTTAGAAGGAACTAGCCTTTGGCCGGGACATTTTTCGACCAAAAAAAAAATATATATATACATTTATCTCGTAGGGTGGTCTTGGGGATGTTTTTTTATTTAAAGTTTGATGGAGGTATAGCGAGGAAACTATAATATATCTATCTATCTATCTATCTCTCTCTCTCTATATATATATATAATGTGAATACATAAATAGACAAAACAATAAATACTACCCTCCTAAGAGCAATATGGCCGACATTAATTTTGGTATTATTTATTGAGCTTAATGGGTATATACAAGATTTGTTTAGTTTTGTGAAAATTTATAAAATTTTAAATTTCCATTCCACACACACCAAAAAAAAAAAAAAAAAAATTAAGTTTAAAAAAATCCGAAGGAGGTGCATATCCTGCGCGTTCTTGTACACCGGTAGGGAATCTGCGCAGGCTGAATGGGGCCGAATGGATATAAGCCAAAGAGAGAGGGAGAGAAAGAGAAAAAAAAAAGCGAGGTGCAGGGCTCCCTTAAGCTGAAGAAAGGCTACTCATACCTGGCGTACACTCGGATACCATAGTCTCTCTAGCCCACACTCCTAAGTATTCCTGGACACTCGGATACCATAGTCTCTCTAGCCCACACTCCTAAGTATTCCTGGACACTCGGATACCATAGTCTCTCTAGCCCATACTCCTAAGTATTCCTGGACACTCGGATACCATAGTCTCTCTAGCCCACACTCCTAAGTATTCCTGGACACTCGGATACCATAGTCTCTCTAGCCCACACTCCTAAGTATTCCTGGACACTCGGATACCATAGTCTCCCTAGCCCACACTCCTAAGTATTCCTGGACACTCGGATACCATAGTCTCCCTAGCCCACACTCCTAAGTATTCCTGGACACTCGGATACCATAGTCTCCCTAGCCCACACTCCTAAGTATTCGTGGACACTCGGATACCATAGTCTCCCTAGCCCACACTCCTAAGTATTCCTGGACACTCGGATACCATAGTCTCCCTAGCCCACACTCCTAAGTATTCGTGGACACTCGGATACCATAGTCTCCCTAGCCCACACTCCTAAGTATTCCTGGACACTCGGATACCATAGTCTCCCTAGCCCACACTCCTAAGTATTCGTGGACACCCCCTATGTTTTTCTCTATGCAATTATAACTATCGGATGGATATTTTGATAGAACTTGCTTCTCAGTTAAGGGGAGATTTCCACTTGAGGGATTTTTTTCTTGACCCCATTCTCCCTCATGGTTAGTCCCATTGCTTTTGATATTATAAGACGTTCGCCCCATTATGTTGACGATTTTAAGAACTTTCACCCCATTTGTCATTTTTAAAACCTTTCGTCCCATTTAGGTGTCGATTTTTCCTGGCGAGCGATAGCGAGCCTGTAATTTAAGAGGAACCGGCTTTCAGCCGGGATATTTTTCTACCGAAAAATGTACAAATTTATCTTGAAAGGGGGTCATGGGGTTGTAATTTCAAGCTTGATGGAAGTCTAGGAAACACACTAAAAACCTCCCCTTAAATAATAGCGTACATAGTTTTGTAGTTGATGTACATTAACTTATGTAATGGTTTAGGTGCTTATGTTCTGGGTGTGGTGTTCCGAGTTCGAATCCCGGGAGGACCACATGCTTTCATTAGTGTATTCAAGTACATTGGGGTTTGTAATTGATGATTAATGTTAAGGGAGGTGACCTGCTTTTTGTTATTTCTGTCTCTTTCTCTGGCTTGTATCCATTCGGCCCCATTCAGCCAACTATTTTAAGAAGTTTATCCCCATCTAGGTGTCGATTTCTTCCTGGCGAGCGATAGCGAGCCAGCATTATATGAAGAAATCCGGCTTCGCCGGAGACATTATTCTATCGAAAAATTTACAAATTTAGCCTGCTGTCAAACAAAAATAAACAAATATGCTGGCTCGCTACCGCTCACCAGTAAAAAATTGACACCTGGATGGGGATAAAAGTCTTAAAACAGTAGGCTGAATGGGGCCAAATGGATACAAGCCAGAGAAAGATAGAAAAGGACGGAACAAAAACAGGTCACCCCCCTTAAGAGCGGGGTGTTACTTATTCATGAATTCGTTTCCAGATATATACACTTCCAGAATTCGATATAGTCCAGGAATATTTATATGAGTGGGCTAGAGACTATGGTATTCGAGTGTACATAAGGCATACCTAGCCTTTCTTCAGCTTAAGGGAGCCCAGACGGTAATGTGCAGCATACTTTACTGGTTCAGCTCAATGGTTTAAGGAAGAAGTTTAGTTTGCTCTCTAAACCTCTATCAAACTTTAAAAAACACCCACAAGACCACCCTTCGAATTAAATTTATACATTTTTCGGTAGAAAAATGTCCCGGCCGGAGGCCGATTCCTCTTCAAATACAGGCTCGCTATCGCTCGCCAGGAAAAATATCGACACCTTTAATGGCACGAAAGGTTTTAATATTGGCAAAGAAATGGGAAAAAAGGTCTGAAAATCACCAAACTAATGGGGCGAATGTCTTGAAATCTCATAACTAATAGGGCTAAACATGAGGGAGGAGGAGGACTCGAAAAACCAACTGCCTCCCCTTAAGGGGGAGGAAATTGCTTTTTCTCCCTCATGTTAAAGGGGATAAAGTTTCATTGCTGCAGGCTTATTACTTAATTTGACATGGTAAATGCAGCCCCACCACCTGCCTCTCCATACTATCATGGCCACCAACAACAACATTACCTGTGGTACTGTCAAATGGTACAATTATAAGGCAGACTATGGCTTCATAACGACGAAGAACAATGAAGATGTGTTCTGCCACCACACCAACATTAGCAACAACAACAACAACAACAACAACAGCAAGGAGAAAGCCTCACTAAGAAATGGTGAAACAGTGACATTTACCATCCAAACAGGGAGACAGGGACGTGAAGATACCAACATCACAGGCCCTGAAGGAGCTCCAGTCAAGAGCTCCTCTTTCTCCCCACGGAATGCTCCACCAAAGTCGACACCACCTACAACTATAGCAGATGGGGAAGCAGTACTGAGGGCCAAGATCTTTGCCTGTATTCAGTCAGCCATGGCCATTGCTGGCTCAGACAAACACCAACTCTGCCAGCTAATCCCCTGTCTGCTGTCACATAACAACCTACCCACTATCACCATACCTCAGAAGGCCTTCTCCACGACCCCTGCAAACATCAAAAGGGCGTCAACAAAGAAGAAGCCCCCCAAGGCACAAGATCATCGAGTTCCAGAACTACAGGAATCTCCAACTCTTCACATCTGTGAACAACACCTGGAAGAGGACGAGACACCAATGGAACCCGAGGAAGACACAGCATCACCACCAGCTTCCCCCCAACACCAAGCCAAAATCGCCCAGAAAGAGATCCCCAGGACCACTCCTCCCCCTCCTGACAAACCCGGAGACACCACCAAAAATCGCCAAGAAGAAGAAGGAAACGGGAGAAGATACCATCGAGCTATCAGAATTAACATTGGGCAGCGTTCAGTTTATCTGTGACGTCTCTGAAGAAGAACCCGACTTTGTCAGGAAAACATATTCTCATATAAATCAAGACGACCTGGAACGGACTCTCACAGATAAAGGTAAAAACAAACTGAAAGCCAGACTCAAAAGATCAGACATAGACATCCCAATGCTAAAATAATTCATTAGTAACCTTTTGTAAAAATAAGATGAATACATAAAAACAGCAAGGTGGACGGCCCACTAACTTTTCTCTTCCACTGTATTTCATCTTTACTACTTTTTCTTCCCCCCACCCACTCTGTGGTGCCTCTTTCCCCCCCAACCTTAAGAAAAAAAATGGTCACAGTTTTAATTGAGTCTAGTACTTTAATTAAAGTGTTTTTTCAAGCAACTTTATGTGAATTTACATTTAATCATATTACACATAATTTTGGTACTATTCGGTGCTATTGTATATGCAGTATGCTCTTGTGTGTGTGTGTGTGTGTGTATATGTGTTTGGGGGGGGGGGGTTGATATGTGTGTGTGGAGGGTGCAGTCCGTTATACATTTCTGTCTCAATACGATAATGTGTAATGCCTATATAGTGTTGCGGTTAACCAGCTTCTAAACCATTGTATTCAACTGAGCGATACAAAAGACTCCGTGCCCCCTCCTCCCCCCCCCCCCCCCATCCAGCGCCACTCAACTACCTCCCTCAACAGTCGGTGGAGAGAGGGGAGGGGAGGTGGAGGTAGGGAGTGAGAGGGGAGAGGGGAAGTGGAGGTATGGAGGGGAGGTGGAGGTAGGGAGAGAGAGGGGAGGTGGAGGGAGAGGGGGGGAAGGTGGAGGTAGGAAGATGGGGGAAGGTGGAGGTAGGGAGGGGAGGTGGAGGTAGGGAGGGAGGGAAGGTGGAGGGAGAGGGGAGGTGGAGGTAGGGAGGGAGATGGAAGGTGGAGGTAGGGAGGGAAAGGGGGGGAGGTGGAGGTAGGGAGGGAGAGGGGAGGTGGAGGTAGGGAGGGAGAGGGAAGGTGGAGGTAGGGAGGGAGAGGGGGGGAGGTGGAGGTGGAGGTAGGGAGGGAGAGGGGAAGTGGAAGCAGGTAGGGCGAGGGGAGGT
This sequence comes from Paralithodes platypus, assembly GCA_032716605.1. Lineage (NCBI taxonomy): Eukaryota > Metazoa > Arthropoda > Malacostraca > Decapoda > Lithodidae > Paralithodes > Paralithodes platypus. The sequence goes on along the minus strand of CM064547.1, from coordinate 46,339,383 downwards.
GAAGGCAGATAGGGAAAGGGGAGGTGGGGGGGGAGAAGGTGAAGGTAGGGAGGGGAGCAGGAAGGCAGGGGGGGAGAGGGGAGGTGGAGGGAGGGAGTAAGAGGGGAGGCAGGTAGGGAGAGGGGCTCGTGACATGCCTCTGTGTGTGTGGGGGTTTGGAGGGGTTAGGGGAGGAGGGGACCAAATGACAAAGGCTGCGACTAAACATCATTAAGGTCGGAAGTGTGACAAGTGCATTAGGCAAAGTGGGGCACAGCGCACATTATGCAGCTCATTGCCAGGAGGGGAAAAAGTGAATGCTGACTATATGCAGGTCGCCGAGCGCTGGGCCCGGGGAGAGGAGAGGAGAGGGGAGGAGAGGAGAGGAGGGGAGAGAAGAGGAGAGGAGGGGAGAGAAGAGGAGAGGAAGGCACTCAAGTTGATGGGGACACTGAATGATCATTTATTTCCCCTCTGAATACAAAGTTATCGTTGGCAGGGGACAATAGTGGTGGAACAGGAGCCACAATGAAAAGAAACAAAAAATATATATATATATTTAAATAATATATATATATATATATATATATATATATATATATATATATATATATATATATATATATACAGTATATATATATATATATATATATATATATATATATATATAATTATATATATATATTTTATTTATTTATTTATTTTCTATATTCCAACTACTCCCTTTCGGGCATAGGCTGAGAGCCTGTACATTTAACTGTACATTGAACGGCGAAGCCCGTGAGGTCTCGTTCCAGTCTAGGGAGTGAAACATGTGAAGCACTTTGGGATACAACCAGTCCCCAATATCTTGTCTTCGCCAGATACACGGTTGCCCACCCACGGCTTGAAGCAGCCACATCTCTGAAGCTGCTTCGATCCAGTGCTTCACTGTCTCACCACCTAGACTAGGACCCTCACTCTCAGAACGCCACATATTGAGCAATGATCTCACTAAGCATTGCCCCCTGTAGCATATTTTTTAATATGGGAATATTCATGCAATACTATTTAGTCAGGGAACAATGAGGGTATTTTTGGGGGCGTTTCGGTGGGCTTTGTGGCAATGCACCGCTACTAGGTACAGTACAAATTCCATCCCAATAATATCTTTCCATTGATATATATATATATTTGTCTCTGTCTCTCTCTCTCTCTGTATATATGTATATATATATATATATATATATATATATATATACAAAAACATTGTGCAGCACTTTGTGGAATTAATACTGGCAGCCAAATAATGGTCTCGTCATCTTGGTCCGCTCACAAAATGCTTCATGTTGGTTTGTCTAGTTTTCCTTGAGAACTTTGAGAAACATATTCCAGAAGTTTGCTGATGTGTGATATTATTAGGTTAATTAAATAAGTTCCACACACAAACACACACCCATTGGTAATCTTGGTCTTGGGGTTATTATTTTAATGGAGATATTGGGAGGAAACTAAAAGGAAGAAATGAACAAATAAATACAGAAATCTGCCCTTAAGGGGAGACTGGCCGTTTGTATGGCCTATTAATTCATGTATTCATATATGTGTTTAGTTTCCTCCCTAGACCTAAATCAAGCTTAGAAAAACACCCCCTAGATCCCCCTTCAAGATAAATGTGTACATTTTTCGGTAGACAAATTTCCCGGCATGAAAGGTCTTAAAATTGACAACAAAATGGGGCGAAAGGTGTTAAAATCGCCAAACTAATGGGCCGAACGTCATATAATCTCAAAACTAGTGGGGGTAAACATTAGGGAGAAGGGGGTCCAGAAAAACGGTCTGCCTCCCCTTAACTTTTTTATATTATTATCCCACCCCTTACGCTGCGCCTACTATAATACTAATGATATCCTCCACGACCATAATATACAGGTGACACGTCAGACCGTATTAGGAATCTGGGCTCCACACTTTCATTATATTACACCTGTTTACTGTCCACATTCCTTCTCTCTCTCGCTCTGTCTGTCTCTTCACTCTCTCTCTCTCTCTCTCTCTCTCTCTCTCTCTCTCTCTGTGGGAGGGGGGGGGGGGGGGCGAAGGGGTGATAAAAGAGACCCTGTACCAAGAGAGACTGGGTGGTCAAGATTCTTCTTCTCAGGACCCCATCTTGGTGCCGTCATTTTCAAACAATTGGGAGATATATAATTTATGTAAGATTGATAGCTGAAGATTAACCAAACAAACAATTACAGACAAATGTTTTTCTTAATTGGTCATGTTAATCGCATGAAATTTGTCTTGTGCATATTTCAATAATAATAGTAAGCATTCACTTAGCGATAGTACATTCCTGTACGGACATTGTAAATTGTTTATGATGAGTATAATAAATGGCTGATGGTATATATATATATATATATATATATATATATATATATATATATATATATATATATATATATATATATATATATATATATATATATATATATATATACAGGATGTCCCAGGAGGAAAGGGCATAACTTTGGGAAATGATAGAACAAAATATTATAAGCCTAAAATGTTCTATAACAATTATGGAGATATGATGCGAGTGTATAAACAGACCAATGTCATCAGTGGCACCCAAATGGCGGCAACTTACCGATCTCTCCTCTCTCTCTCTCTTCTTTCTCTCTCTTTCTCTCTCTTTCTCTTCTTTCTCTCCTCTCTCTCTCTCTCCCTCTCCGATGGGTGGTATAAGAATTCCGACCAGGGTGGCTGCGAGACGATCCGCGCCGCCGAGACTAGTGGATCATATTATTAGAAGCTCCAGGAAATGCCGAAGCGGAAATGATAAGGTGATATACGAATTCCTGTGAAAATCTGGCCATATAGGAATTCCTGGGAAAATCTGGCGATATAGGAATTCCTGTGAACATTTGCGGCGGGGGAAAATGGCGGGGTGGTGCTGTGGGAATGGGTTAAGGGGGGTGACCTGCTTTTTTTCTCTCCTTTTCTCTCTTTCTCTGGCTTGTATTCATTTGGCCCCATTCAGCCTACTGTTGTAAGGCGTTTAGCCCCATCCAGTGTCGATTTCTTCCTGGCGAGCGATAGCGAGCCAGCATTGTATGGAGAAATCCGGCTTCGACAGAGCCATTTTTCTATCGAAAAATGAACAAATTTAGCCTGATGTAAAAACAATGTTTTTGAATATGCTGCCGAGCGGTAGAAAATCGACACCTGAATGGGGATAAACGCCTTAAAACAGTACGCTGACTGGGGCCGAATGGATACAACCCAAGGAGAGACAGAGAAAGAAAAACGAGGTGGGCCCCCTTAACCCCTTCACCACCATGACGTAATTTGTATCATATTCGGGTTACCATTAGACGATTTTCTTTAGTTTATAATCTACCTATACGACTTAAATGGGTAAATAAGATCTCGATAAACCCTCTTAGTAACATAGGTCCTTCTTAAACTGCATATAATCATCTAATTTTAGCCAGAATGTTAAGTATAAAGACGTGTATGCTGAAGGGGTTAAGGAAAAATGTTGCGGCGATACCCAGAAATGAGTGGGGAGAATATGGCCACCTTACGGTTACGGCCACGCAAAATATAAACCTATTCTAAAATACTGCGGCAGTGGAGGTTAAGGGGAGTCACCGGCTATTTTGTTTTATCTTTCTCTGTGTTTCTCTCTTTCCCTGGCTTGTATCCATTCGGCCCCATTCAACCAACTGTTTAAGAAATGTATCCCCATCCAGGTGTCTATTTCTTCCTGGCGAGCGATAGCGAGCCAGCATTGTATGGAAAAATCCGGCTTCGGAGACATTTTTCTATCGAAAAATGTACAAATTTAGCTTGCTGTCCAAACAAAAAATATATATGCTGGCTCGCTACCGCTCGCCAGGACAATATTGACACCTGTATGGGGGTACAAATCTTAAAACAGTAGGCTGATGTGGCCAAATGGATAGAACCCAGAGAAAAGGAGAAAAAGAGAGAAAAAAAAGCCGGTGACCCCCCTTAACACGTGATCATTAATTAACCCCTTCTGTACCGGTGATGTACTTTTCATTATAATCTGACAATTATTAGACGATTTTGTTCAGCTTAGGAAGGACCTCTACCAATAATAAGGCTTCAAAACTATCTCAACCAACCCATTTAACTACCATAGATCCTTCCTAAGCTTCATACAGTCATCTAAATGCAGCTGAAATAAATGCAAGAAGACATCACCGGTACAGAACGGGTTAATTATCAATCCCTTCTGTCCCGGCGATGTCACGTCTTTTTAACCCTTTCACATACAGGACGCGATTTGAGCCTATTCTGGGATATTTAACCCTCTCCGACATATGACGCGATTTTGAGCCTATTGGGGATACTTAAAGACCTTTGTTACCATCAAGGGTATTTAGAAACCTTTAGTTTAGTTACTTCAACCTCTGCAGTTGTCTTTGAGTTAGCTGTGGGCAGAAAACTAATTTTGGAGAGGTAATTATAAGAGTGAAAGAACTCTATTGCTAATCGGCAATCCCCCAAGTTCAAAGGATAGCGAGGGTTAACTGTATGCTGGCTACTATTAGACGATCTTATTCAGTTTAATATGGGCCCCCCAGCAATTTATAGGCATCGAACTATCTTACTTAACACCTTTTACTACCTCAGATCCTTCTTAAGCTGCATAAAATCGTCTTAATATAGCTAGAATATAAAAAAAAAAAAAAAATATATATATATATATATATATATATATATATATATATATATATATATATATATATATATATATACACAGTATATATATATATATATATATATATATATATATATATATATATATATATATACACACAGTAAATACTGTATATATATATATATATCAGGACTTCAGTGGGTGTACTGGGGTAACGCAGCTTACATAATAAGAGGAAAAAAGGGAAATAACTCCCCGGAGAACCATCTTTATTACCTGATTATGGCTGCTGGAGCCGGCCAAAAATTCGTAATAAAGACGGTGCTTCATGGATATATTTCCCTCCTAATATATAAATATATATATATATATATATATATATATATATATATATATATATACTGTATAATATATACTGTATTATATTCTCCCCTCTCCTAGGATTTACTATGCTTTCAACAGGCAATCTAGCTGTGCCTGTGACTGACACGCTGCCCTGTAACACTAATGGTCACTTCCTCTTTCAATTCCAACCTGTGTAGCATCGCAGAATACAGAATAGCATATAAAAGCTGCCCTACCCTACCTACCTAACCTGCTGCAGGGAACAACAACAACTAACACTGGAGCTATACCTGGGGTTGAGAGCCTGGGGGTTGAGAGAGATCAGCCAGCCTGGTCTTTCCTGAGCTTCATTAAGGGGGGGTCACCGGCTTTTTGTTTAACTTTCTCTCCTTTTCTCTTTCCCTGGCTTGTATCCATTCGGCCCCATTCAGCCAACTGTTTTAAGACGTTTATCCCCATCCAGGTGTCGATTTCTTCCAGCATTGTATGGAGAAATCCGGCTTCGCCGGAGACATTTTTCTATCGAAAAATGTACAAATTTAGCTTGCTGTCAAAACAAAAATACACCTGGATTGGGGTGAACGTCTTAAAAAAGTAGGCTGAATGGGGCTGAATGGATACAAGCCAAAGAGAGAGGGAGAGAAAGATACAAAAAAAGCCGGTGACCCCCCTTAAATCGTCTAAATGTAGCTGAAATCAGATATAATATAAACTTGAAGCCATGTTGGTGCCTTAATGGTCAAACGAAGGGGGGGGGGGTATTCTATCTCAGCACATGTTAAAGTTATATCGAAAGGCCCAATTATTTATCCTAATTTAGCCAGTGTTCCTTCATGTTTATTAAGGGCATGGAAATATTTGTGTGTATGTATGAGTGACAATAATGTATATATTATTATTATTAGGGGTTCGACCCCTACGGGGAACCCCTATTGTAATCATTAAACCCACTTATTCATCCAAATTCTTCTTACACGACGGTTTTGACACAATAACTCCAGAACCGGTTTTTGGATCGGGATCAAACTTCACAAGAGGTGCGTTTTTGTATTGGGCAACTTTTGATATGCTAAACATCCGGCATGACAGCCAAACATGTCGTGGCAGCCGATTTCCCGAAAGATTTGACGCCTAAATACCGTCTCTCCCACTCATAGGAAATAATTGGGCTTTGGCATATGGACTCCACTACTAATGCTCCGCAAATGTTATAGAGAAGGTTTTGCTTTTGCACGTGGGGTTTTTTCCGGCAATCTTGACAAAAACCTCGAATTCCACTTAATATTCCACATCTTGAAAACTACGCCGATGATCAAAGCCATGTTTGCGTAGTTGGGTGAGGCTCGCGATTCCGAACGTTTTGATACCAAAATAATATAAATGGGTGGAATAGTTTGGCCGCAGCATTGAAAACTGTCTATTCTTAAATGACTTTAAAACCATATTCGGTACCCACACAAAGTTTACCATCTACAGTCTATAGGCTTCCACGCATTTCCCAGTTTTGCTTGATAACATAGTCGATTTATTATTCAGATCTATTATTTTTATTTTATTTAACTCTCTCAAAACAGTTCGAGTCCCAACGAATTCCACCAATTATTTAGCCAACCTACCTACAGTATACATATCTACCCTACCAAATAATAATGATAATTCAAATTTATTTTTGGTGAATAACAGAGTATTGGCTAAGGTTTTTAACAATTCCTCCCTTTGCCAAATGCTTTGTTTAACCCTTGTCTAGCGGGGTGTTTTGGGCTCATTTGGGCATATTCAGGCCCTCCTGAATGATCAATCAAGTATCTGCATGAAAAGAAATGTATTCAGCAAAAAACTATGCGCTAAAAGCTTCAAAATGAGACCAGAACGAGCTACGTAGCACTCGTGGTTCTCTTGCAGTGGTGCCACGAACATGGGAGTTTAGCGTATAGCAGTATATTTTTCCCAGCTATGCTCACTACTGGCTACACTGCCGGCCTCTCGAGAACACAGGAAACATGAGTTAATGGGCGGCAGTAAGCCCTGGGAGTCTCCTGTCTGGCCCGCTGTGCTCCCGGCCCGCTGCGCTCCTGGCCATTTGCACTCTATTTTAACCCTTTAAAAGCCTTAATAATGCTCCTAACTTGCTGCAAATTGGTGCACGACTTAAGTCAAGCGCCGCCAATAATGGGTTAATAACAAAGTTCTAGACCTTCAAAGTTTTGACAATATTTGGTGTGGTGTGACTTACCTTTCCTCCTCCCTCAAACAGCAAGCAACGTTATCTGGGTTTCAAGATGTATTGCACGCTTCCATAAAAATATATATAGTCCGGTTTTTACGCAATAACTCCGGAACTGCTTGTCGGATCTTGACCAAACTTTGACACAAGGTGCATTTTTGTATTGGGCAACTTTTTATATGATATCCAAAATGGTGGCCAGACACGCCCGTGGCAGCCTTTCACACCCAACCCATCTCGTCCTATCTAATTTTATGTTGAACTCTATTGTTCTTGATGCCACTATAGGACTCGGTAGCCTATTCCACATATCTACAACTCTGTTACTAAACAAATAGAGGCAGATCCCTTACACACCCAGTCTCTCTCTGTCGCTCGTTTGCTTGCACACCAGTACAAATGAGGCAGATCCCTTACACATGCAACTAAGATGAACATGGGAATCTGCAGAGAGACAAGTGACCCACAAAAGGCAGATCCCTTTCACATCCAACCCATTTCGTCCATATGACTCTGATTTTATCTTGAAATTATCTATTGTTCTTGATCCCACTATAGCACTAGGTAGCCTATTTCACATATCTACGACTCTGTTACGAGAGAGGCAGATCCCTTGCACAGCCAATCTCTTTCTCTCTCTTATTTGCACACTTGTACACATGAGGCAGATCCCTTACATATGCTACCAAGATGAAAATGGGAGTCTGCAGAGAGCCGATTGGTCCACACACGGCAGATACCTTTCACACCCAACTCATCTCGTTCTATCAAATTTTATGTTGAAGCTCTATTGATGTTGATCCTACTATAGCACTCGGTAGCCTACTCCCCATATCTACAACTCTTATACCAAGCGAATAGAGGCAGATACCTTACACAGCCAATCTCTTTCTCTCTCGCTCTTGTTTGTTTGCACACCGGTACAAATGAGGCAGATCCCTTACACATGCAACCAAGATGAAAATGGGAGTCTGCAGAGCCAAGTGGCCCACATAAGGCAGATCCCTTTCACACCCAACCCATCTCATAAACGTTACCTGTTATTTACACTATTTACTATACACCCATGTTATCATATACCTGCAACCAAAACACAATTGTAAGAAATAGGAACATAAGAAAATGGGAGTCTGTAGAGAGCCAATTGGCCCACACAAGACAGATCCTTTTCACACCCAACCCATCTCATAAAAACTCTTTTATCTCTGTCTTCCTTACATTTATGACATCCTAGTTCTGTCTCTCTCACAAATGTGAACATAAGAAAACCGGAGTTTGAAGAGAGCCGATTGGCCCGCACATGTCAGATCCCTTACACACCCAATCCATCCCGCGCTCTCTCTCTCTCTCTCTCATATTTATCGCTATCTTCCTTACGTTTACGACATCCTATTCTCTCTTGCCATACTCTCTCTCTCTCCCTCACAAATGAGAACATAAACAAAATAAGGAAACGGGAGTCTGCAGAGAGCCAATTGACCTACACATGGCAGATCCCTTTCACACCCAACCCATCTCGTTCTATCTAATTTCAAGTTGAAGCTCTATTGTTCTTGATCCCATTATAGCACTCGGTAGCCTATTCCACATATCTACAACTCTGTTACTAAACAAATAGAGGCAGATCCCTTATACAGCCAATCTCTCCCTCTCTCGCTCATGTGTGTTTGCACAATCTGTTCCTTCTGTAGTTTCTCCATGCCCGATAAGTTAAATGATCTTTTGATATCTGTGACACAGCTTTTGTATCCAACACAATACCCTGCTTGCAAAACCGCTCGAACCCCGGACAACGTTGCTTGCAACTTTAATTATTATTATTATTATTATTTATAGTTATTATTATTATTATTATTATTATTATTATTATTATTATTGTTTTTTATTATTCTTATTATTTTTAGTATTATTATTTGTAGTAGTATTTGTATTATTATTATTATTATTATTATTATTATTATTATAATTATAAATGGAGGGTAATATCAAGAGTGGCACCAAGATGGCATAGGATGACTGATCAGTGTTACTATAGGGCTGCTCACCATGAATGCTGTATACAACTGTCAGACGCTCCCGTGTAGTCGGATATCAAAGCTAATGGATATAACAGACGAACTTGAGTATATATATGTCAAATGTACGACTGTTGTCAATGGAACTAATTAAACTTATTCACCCGTTTTGTTAAGGGAGCCCACCTCGCTTTTTAATCTTTCTCTCCCTCTCTCTTTGGTTTGCATCCATTCGGCACCATTCAGCCTACTGTTTTAAAACGCTTACCCCCATCCAGGTGTCAATATTTTCCTGGCAAGCGGTAACGAGCCAGCATTTATATATTTTTTGTTTTGACAGCAAGCTAAATTTGTACATTTTTCGACAGAAACATTTCTCCGGCGAAGCCAGATTTCTTAAAGGGGTAGTGGCTATTTTTCTGTCTATATGTGTATTAATTAATTAATTTGTTAGTTTCCTCTTTAGACCTCTATCAAGCTTTAAAAAACATCCCAAGACCTCCTTTAAAGATAAATTTGTACATTTTTAGGTAGAAAGATGTGCTGGCCGAAGGCCAGTTCCTTCTAAAATTACTGGCTCGCTATCGCTCCCCAGGAAAAAATGGCACCTAAATGGCACGAATGGTCTGAATATTGACAAAGAAATGAGACGACACGTCTCAAAATCGCCAAAGTAAGGAAACGAACGTCTTAAAATTTCAAAACTAATATGCTAATCATGAGGGAGAAGGGGGCCCAGAAAAAGCAACTACCTCCCTCAAAACTGACACTCCAAAAGACTTCCCAGGGCCCACCAATGCCGTTATTTGTTTTGACATTTTCTACCTGATTATCTTACATTGCGTCGTTGAGCATATTTAGTCTAAGAAGTTAATTCAATAAATATATTTTGCATCATGTTAATCTACTAATAATGTGATTCGAACTCAGGATCCGCAGATTGGCTCACCTATTGGGAGAGTAACTATTGATGCTCACGGTTGTTGCCTATATTTGTTTTATGTTTGTTTTTGTTTTACTTCTCTCGTTTAATACTTTTCAATATGAATTCCAAAATTGTCTTGCCCATTTCCTTGCACTATGAATTAATTTACCTTAATGGTTCACTGTTTGGGCGTTTTTTGCATGTATTCGTCATTTTTCTAGTTTCCTCCTTAGACCTCCATCAAATTTAAAAAAAAAATCATCCATTAGATCCCCCTTCTAGATTAATTTGTACATTTTTCGGAAGAAAAATTTCCCGGCCGAAGGCCGGTTCTTCCAACATTATAGGCTCACTATCGTTCGCCAGGGAAAAAATCGACACCTAAATAGCACGAAAGGTCTAAATATTGACGAAGAAATGGGGCGAAAGGTCTTAAAATTGACTAACTAATGGGGCAAACATCTTAGCATCTGAAAACTAATGGGGCTAAGCATGAGGGAGAAAGTGGTCCAGAAAACCGCCCCATCCCCCCTTAATCAAACTTACTCAGTCCTTGGATTATAATATTGTCATCACGTGTCAATGATTCTCGATCACTGTCATCTGTTTCATTGTTCAC
>CM064547.1:46241402-46328501 GCA_032716605.1 Paralithodes platypus | reverse complement strand
AGGTCACCTCCCTTAAGGAGGACTGGTGGTTATACAAATATTAAATGAGATGGTTCGAATCCTGTTAATTGCTGGAGCCCCTTTCTTAAACTGAATAAATTCATCCAATAGTAGCCAGAATTAAGTTAAAAGAATGTCACCGGTATAGAAGGGGTTAAGGGGTGATGGGCGTATTTATTTGCGTATTGTTTATTTGTTTTCCTTCTAGACCTTAATCAACCTGTAAAAAGCACCCCAGACCCCTTCAAGATAAATTTGCACATTTTTCGGTAGAACAATTTCCCGGGTGTAGGGAGGTGAAGGCCGCGGGTACTCTTTAAATATTACAGGCTCGCTATCCCTCGCTAGGAAAAAATCGAAAACTAACCTAAATAGCACGAAAGGTCTTAATATTGACCAAAGAAATGGGGCCGTTCGTTAAGTTTAAAAATTGCCAAACCCCCCCCACCCAAACTAATGGGCCGAGCGTCTGGCAATCTAAAAACCCATGGGGGCTAAACACAAGGGAGAAGGGGGCCAGAACAAAAACAGCCCATCCCCCTTTATAATTCCGGTTGATAATAATCAAGGAGGCCGGAGACTTGAGCAACAAAACGCGTCCCATTGGTTAAACTCATTATTCAAGTTAAAGGGGGCAGTGGCTGTTTGTTTGCTCTATTCATTTATTTATTCATATATTTGTTTTAGTTTCTTCCCTAGACCTCCATCAAGATTAGAAAAACACTCCCTAGACCCCCCTTCAAGATAGATTTGTACATTTTTCGGTAGAAAAATGTCCCGGCCAAAGGCCGATTCCTCCTAAAGTTACAGGCTCGCTTACGCTCGCCAGGAAAAAATCGACACTTAAATGGCACGAAGGGTCCTAATATTGAGAAAGAAATGTGAAAAGGTCATAAAATCCCCAAACTAATGGAATCAACGTCTTAAAATCTCAAAACTAGTGGGGCTAAATATTAGGGAGAAGGGGGTCCAGAAAAACGGTCTATCTTCCCTTAAATGTGTTTGGAACTTAGTTGATTAATATTGCGGTAATAGAAGAGTTAATGAGCTGTGGATCTCATTAGGGGGATAAAAGTGTAATTTGATTAGCATATCTCGCTTCATTAAAGGACAATAAACACAATACCCCGCGAGTCCAAACTCGGCTCCACAGAAAACCTTTGATCAAAAAAAAAAAAAAAAAAAAAATTATATATATATATATATATAGTATCTATATATATATATATATACATATATTATATACTATATACGTATATATATATATATATATATATACTATATATATATACGGTATATATATATATATATATATATATATAAAATATATATCTACGGTGTATATATATATCTATAATATATATATATATATATAAATTATATAGACGGTTATATATATATATATATACATTTATATATACGGTATATTATATATATATATATATATATATTATATATATATATATTATATATATATATATATATATATATATATATAAATATACAGTATATATATACTGTATATATTTATTGCATGACGCCGTGGGGTAGCCACGAACGAACCGCTCCTATGCACCTCTGTCCCTAGTCAGTCGACGCCCCTCCTCCCAACCATATAATATATGGTTGGGAGGATATATTATATCCATATATATATATCCATATATATATATACATATATATATATATATATATATATATATATATAAATCGCTGAACCCTCTTCAAGTTGAATTTGTTAATTTTTCAGTGGAAAATGTCACGGTCAATGGCCAGTTTCTCCTAAATTGAAGGATTGCTTTCGCTCGCCAGGATTAAATCGAAACGTGAATGGGGGTAAAACATCCCATAATTGCAATATACGCGAGAAACATTTCGTAAAATCGTCAAACTAATGATAAAGTGGAAACCTCGGATTTTATAATTAAGTTCTGCAGAATCCGCAAGGGACCGAGTATCCGATTAAGGGGGAATGGAGTTATTTATTGGCTCATTCATGTATCTTTCTATTATGTTTCTAGTTTCCTCCCTAGACCTCCATCAAACTTAAAAACACATCCATTAGATCCCCCTTCTATATTAATTTGTAAAAAAAAAAAATCGGTTGAAAAATGGCCGGTTCTTCCAGACTTTCTATCGTTCGCCAGGAAAATAATCGACATCTAAATAACACAAAATGTCTTAATATTGACAACGAAATGAGGCGAAAGGTCTTAAAATCGACAAACTAATGGCACAAACATCTTAACATCTTAAAACTAATGGGGCTAAACATGGGGGAGAAGGGGATCTAGATAAAGCGACCCATCTCCCCTTAATGCTGAGGAGCCAGGACTTGACTTGACCAACAAAATGGGTCACGGGGGTAAAAGACAGCAGTACCAAGACATTAGTGGGATATTTAAGTTCGTAGAGACCGGTCTTTGGCTGGGACAGTTTGTTTCCCCCAAAATGTACAAATTTATCTTGAATAGAGGTCCGCGGTGATTTTAAAAAACTTAATAGAGGTGTAGGGAGCAAACTAAATATATATACTGTCTTGATACTTGATACTGTCTTGATAGCGTAATGCATAAGTGCGCGGAATTTCGATGTGAGTATCCTAGGTTCGAGTCCTTGGAGTGCCACATGTATTTGTTGATTTCATTAATTGAGTTTAGAGGTGAAGTTGGTTGGTGGAAAAAACATAATAATACATATACCAAATACAAAATTACATTACAAAATATGATAACCCCTGAAGGTATAATGATGAAGATAAGAGAGAAAAAGAGATATTTCAATAAAAGGTGGAATAATGCAAATGCTTAATGTATATTGTGAGCATTGTAGGAGGTGAGGAAGGTATTGGAAAAGTGGCTGGTTCCGGTGTTGTAGGTGGGTACACAACCCGGGCAGATAATAAGTATCCCTTTCCAATAGCACTGTCTTGTCTTGTCTTTATTCGAGCGTCCTGTAGTTATTAATTAAAATGTAAAACTTGCAAACCAAACAAACCAAAACTGGGACAAAGACAATATAAAGTCCAAACAACTTATCAAAATCACTATGTGGAAACAACGCTTACTAAAATAAAAATGTATGAAATAAAAGAACACAATCCACCACATAGGGTGTACATTACTACATGAGCAAGTTAATCTGGTTCCCAAGCAAACTAATCGCACACTTAACAACGCACTATCGTCACGTTCAAGGAATTAGTCAATTTGGGAAGTCTGGGACGTTCTGGCAAATATTTACTAAACTCTGCATGAATAAAGAAACTACAATTAGTGTCATAATGTTCTATTAAAATCAAATGTTCCACTTGACAAGACATTAACAATAGTACAAAATACAAATATTGACTATAGTTACTGTCCTGTAGTTTTCATTACTCCTTCTCGACTCTACAACGACTTTACAAGGACTGGCCATTTGAATCGGCACTATCTCAGAGTGAAGAGTGTTGAGAGTGTTGAGAGAGAGAGAGAGAGGAAAGATGTGTGTGTACTATATGCGGTATAAACAATCATCCTCTACAGTAATACAATTATTTTATATGAAGTTCTACAACTAAACTCAAACGATTGCTGAACACAGCAAACAAAACATTAACTCAAGTCTCAACACAAAAACTCACAAAACAGAATCGCAATATGTGAAGAATTACAATTTGTTAAGCACAGAACATAGTAAACCATTTTAACATTTAGATGGTAATAAGCGTTTCAAAATACCTAGAATACAGTCATTATAATTTTAACATTTAGATGGTAATAAACGTTTCAAAATACCTAGAATACAGTCATTATAATTTTAACATTTAGATGGTAATAAACGTTTCAAAATACCTAGAATACAGTCATTATAATTTTCATACTATACATTACTGAGTGAATTAGAAGAAATGTATGACTTTCGAGATATTGAACGATTTTCTTCTGTCATCTTGTTTTGACTGATAACATAAAGCCTCTTAGTGGGGACTTTTCGCCCTAGTTCACCATAGATTGGGGAGTTAGTAGGCACCAATCGAGCAGGGCAGTGCACAGGGGAGGCTACATTGGCAAAAGATAAGGAGTTACTGGGACGCCTGTTTAAGGGAAGGTTTTTAGTGTGTTTCCTAGACTTTCATCAAGCTTGAAATTACACCCCCTTGACCCCCTTTCAAGATAAATTTGTACATTTTTCGGTAGAAAAATGTCCCGGCCGAAGACCGATTCCTCCTAAAATACAGGCTCGCTATCGCTCGCCAGGAAAAAATCGACACCTAAATCGGACGAAATGTCTTAAAAGTGACATAAATGGGATGAAAGTTCTTAAAATCGCCAAACTAATGGCGCGAACGTCTTAAAATATCAAAAGGAATGGGGCTAAACATGAGGGGGAAAGGGGTAAAGAAAAAATCCCGCAAGTGGAAATCTCCCCTTAATTTGCCTGGCTTCCTCCACTGTTTCTATTTGTGCCTCACGCAAACACTTCCTCCTTCTATTCATTCCACTACACTTAGCCAGCACACCACACTTCTTTCCAACACTTAGCCAGCACACCACACTTCTTTCCAACACTTAGCCAGCACACCACACTTCTTTCCAACACTTAGCCAGCACAACACACTTCTTTCCAACACTTAGCCAGCACACCACACTTCTTTCCAACACTTAGCCAGCACACCACACTTCTTTCCAACACTTAGCCAGCACACCACACTTCTTTCCAACACTTAGCCAGCACACCACACTTCTTTCCAACACTTAGCCAGCACAACCCACTTCTTTCCAACACTTAGCCAGCACACCACACTTCTTTCCAACACTTAGCCAGCACACCACACTTCTTTCCAACACTTAGCCAGCACACCACACTTCTTTCCAACACTTAGCCAGCACACCACACTTCTTTCCAACACTTAGCCAGCACACCACACTTCTTTCCAACACTTAGCCAGCACACCACACTTCTTTCCAACACTTAGCCAGCACACCACACTTCTTTCCAACTCACCTAAATTACCATGAATGAAACACATTAAACCCTTACCCAAACACATGAAACAGCCCTTCAATAAACATAATACCTAAAGATAACTAAACCTGCGACTTTGGTTTAGTTTGGCCTACTAAAATAAACGAGATTAAACCTTAAATAATAGTAAGTAATAATTTCGTTTTCATTACACGAGGCAATAATTTACTTAACTAATTGTCGAAGAAAAAGGGTCTCAATCCACGCTTCCATTAGGACGGTTTAGCGCTAATTTGTGCGTTTTATTATGCAAATCCGAATCATGAAAGTTTACGGAATAATCGCCGTATTGTTTTTGGAGCGTCACATAATTTGCGAGAATCACTTTGCGGCGCAGTTAAGGGGCAGTAGTTAGTTTTGGTCTATTTATTAATTTATCTATGCATCTTTTATTAATTTATCTATGCATCTTTTATGTTCCTTGCTAGACCTCCATCAAGCTTAAGAAAACACCCCCTAGACCCCTTTTCAAGATAAATTTGTGTATTTTTCGGTAGAAAAATGTCGCGGCCGAAGGCCGGTTCCTCTTAAATTACAGGCTTACTATCACTCGCCAGGAAAAATCAACATCAAAATGGTAAAAACAGTTTTAAAATCGCCAAACTAATGAAGCGAACGTCGTATAATTTGAAAACTAATTGGGCTAACCATGAGGGAGAAGGGGTCCAGAAAAAACAGCTAACTCCCCCTTAACTCACTGGGGTAATTTAGGATAATATTATTTGTGCAGCACCCGTGGCTGGCCGGGCCTATTATAGGGAGATATATGCCAATAGTTTGTCTACGAGAACGGCCATATTGCATACCCTAACCCTGTAATTCTTGTAATTCTGGGAGAGGCACTTGTCACAGCCAGCTCTGCCTTTTGTCTCCCTAATCCACATAGAAAAACCAAAAGTGTCGTGTTATGTTTTCTTCCCATGTTGTACTGACGCGTTTATTTGTTCACTATAATGATAGGCAGTCGTAAATACTTAAGTATATGCATCCATTTAAGGGGAGGTAACCGTTTTTTCTGGACCCCCTTCTCCCTTATGTTTAGCCCCACTAGCTTTGATATTATAAGAAGTTCGGCCCATTAGTTAGGCGATTTTAACACCTTTCGCCCCATTTCGTTGTCAATTGTAAGACCTTTCGTGCCATTTAGGTATAGATTTTTTCCTGGCGAGCGATAGCGAGCCTGCAATTTTAAGAGGAACAGGCCTTCGGCCGGGAAATATTTTTACCGAAAAATGTACAAATTTAGCTACGTCTAGGGGGCGTTTTTTAAGCTTGATGGAGGTCTAGGGAGGAAACTAAAAAAATATAATTTGAATAAATGAATTAATAGACCAAACAAACGGTCTGCCTCCCGTTAAGTCTATTTTTGCTGTCAAGCCAAATGTTGAAAGATTATTGGAGTTTCCTTGCATTACTGGCAATTTGTACTGTGTTTTGGCTAAACCCTCTGAGTAGTCTGTTTACCTCAGGAAAGACTCTTCCTTCTAAAGCGTTTTGCTGATGTCCACTTGTTAACCCCTTCCGCACGATGACGCCTTTTGACCTTTTATTCTGGCTATATTTAGACGAGTTTGTGCAGCTTAAGAAGGATGTGTGGTAGTAAAAATGATTAAGTGAGATAGTTCGAAGCCTGTTAATTGCTGGAGTCTCCTTTTCAACTGAATGATATCGTCTAATAGTAGCCATAATAAAGTTAAGATGATGACACTGATACTGAAGGGGTTAAAGTACGGTGACCAACGCTTCCTAATGTAAACTATGCAACATGGATGATAAGGGGAAGGATTTGTCTGTATTCTCTCCATACTAAACTGTATTACGCCCCCCCCCCCCCCCCCGGGCTATCTATATTACTACATTATTGCATAGTATTTTCTATCTATCTATTCTATCTATATGCTCAGGCCCAATCCCCATTTTTCCTATTTTTTAATTTTAATTTTCTATTTCGTTTTATTTTATTATTTGTTTTCCTCTTTTCTTGAGGGTGGCCGACTCAAGACAGAGCAAGAACAGGGAAAACACAAAAACAACATAAAACAACGAACAAACACAGATAAAAACACAAATAGTAGTATCGCTTCATCTATTTCAAATCCATCTTCAATGAATCCCAGTAACAGTTTTGCCCTACATACAGTATATATATATATATATATATAATTATATATATTGTAGGTTTGTGTGTGTGTGGCTGTAAATTCCATTAATACATAACAGTGCATCCTGCTATTTCCCTCTCCCTCGCAGAACAGTATACTTCCATATAACTCTTCCCGGAGACCGCTACCTACAGGTCGGCAACATAAAAGGTTGTTGTGTTCGCTCCCAACAACTCCCCCGCGGTAGATTATGACAGCGTAATCTAATATTGCGATCCGACCACAGACTCCGCTGGTTTTCCGAAATGGCGCGGATCCGGTTTGTGAATTGCGCGGATCCAGTACGAGAATTGTGCGAATCATGTTTGAGAATTCCGTGCATCCTGTGTAATAATTGCGCGGCTCTCGTATGCATCCCGCGGACATGCGCCCCAAATTTGACCAAAATATAGTTTGAAACGGCTTCACCTTTTGTTTCAGTTCGTTGTATTCGAGTTAGGTCATCACAATAGAATGTTAGCACTACGTTATATAGTAGGTTTATTACATTCCTCGTTACAAATCCACGTACACATTGTTCTTATTGTCATTTGTGAATATTCAAGCTTTTTTCGAGTGTATTGTTGACTGTCCACGGAAAGAAAATATACAGTTTTACATTATTTGTCATGCATTTATAAATAATTTGGCCAAGGCAACGGAGTATTAAATTAAAGCATCCTAAATATATGCTTATATTCAGAGATCGAAATCCATCTAGTATGACATTAACCCTCTGAGGATCGATAACGCACTTCTTTTTTTGTTTTTTGGCTCTTATTAGACGATTTTATTCATATTAGGAAGGGTATATGGAAGTCAGAGGGTTGATTGAGATGGTCAATATCCTTTTAATACCCACAGTTCCTTCCTAAGCTGCATTCAATCGTCTAATGATAACCAAAAATAAACTTCAAAACGCATCAGAGCTTCAAAGGGTTAACGTATATCAGTACACTCACGAGCATAAATGATAATGCACCCATTTAAATCAGTATATATAGACAAAGTGCTCCACATACGAAGTGCGGCTACAGTCTCTCGTCCAAACGGCGGCAGTCCAGGCAGCCATGTACGGTCGCGCTAATAAGTCATGTCCCAGCTGTTATTACGTTTGGCTTTCTCTGTGCTGTATGTATGTCTGTCAGATGTTGAATAGGGTGGGTAAGTGTTGGAACATGTTTGTATATTTCACTCAATATGAAGAAATGAAGCTTAGATATTGATGTTACCAATTATTGATCAAAACATACTTGGTGCCGAGCCATCACTTATTAGCGCGACTGTACAGGGATGCCTCACTTGACAGGTTATCTAATTCAAGATCAGAGCGTATAGTCTGATCCTAATAGTTCATCCATCCCCTCCACATACCCAAACCATCCAAGCCTACAGTACTTGTGTGCATCTCATCACTGATACTCTTGATACCTAACCGTCTCCTCAGTTCTTCACTAGATTATCTATCTTACAGTTTGGTCCCACCTCAAAAAAAAAATAAATAAAAAATAAAAAATAAAAAAAAATAAAAAATAATAATAATAATAATGATAATGATAATAATAATAATAATAATAATAACAATAATAATAAAATAGAGTAAAATAAAAAAATAAAAAATAAAAAAATGAAATAGGAAAAGTGTGGATTGGGCCTGAGCAGATAGATAGATAGATAGATAGATAGATAAACAGTTTGGTCCCACACATCCATCTCACCATGTTCATCTCATCTCTTTCCATTCTGTTGATATCGTCCGCTTTGACAGGCCACGCTCCTGAATTGGCCACTTGCGAGTTTCAGGCTATAAGGAAGTTGGAGTTGTAGACATCGATATTTAGCAGAATTACCAGCTAAAATACGGTTGTAGTTCATTTATAAATACATAAAATCCAATTCAACATACTCTTTAGCCATCAAAAACCTACATTATTAATGCATTTCTGTTTAATATCGATGTTTAAGGCTCCAACTTCCTTATAGCCTGAAACTCGCAAGTGGTCAATTAATTATAGGTCACGCAAAAGACCTAAAACTATATGATAAGCTAAAGATTACGGGTACAGTCGCGATTACGGGTACAGTCGCGATTACGGGTACAGTCGCGATTACGGGTACAGTCGCGATTATTACAAGCTATTCTATTCCATATACTCAGGCCCAATCCCCACTTTTCCTGTGTTTTTTTTCTTTTTTCCCCTCTTTTGTTTGTTTTTTGGGGGGTGGCCGACTCAAGACAGAGCCAGAATAAGGACAACACAACAGAAAACAATGAACACACGAAAACAAAATACCCAAATTCACACCCTGATACATAACAATTCACACACTGATACATAACAATTCACACCCTGATACATAACAATTCACACCCTGATACATAACAATTCACACCCTGATACATAACAATTCACACCCTGATACATAACAATTCACACACTGATACATAACAATTCACACCCTGATACATAACAATTCACACCCTGATACATAACAATTCACACCCTGATACATAACAATTCACACCCTGATACATAACAATTCACACCCTGATACATAACAATTCACACCCTGATACATAACAATTCACACCCTGATACATAACAATTCACACCCTGATACATAACAATTCACACCCTGATACATAACAATTCACACACTGATACATAACAATTCACACCCTGATACATAACAATTCACACCCTGATACATAACAATTCACACACTGATACATAACAATTCACACCCTGATACATAACAATTCGGACCTGATCGGCTTAAGCTTAAGGTAAACTCCTCATAAATTCTTTACCTGATGTGTGTATTTCGGATGTGCTTTTAATTCTTTCGAGGCATCATAATGTATCAGTGCTTCCATGAATATACCAACAGTGTTGACTATGTGTATTTATATATATATATATATATATATATATATATATATATATATTTATATATATATATATATATATATATACAGAGAGAGAGAGAGAGAGAGAGAGAGAGAGAGAGAGAGAGAGAGAGAGAGAGAAGGAGAGAGAGAGAGAGAGAGAGAGAGAGAGAGAGAGAGAGAGAGAGAGAGAGAGAGAGAGAGAGAGAGAGAGAGAGAGAGAGAGAGAGAGAGAGAGAGAGAGAGAGAGAGAGAGAGAGAGAGAGAGAGAGAGAGAGAGAGAAAACAAGAACACCAAACCATTACCCCTTAAGGTAACAACAAACAAATGTTCCTTACATATATATATATATATACTGTATATATATATACTGTATATATATTATTGTGCCGGACCTCCCAAATATACAATATATAAAATACTGGCGCTGAATACGAAGCTCTATCCTTTTCCACCATATTGTTAATAATATTGTCTTGTTAATGAATGAAAAAACAAAACAAAAACAAACATTGCCTCACTGGTAGCTGTACTCAAAGGACATTATATTTATCCGCAACTATTAACCACTCAATATGTATCAAAGATCATTTAAATTATTGGACAATTTTAACCATATTATATAAGTTTACTTTGGTAATTAAATTAATGACATACCAACAGACAACATTTACAGTCCTTGGCAATCAAATATCTCGCAACAGTAATGCATAGCTTTAATAAACAATACATATGTAAGAATGTTATTAAATGTTCTCAATGCCTCATATACGCATATATAACACGTTTATTATACCACAGCAAGGCACAATAAACAAAGACAATATCACAGGTAATGATAAATAAGCCCATCTAAACTTCACAAGTAAATTATACTTAAACAAACATGCACGTTAAACAAACACAAACACACACACACACACACACACACACACACACAGGAATTCAATTTAGTTTTAGAATCCATGCGAGAGTCCATTACCGAAGCTTAATGTGTGCCACCATTTTTACGGCTCTTCCAAGACACTCCTCCTCAGCTGCCTCTGAAGGTCATAATTACTCCCCCCACAGCTGAGGCTTTGATGATGGGAAACTCTCATTGATGGGTTCCCAGGGCCACCGCCGCCTTGCAACATGGTGTCAAACGAGAACCAAGTGTTGGTGGTGTAATGGTTAAGGTGTCTAAAAATCTGTGTGTGATAACCCAGGTTCGAATCCCGGTGGATCACATATATGCTTTCATTAGAGTTGTTTGGTGGTGTGGTGAAATTAATAAAACATAGATTATACGAGTTCGAATCCCGGGAGGGCCATATGCTTTAATTAGTTTATTCAAGTACATTGGGGTTTGTAATTGATACCCCTCTCACGTTCTTGACGCAATTTTGAGCCTATTAGGGATACTTTAATGCCTTTGTTACATCAGGGGTATTTAGAAGCCTTTAGTTTAGTTACTTTTACCTCTGCAGTTGTCTTTGAGTTAGCTGTGGGCAGAAAACTAATTTTGGAGAGGTAATTATAAGAGTGAGAGAACTCTATTTCTTATTGCTAATCTGGCAACCTCTGCGTCATATGAGTCTGAAAGGGTTAATGTTAAAGAACGGGGTGTTACTTATTAATATATAATTATGTAAAGATATAATTATGGTTTATAGTTCAAGTTATGTCTTTGGAGGTGATACAATGGTCAAAACAATACTATAGGTAGCGCCAACCAACTTGACAATTATCTCGATCCCTGACCTCTTCGTAACTCAAAAGGACCTTAAGGGGAGATCTCCACTTGAGGGATTTTTTTCTTGACCCCTTTCTCCATCATGTTTAGCCCCATTGCTTTTGATATTATAAAACGTTCGCCCCATTAGCAATTTTAAGAACTTTCACCCCATATTAAGACCTTTCGTGCCATTCAGGTGTCGATTTTATGCTGGCGAGCGATAGCGAGCCTGTAATTTAAGAGGAACCGGCCTTCGGCCGGGACATTTTTCTACCGAAAAATGTACAAATTTATCTTGAAAGGGACTCAAGGGGGTATAATTTTAAGCTTGATGGACGTCTAGGGAACAAAGTAAATACCTCCCCTTAAAGCAAACTGGCTGTAAATGTCCACACCTATTTCCTGGTAGACTCTTCTCAAATGATAGACATGTCAGACCGACGGCTTGCATTCTGTTTGAGTTATAAGATGTTAAGGGGTCCAAATGATTGTCAAGTTCGTTGGCGCTACCTATAGCTCTTGTTAATGTTCTTTTATTCCTTCTCGCATTCATTCAAGGCTTCACACAACATGGCTCCGGTTTGACACCCTGCCTTGCAAGCCTCACTTTAAGGGGAGGTATTTATTTGTTCCCTACGTTTTCATCAAGCTTAAAATTACACTACCTAGACCTCCTTTCAAGATAAATTTGTACATTTTTCGGTAGAAAAATGTCCCGGCCGGAGGCCGGTTGCGCTTAAATTACAGGCTCGCTATCGCTCGCCAGGAAAAAATAGACACCTTCATGGCACGAAAGGTCTTAAAATTGACAGTAATGGGGCAAAATGTCTTATAATGTCCAAACTACTAGGGCGAACATCTTAAAATCTCAAAAGCAATGGGGCTAAACATGAGGGAGAAAGGGGTCCACAAAAAAATCTCTCAAGTGGAAATCTCCCTTTAAGCCGGAGTCACACGAGCGCTTTTTCCAGCAATTTTCCATGAGCAAGTTTTTTTCTCGTATTATTTAAGAACTTTTCCGCTCTGGTATGGGAATCTAGACTGAAGGTAGATTATTTTAGGCGGATGAATTCTGATAAAGTGTCATTTTTGAAGCTTCCAGACCATAATTGCCCGTAAATATTGCTCGAAAAAGCGCTCGTATGACAACGGCGACACCTAGGGTGAGATGGAGCGAGACATTCCCGGAGAGTTTTGTGATGGTTAGCCCACCTCCCTTGTTTTATCTTTCTCTCCCTCTCTCTTTGGCTTGTATCCATTCGGCCTCATTCAGCCTACTGTTTTGAGACGTTTACCCCCATCCAGGTGTCAATATTTTCCTGGCGAGCGGTAGCGAGCCAACATATAATTTTTGTTTGTTTTGACAGCAAGCTAAATTTGTACATTTTTCGATAGAAAAATTTCTCAGGCGAAGCCGGATTTCTCCATACAATACTGACTCGCTATCGCTCGCCAGGAAGAAATCGACAAATGGATGATGATAAACGTCTTAAACCAGTTGGCTCAATGGGGCCGAATGGATACAAGCCAGAGAAAGAGATTTAAGGAGAGAAAGAGAAAAAAAAGCAAGTGACCCCCCTTAAATGGGTGCATACAGTCATACTTAAGTATTTACGGCTGCATATCATTATAGTATTTACGGCTGCATATCATTATAGTATTTACGGCTGCATATCATTATAGTATTTACGGCTGCATTTACGGCTGCATATCATTATAGTATTTACGGCTGCATATCATTATAGTATTTACGGCTGCATATCATTATAGTATTTACGGCTGCATATCATGTAGTATTTACGGCTGCATATCATATAGTATTTACGGCTGCATATCATTATAGTATTTACGGCTGCATATCATTATAGTATTTACGGCTGCATATCATTATAGTATATACGGCTGCATATCATTATAGTATTTACGGCTGCATATCATATAGTATTACGGCTGCATATCATTATAGTATTTACGGCTGCATATCATTATAGTATTTACGGCTGCATATCATTATAGTATTTACGGCTGCATATCATTATAGTATTTACGGCTGCATATCATTATAGTATTTACGGCTGCATATCATTATAGTATTTACGGCTGCATATCATTATAGTATTTACGGCTGCATATCATTAGTATTTACGGCTGCATATCATTATAGTATTTACGGCTGCATATCATTATAGTATTTACGGCTGCATATCATTATAGTATTTACGGCTGCATATCATTATAGTATTTACGGCTGCATATCATTATAGTATTTACGGCTGCATATCATTATAGTATTTACGGCTGCATATCATTATAGTATTTACGGCTGCATATCATTATAGTATTTACGGCTGCATATCATTATAGTATTTACGGCTGCATATCATTATAGTATTTACGGCTGCATATCATTATAGTATTTACGGCTGCATATCATTATAGTATTTACGGCTGCATATCATTATAGTATTTACGGCTGCATATCATTATAGTATTTACGGCTGCATATCATATAGTATTTACGGCTGCATATCATATAGTATTTACGGCTGCATATCATTATAGTATTTACGGCTGCATATCATTATAGTATTTACGGCTGCATATCATTATAGTATTTACGGCTGCATATCATTATAGTATTTACGGCTGCATATCATTATAGTATTTACGGCTGCATATCATTATAGTATTTACGGCTGCATATCATTATAGTATTTACGGCTGCATATCATATAGTATTTACGGCTGCATATCATTATAGTATTTACGGCTGCATATCATATAGTATTTACGGCTGCATATCATTATAGTATTTACGGCTGCATATCATTATAGTATTTACGGCTGCATATCATTATAGTATTTACGGCTGCATATCATTATAGTATTTACGGCTGCATATCATTATAGTATTTACGGCTGCATATCATTATAGTATTTACGGCTGCATATCATATAGTATTTACGGCTGCATATCATATAGTATTTACGGCTGCATATCATTATAGTATTTACGGATGCATATCATTATAGTATTTACGGCTGCATATCATTATAGTATTTACGGCTGCATATCATTATAGTATTTACGGCTGCATATCATTATAGTATTCACGGCTGCATATCATATAGTATTTACGGCTGCATATCATTATAGTATTCACGGCTGCATATCATATAGTATTTACGGCTGCATATCATATAGTATTTACGACTGCCTATCATTATAGTGAACAAATAAACGCGTCAGTACAACATGGGAAGAAAACTAAACACGACACTTTTGGTTTTTCTATGTGGATGAGGGAGACAAAAGGCAGAGCTGGTTGTGACAAGTGCCTCCCCCAGAATTAAAAGAGTGACAGGGTTAGGGTATGCAATATGGCCGTTCTTGTAGACAAAATCATGGCATATATCTCTCTATAATAGGCCCGGCCAGCCACGGGTGCTGCACACATAATATTATCCTAAATTACCCCAGTGAGTTAGGGGGAGTTAGTTGCTTTTTCTGGACCCCTTCTCCCTCATGGTTAGCCCAATTAGTTTTCAAATTATACGACGTTCGCTTCATTAGTTTGGCGATTTTAAGACTGTTTTTACCATTTAGATGTTGAATTTTCCTGGCGAGCGATAGCAAGCCTGTAATTTAGGAGGAACCGGCCTTCGGCCGTGACATTTTTCTACCGAAAAATGTACACATTTAACTTGAAAGGGGGTCTAGGGGGTGTTTTCTTAAGCTTGATGGAGGTCTAGCGAGGAACATAAAAGATGCATAGATAAATTAATAAAAGATGCATAGATAAATTAATAAATAGACCAAAACTAACTACTGCCCCTTAACTGCGCGGCAAAGTGATCCTCGCAAATTATGTGATGCTCCAAAAACAATACGGCGATTATTCCGGAAACTTTCATGATTCGGATTTGCATAATAAAACGCACAAATTAGCGCTAAACCGTCCTAATGGAGCGTGGATTGAGACCCTTTTTCTTCGACAATTAGTTAAGTAAATTATTGCCTCGTGTAATGAAAACGAAATTATTACTTACTATTATTTAAGGTTTAATCTAGTTTATTTTAGTAGGCCAAACTAAACCAAAGTCACAGGTTTAGTTATCTTTAGGTATTATATTTATTGAAGGGTTGTTTTATGTGTTTGGGTAAGGGTTTCATGTGTTTATTGAAGGGTTGTTTTATGTGTTTGGGTAAGGGTTTCATGTGTTTATTGAAGGGTTGTTTCATGTGTTTGGGTAAGGGTTTTATGTGTTTGGGTAAGGGTTTCATGTGTTTATTGAAGGGTTGTTTTATGTGTTTGGGTAAGGGTTTCATGTGTTTATTGAAGGGTTGTTTCATGTGTTTGGGTAAGGGTTTTATGTGTTTGGGTAAGGGTTTCATGTGTTTATTGAAGGGTTGTTTTATGTGTTTGGGTAAGGGTTTTATGTGTTTATTGAAGGGTTGTTTTATGTGTTTGGGTAAGGGTTTTATGTGTTTGGGTAAGGGTTTCATGTGTTTATTGAAGGGTTGTTTTATGTGTTTGGGTAAGGGTTTCATGTGTTTATTGAAGGGTAGTTTCATGTGTTTGGGTAAGGGTTTTATGTGTTTATTGAAGGGTTGTTTTATGTGTTTGGGTAAGGGTTTCATGTGTTTATTGAAGGGTTGTTTTATGTGTTTGGGTAAGAGTTTCATGTGTTTGGGTAAGGGTTTTATGTGTTTGGGTAAGGGTTTTATGTGTTTGGGTAAGGGTTTCAGGTGTTTCATTTGATATTTTAATGTTTTCATAATTTGGTATGTCTTTGACTTGTTATGTTAAGGGGAGGTTTTTAGTGAGTTTCCTAGACTTCCATCAAACTTTAAATTAGACCCCGTTGACTTCCTTTCAAGATAAATTTGTACATTTTTCGGTACAAAAATGTCCCGGCCGAAGGCTGATTCCTCTGAAATTACAGGCTCGCTATCGCTCGCCAGGAAAAAATAGACACCTAAATGACACAAAAGGTCTTACAAGTTAAATAAATGGGGCGAAAGTTCTTAAAATCGCCAAGCTAATGGGGCGAACGTCTTAAAATCTCAAAAGCAATGGGGCTCAACATGAGGGAGAATGGGGTAAAGAAAAAAATCCCTCAAGTGGAAATCTCCCCTTAAGCTCTATTTGTTATAATATGTGTTATAATATGTGTGGCATGTGTTTCACTGTGTATTAAGGGGAGATTTCCAATTGAGGGACTTTTTTCTAGACCCCCTCTCTCCCCCAATGTTTAGCCCCATTGCTTTTGAGATTTTAAGACATTCGCCCCATTAGTTTGGCGATTTTAAGAACCCTCGCCTCATTTCTGTCAATTTTAAGACCATTCGTGCAATTTAGGTGTCGATTTTTTCCTGGCGAGCGATAGCGAGCCTGTAATTTATGGGGAATCGGCCTTCGGCCGGGACATTTTTCTACCGAAAAATGTACAAATTTATCTTGAAAGTGGGTCTAGGGGGAGTAATTTTAAGCTTGATGGAAGTCTAGGAAACACACTAAAAACCTCCCCTTAAACTCTATTTGTTATAATATGTGTTATAATATGTGTGGCATATGTTTCACTGTGTATTAACCCGTTCTGTACCGGCGCCGTCCTTTCTAACTTTATTCTGGCTACTATTAGACGAATGTATTTAGTTTAAAAAGGGGTTTCAGCAATAAATAGGATTCGAACTATCCCCTTTAACCCTTTTTAACATCTCGGATCCTTTTGAAATTGCATAAAATCGTCTAAATATAGCAAGAATAATATTGAAAAGACGTCGCCGGTACAGAAGGGGTTAAGAAGGACCTCCTAGCAATAATAAGGCTACAAACTATCTCAGACAACCCTTTTAACTACCGTACCACAGATCCTTTTAAAGCTGCATAATATGGTTTAAATATGGGTAGAATACAATATAACACACGTCGCCGGTACTCAAGGGGTTAAATGGTGGTATGTACTTTATTTATTATGTGCTTTTTGGGTATATATGTTATATTATGTATAGTAAATATCTGACTGTGTTTTATTATGTTTTTTATGTGTTTTATTATGGTTTATGTGTTTGTATATTATGGTTTATGTGTTTTATTATGTTTTTATGTGTTTTATTATGGTTTATGTGTTTGTATATTATGGTTTATGTGTTTTATTATGTTTTTATGTGTTTTATTATGGTTTATGTATTTGTATATTATGTTATATGTGTTTTATTATGTTTTTTATGTGTTTTATTATGGTTTATGTGTTTGTATATAATGGTTTATGTGTTTTATTATGTTTTTATGTGTTTTATTATGGTTTATGTGTTTGTATATTATGGTTTATGTGTTTTATTATGTTTGTATGTGTTTTATTATGGTTTATGTGTTTGTATATTATGTTTTATGTGTTTTATTATGTTTTTTATGTGTTTTATTATGGTTTATGTGTTTGTATATTATGGTTTATGTGTTTTATTATGTTTTATGTGTTTTATTATGTTTATGTGTTTTATTATGTTTTATGTGTTTTATTATGTTTTATGTGTTTTATTATGTTTTATGTGTTTTATTATGTTTTATGTGTTTTATTATGTTTTATGTGTTTTATTATGGTTTATGTGTTTTTATATTATGTGTTATATTGTGTATCTTACTTGTTATGTATTAATTGTGCTATATGCTTTACTATGTGTTCTGTTTCTCATATTATGTGTCTTTGTATGCATAGTATGTGTTTTTCTTTGTGGATCATATTATATAATTTGTATTCTACTTTATTAATCATGTGTATTGTTATATTGTTATGTGTTATGTTACGTGTTGGTTATGTGTTTTCTATGCATTGTACAGTATGTGTGTTGTTTATTATTAGGCAATACATTTAACTTTATTATGCGTTTTATTTGTTGCAGGTATTGTGTGTGTGTTTTCATAAGTGTTGCCATGTCTTATATATGTTTAAATATGTATGTCATGTATTTTCTTAAGGGGTTTATATTTTTATTAGTTGTATTATGTAAAGTTGCCCACATTAGTTTGAATCCATTTGACGATTTTTAGCATTGAAGTACATAATAGTATGTTTCACTTACAAGAATAATTGGCCCTAAAACTGCTATATGATCATAAGAATCAATTACTGCATAAAAAACCACGATCAAAAGCCAAGCACTTTTTCATTTTGTAATTGTCAATTTTATTTTAATTTACTATTTTATTCTGTGGCATGATCATCATAAAAATTCTATAAAAAATGTATATTGTTCAGTCAACCAATTAATAGCAACTCTGAAGAATCGCAAATCAATTCAAAACAAATAATAAATGTTATAAATTAAATTTATCTTGAGTATAGGACGCCATTAGGTTCATGAACTTATTCTTATTAGTTTTGTGTAGTTTCTTTTTATTTCACTAAAATATATATATATATATATATATATATATATATATATATATATATATATATATATATATATATATATATATACCCGGTATATATATACAAAAACATAAGAATATAAAATTTATTTTCTTACCAGTATGCAGTTTAAGGGAGCCCAACTCACTTTTTTTCTCTTTCTCTCCCTAATGATGTGTCCTTAATTGCCCTAGGTGTCCACAATTGCCCCATTTCTATCTATCTATTGCCGGATGCCTTACTCCCCTTAAAGAGGGTGGCCATACACAGAATGCCCCCAAGCTGACCTATTCCCTGTAAAAGGGACAACCCGAGCCAGTTTACCGAAGGACTGACAGGATTGACCACTCAACTTAGGGTCCGTCCGACTCCGAGGCCTTCTATGCATATTGTTAGCACTATTTTTCTATAGTGGTGTTCAGCTAGTCCATCCACTAACCTGCCTTACCCTTAGGTAAACAGTACGGATTTCTATCATGTTTACTCCCCTAAACAGGTCGCCGACCAAGGCTGAAGAGTCGCATCCACCCGGATTTTTATAAGGTTGTCTCCCCTAGATGGGTTGCCGACCAAGGGTAATGAGTCCCATCCACCCAAATGACGGTAATAAAAAGACACATAAATGAGCCAATAAATGCGCCCCTCCCCCCTAATTAATGACTCTGAATGCACGCAGATTCACGGATTCTGCACGGCTATTGTCAAGTCAAAGTCCCCCACTTATCGCCGCTAATTACTTGCGATAAAAGGATAATTACTCGGCGATGACATTTCTCTTCGCTCTTTACACACGGATTTTTGTGGGACTGTCATTGTAGGTGGAGTTCTTATTTTATTGAAATTTTTATTTAATATTAATTAATTTTACTTCGAGTACGCGGAACTAAAGATTCGGTTAGTTTATCTATTTAACAAATGTATGTATTCTTTTAAATTTGCATTACTGTATACATAATGAAACGCTTTAAATCCCGAATTAAATCCCGTGTGCCACTTCACTCTTTCAATAGAGTAACTAGCATTCGATAATAGAATTACCAAATAAAGTGATTGCGGAAGATTATGCAATTACTACCAAACAACAAAGAAAATGAAGTACTGGGTCAAATTGACCTATAAGAAACATAGAACATAGAGATTCGATATATATATATATATATATATATATATATATATATATATATATATATATATATATATATATATGTGTGTGTGTGTGTGTGTGTGTGTGTGTTTTTTTTATCTTGAATATAGCAAAACGTGTGTGATATATATTTTCTCTATAACAGAAAGCATCCGGGTTTTATAAACATTTATGTTGGCTATAGGAATAACTGAAAAATGTTGTAGTGTGCGTATCAAAACCAAACCAAAAACTGGACACTAAACCATTATAACACATAATATGTAACGTTAGTGATACAAAAAAAAAAATAAAAAAAAATAACAAAATAGACAAAACAAGAGATAAATACGAAAAATGGTCCAGATAATTGTTTTTACTTATTAATGTTCAAATTTTTACAGCATAATCTCAGGATAATTTGTGGCCTAGAATCCTAGTACCGCAGAATACCAAACACACATTTTGTTTTCTATGTTAGTGAGGGAGACAAAAGGCAGAACTGCATATGAAGAGTGCCTCTCCCAGAGTTGAAAATGTGACAGGGCCAAAATCAAGGGACGTTCGAGCCAAAATGCCCGGACACACGGAGTTTGAAGCAGTTTAAATCGTAGGAAGAGGGAAAGACTGATTCTGGGAGAGAGTTCCATAGCTCAGCTGTTGTATAGAAGAAAGATTGACAATAACGTTACACTCTTGGGTTGGAGAGTTGCACAGAGCAGGGGTGGGAATGTGTTATTATTAAGGGGAAGTATTTGTATTTTCATAAACCGCCTTCTCCTTCATGTTTACCCCCATTAGTTGTCAAATGTTAAGAATTTTGCCATTTTCTGTGTCAATATTGAGACCTTTCGTACCATTTAGCATTCGATTTATTTATATATATATATATATACCCGCTATATATATATATATATATACCCGGTATATATATATATACCGTATATATATATTGTATATATATATATATATATATATATATATATATATATATATATATATATATATATATATATATATATATATATATATATATATATACATATATATCATAACGTCCCCTTAAGCTAGGTGTATGTCATTCCTGTCCACGAATCTCTTGTGTATATTATTCCGTGACCAGTGTACCAAGTTACCTAGGCTTTTCTCAGGTGTATTCTATATCTCATTTTTGACAGAGACTTTGGGAGACTGACATGACCTCTATCTGATATGCTGCAAAAAATGTGGGGGTCTGGTCAATCAGTTCGTTGAGAGAGAGAGAGGGAGAGGGAGAGGGAGAGGGAGAGGGAGGGAGAGGGAGAGGGAGAGAGAGAGAGAGAGAGAGAGAGAGAGAGAGAGAGAGAGAGAGAGAGAGAGAGAGAGAGAGAGAGAGAGAGAGAGAGAGAGAGAGAGAGAGAGAGAGAGAGAGAGAGAGAGAGATTCGTAAACATCAACAGGAAGATCCAGGGAGAAAATTTGCATTAAAAACGTAGATTGCAAAGTGCGGTACTCTCAGTGCAAAATATGCAAAGTACTAGCGGCAATCTTCTTAAACTGCTTTACTGAATAACTAACTAAGTTTTTCAGTGGATATTTCTCTTCAGGACGATGAAATTGTATATATAAGAATGTCTTCGAACAAACTATTAGTAAACCTCTTCCACTTGCATATTATAGATGGTTTTGGTTTAGATTCATGTTAAGAATTGTATGTATGTATTTATGTACTGTATGTACGTATGTATGTATGTATGTATGTACAGTATATACTCTGGCACTTGCCCCTGTGTGTGTGTGTGTTTTTTTTTTTTTTTTTTTTTTAAAGGGGGTGGCCGATTCCAGACACCAAAAGTTTGGTGTGGTTCTATAGCTCACAAACGACTAGTGTAATTAAGCTAACATTGCTACCATTGGGGAAGAGTTAATCAAGGAATGGGTGTGGTA
The DNA here is from genome assembly GCA_032716605.1 of Paralithodes platypus. Taxonomy (NCBI): domain Eukaryota; kingdom Metazoa; phylum Arthropoda; class Malacostraca; order Decapoda; family Lithodidae; genus Paralithodes; species Paralithodes platypus. Next base: position 46,306,280 of record CM064547.1, on the reverse strand, counting down.
ATTTACAGCCCATTTGCTAGAGCCCTTTTTGAGTTACAGAGGTTAGGGTTCACGACTTTTGGACTACCTATTTGGAACAGGGTAATAGGCAATTGATTATGAAGACAAATGCTTATGGTTTAATTAGCCTATTTTGTTATCATTTACAAGCATGGCGAACTAAAACACTAATTTACATTTGTTAATGATATAATACATATTGTCAGAAATTAATTGAACATGATTCGGTAAACAATATAATCCTAAGGTAACTATGTAATTGTTTAATATAAAGTTATTTGTATATTTATTTATATATTATTATTATTATTATTATTATAATTATTACTATTATTATTATTATTATTTTATTTTATTTTATATATAATATATATATACCGTATATATATATATATATATATATATATATATATATATATATATATATATATATATATATATATATATATATATATATATTTTTTTTTTTTTTTTTAGATTTCACTGTGTATTTCTTCGCAGCGACACATTTCACTGATGAATTCAAGGCACTAAAATATTTATTAGATCTCTGGTCCCGAGAGATAATTCTTTTGTTCTGAGTTTTAAGCTCAAACTCTCTATTAAATTCAGTATAAATATATAAGTTATTTTTTCGTGACACCCCTTTTTTTTTTTGTGTGAAAGTGCTGGTAATTTTTACGCACTTCATCATGTTTATATATTTACCCTTTGAAGCTCTGGCGCGTTTTAGCAGTTTATTTTGGCTATCATTAGACGATTTTATGCAGCTTAGGAAGTATCTGTGGGTATTAAAAGGGTAAATACTATCTCAATCAACCCTTTGACTTCCGTATACCTTTACTAATCTGAATAAAATCGTCTACTAGTAACCAGAAAACAGAACAGAAACGCGTATTGGAGCTTGAAAGGGTTAATTGTCCCCCAAATTAACTTTTACAGACCTTCACGGCGTAAATATGCGTTGACATAATAGGAAGAGTATTATTCAACTTAATGTTGTTGTTGTTGTTGTTGTTGTTCCCTAAGCTGCCTGGCCGAACAGCACCAAGGCCCCGAGCAAAGCTAAGGCCATAACCGAGCGCCCCCACAGAACCTTCCCTGCTTACCACAATAAAGCCTGGGTGACCGAAGCCACTCCATGGCGGGGAGCTGAGGAGGGTGCGGAAACGCCCGGGAAACCAAAGCCCCACCCAGGGCCCTGTGCCCCTCAGCAATTATGAAGAGAAAGTTGAGGGGCAAAGGAAATATGTGACGCTTTGGCTTCCAATCTTGGTAAATTGGGAGGTCAATCCATGGAAGAGACGCCGTCACTTGAGATCTAGAAAATATATAAGTAAAAGGAACAGTCAGAGTAAGCTATGGGTATGGCAGAGATCGCTCAGTTCTCACTCTGATAGACCAGCCCATCACCACATGACTAGAACCCAATCCTCTCAGCATCAGCTAGGAAAGGCCCTAGAAAGCCGCCTTTGGCGGGGGGATAGCTCCCCTATTTCAACCCCTTTCGGGGTTGGGCACCCGCTCATATATATATAAATAAATATAAATAGTCTCTCTCTCTCTCTCTCTCTCTCTCTCTCTCTCTCTCTCTCTCTCTCCTATTGTTTTGTTTTTTAAAGAGGGAGGTATAGTCGCTTTTTCTCCCTCAAGTTTAGTCCCCCTTAACTTTGGGATTTTAAGACGTTCGTTCCATTAGTTCAGCGATCTTATGAGCTTTAGCCTCGATTGTGTCCTGGCGAGCGATAGCGTGCCTTTAATTCTAAGAGGAACAGCCCTTTTCCTAGAAAAATTTTTTCTACCGAAAAATGTAAAAATTAATCCTGAATGGGGGTCTAGGCTTATTTATTTCATTTTTATTTTTATTTTTATTAAAGCTAGATGGAGGTCTACCGAGGAAACTAATATACAGTATATATACTGTATATATATATATATATATATATATATATATATATATATATATATATACTAGCAGGGGTACCCGGCGTTGCCCGGGTAAACACCATAATCACCATCACTACTACCACCACTACTACTACCATAATCACCATCATCAATCACTACTACCACAATCATCACAATACTACTACCATAATCACCGGCCTCGACCTCCCTGTGCCTCATTAAACGGCGACCTCGATTTCGGCCGCTAAATGACCTCCGATTTTGGATCTGACCTCATCCTTACCCCCATTTTGGGGGGCTGCGAACAACTTTCGTTCCATACACCTTTCCGATCGGAGGCCTCCTTCTGCCCCAAACGGCCATTTGTTTCATTTTTTTCATGTTTTTTTTTCAATTTCGGCCTCGAAACGACCTCCGATCGTGGCCTCGCCCCCTCTATGACCTGACCCAGGTCAATTGACACCCACATGCAAAGTTTCAGCTCCCCAGGTCCAAAACTGCGGCCGTCTGTTAAGAACAGACACACACACACACACAGACAATCGAAAATATTATATAGATATATATATACGGTATATATATATATATATATATGTATATATATATAAATATATATATATATATATATATATATACCGTATACATATATATATATATATATACTTAGTGTTGTTGGTGGTGGTGATGGTGTTGGGGTTATAATGGTAGTAATGGGGTTGGTTGTGTATATATATATATATATAAATCAATCAATCAACCATAAAAAGGCCACTACCCCCTGAACTATAATGAAAAGGTCTTATATACTTATAAGACATACTATAACTACTGTATATACTTATAAGACAGACTATAACTATATACTTATAAGACAGACTATAACTATATACTTATAAGACAGACTATAACTATATACTTATAAGACAGACTATAACTATGAGACGTGTCCGCTGCTACAATAATTTTCCACATGGATCTAAAGTTAGAATTATATTATTACTGAACATGACACACTTTAATAACTAACTTCTTGACACAATGCTGCAAGGGGGGGGGGTGGGCCGATTGTTCCCCCCCCCCCCCCCTTCTTCCTCTTGTCTAGCCCCATTGGTTTTTAGCTTTTAAGACGTTTGGCCTATTAGTTTGGCGATATTAAGACCATTCATGCCATTTAGGTGTCGAGTTTTCCTCGCGAACGATAGCACGCCTGTAAGTTTAAGAGGAACAGGCCTTCGGCCGTAACATTTTTCTACCGTAAAATGTACAAATTTATCTTGAAAGAGGGTCTAGGGTGCTTTACTTATTTAAAGCTATATGGAGGGCTTCCGAAGAATCTATAAGTAACACCCCGTTCTTAACATTAATCATCAATTACAAACCCCAATGTACTTGAATAAACTAATTAAAGTATATGGTCCTCCCGGGATTCGAACTCGGGACACCACACCCAGAATATATAATTATATTTAATACATATTTATATATAAATAAATACATCAACCACAAGTAACCACCACCTCTTTAACTATGTGAAGAACTCCTATATACTAACACTGACTATAACTATATATACTATCACTGACTATAACTATATGACTTGTTTCAGATGGATTTAAAGTTAGATTTTTTTTTTTTTTACGGAACTGAAATACTTTAATAACTAATATCTTAAGGGGGGGGGGGTCACCTGCCTCTTTTCTCTTTCTCTCCTTTTCTCTCTTTATCTGGCTTGTATCCATTCGGCCCCATTCAGCCAACTGTTTTAAGACGTTTACCCCCCATCAAGGTGTCTATCTCTTCCTGCGAGCGATAGTGAGCCAGCATTGTATGGAGAAATCCGGCTTCGTCGGAGACATTTTTCTATCGAAAGATGTCCAAGTTTAACTTGCTGTAAACAAATGTATATATATATATGCTGGCTTGCTACCGCTCGCCAGGAAAATATTTATATCTGGATGGGGGTAAACGTCTTAAGACAGTAGGCTGAATGGGGCCAAATGGATACAAGCCAAAGAGAGAGGGAGAGAAAGAGAAAAAAAGCGAGGTGGGCTCCCTTAAGATCTGAAGTTATTGTTTTCCATGACGCACCTGTATTCTTGTTTATCATATTTTTGTTTTCGTTTTATTATGTTGGGTTGTACTACGTTTGTGACCGCACATCCCATTTTCTTTTAATGCGCTTATTTATTAGATATGAATGGTAAGGTGGGTGATAGGAAAGTTGAGAGAGTGGTGGGAGGGTGGGGGGTACCATCAGAGGTGAATGGGAATGGTAGTGCACTTGTGGACGTATGTGTGGGGAGGAGGCTGTGGATAGCCAACACCTTCTTCCGACACAGAATGATCCACAGGTACACGTGGAAACGGATGTTGACGATGAAGGATAAGACAGTGGTGGAACGAAAGTCATTGATTGATTATGTATGTGTGGATGAACGAATGAAGAAATCTGTGATGGATGCTAGGGTGTATAGGGGTATTGGAGGGGGTCTGTCTGATCATTATGTAGTGGTAGCTAAGGTTAGGATACAAAAGAAGTGGGTGAGGAGAGCGGGAGGGAGGCGAGAGGAGGGTGGAATGGTGAGGAGGGTGGAGAGGTTGCAAGAGGAGGAAGTCAGGGAGGAGTACAGGAGAGCAGTGGAAAGACGACTAGGTGGGTTCGACCTGGAAGTTATGGAGGTAAGTGGAGGAGATGAGCAAGGTGTTTAAGGATGAGATCTGTGCAGCATGTGAGGAGGTGTGTGGAGTGAGGAGAAGAGGGAGGGGAGTGAAAGGTACAGCATGGTGGACAGAAGAGTAATGAATTGCTGTGGAAGAAAAGAAGAAAGCATATAGAGAGTGGTTGGGTAGTAGAGGGAATGAAGATTCCGAGAGACAGAAACGAGCGAGGTACGTGGAGAGTAAGAGGGTGGTGAAGAGAGTAGTGAAGGAAAGTAAGAGAAGAGTAGATGAGGAATTTGGAAGGAATCTGAGTGTAAAATGGAGGGAGAGTAAGAAACTGTTCTGGAAAGAAGTCAAGAAAGTTAGGGAAGGTAGCAAGGGAAACAGTAAGGGTGTGAAAGATAAGAATGGGAGAATGCTAGCCGAGAAGCAAGAGAGAGTCGAAAGATGGAGGGAGTACTTCAGTGAGTTGCTAAATGAAAGGAATGAAGAGCCAGCAAACATAGCTGGATATGGTATGGGAGGGAGAAGAAGAGAAGTAGTGGAGGAGGAGGTGGGGATCAGGAGGTCAGAAGTGTGGGAAGCCATGAAAAGAGTGAAGTTGGGGAAAGCACCAGGAACAGATGGAGTGTGTGGGGAAATGTTGAGGTATGGTGGTGAGATAGTGATAGAATGGGTATGGAAAATGTGCAAACTAGCATGGGAGAAGGGGAGTGCACCCGATGACTGGAAGACTGGCATAATAGTCCCCCTATATAAGGGCAAAGGGGAAAGAGGAGTGTGTGATAACCACCGAGGAATATGTCTTCTAAGCGTAGTAGGGAAGGTATACAGTAGGGTAGTGATTGAGAGAGTGAGAGTGAGAACGGAGAAATGGATAGGCGACGAGCAGGGAGGTTTTAGGAAGGGAAGAGGATGTGTAGATCAGTTTTTACCCTGAATTGTGTTGTGGAGAAGTATCTGGAGAAGAAACAAAAGGTGTATGTTGCCTTTATGGACTTGGAGAAGGCCTATGACAGAGTGGATAGAGAAGGTTTGTGGAAAGTACTTAGAATATACGGAGTAGAGGGCAAGTTGCTGAAAGCAGTGAAGAGCATGTATGAGGGTGCAAAGGCGGCAGTTAGTGTGGAGAGTGAGCAGAGCGAGTTCTTTGACCTGAATGTTGGTTTGAAACAGGGGTGTGTGATGTCCCCGTGGTTGTTTACTGTATATATGGATGGAGTTATGAAAGAAATACTATCAAGAGCAGTGGATGTTGGTGTATCGCTGAAAAGGGAGGGAATTGAGTGGAAGCTACCTATACTGCTGTTTGCGGATGATACAGTTCTGATGAGTGATAATGAATGGGAGTTGCAGGGTCTGGTAAATGAGTTTGGAACAGTGTGCGAAAAACGGAATTTGAAGGTAAATACGGGGAAGAGCAAGGTTATGGTCTTCGAAAGGGGTGAAGTCACAGAGTGTGAGGTGAAGCTGAACGGTCAGGCTATGGAGATCGTCAACTCTTTTAAGTATCTGGGCAGTGTGTTGAGTAAAGATGGGACTATGGATGAAGAGGTGCGGGAGAGGGTACAACAGGGGAAGAGGGTTGTAGGAACGCTAAAAGCAGTAACAAGAAATAGGGTGGTCAGTATGGAAGTGAAGAAGTCCTTGCATGACAGTGTGGTAATCCCGACACTGACTTACGGAAGCGAAGCATGGACGTTGGTTGAGAGACTCAGACCAAGAGTGAGAGCAGTGGAAATGAATTACTTAAGGAGTGCGTGCGGAGTTACATGGAGGGATAGACAGACTAATGAGGAAGTAAGAAGGAGGTGTGGTGTGGAGGTAGATGTGCTGGAAAGTGTGAAAAGGAACAACTTGAGATGGTTCGGCCATATGGAACGTATGGAAAGCGAGAGAATGACTAAGAGGGTGTACGAGAGCGAGGTGGAGGGACAGAGGGGGAGAGGTAGACCGAATATGAGGTGGAAGGATGGAGTGAGGAAGTACATGAACGAAGGCGGTGCTGGTTGGGGGGAGGGGCGTCGACTGACTGGGGACAGAGGTGCATGGGGGCGGTTCGTTCGTGGCCACCCCTTCGGGGATCACGGCGTCAGGCAATAGATAGATAGATAGATTTATTAGTTTTTTCCTTAAAGAATCAGTGTGCTTTTCTTATGTTACAATCCCACATATTTGTTCTCTCTCTCTCTATCTATATATCTATCTATCTATCTATCTCTCGCTCTCTCTCTCTTGCTGTATTTCGAGGTTTTGTTTTCTCTTTAAAAGGTGGGCGAGAATCCGAGGACCTTTTTTTGCGTGAATGTTGTTTCCCCCCCCTCGGCCGTCGCTGTTGACATGGCCCGGCCTCACATAATTTTTTGGACGTGGCTTGTTTTTTGTTTTTTTCCAACCCTGAACGCTCCTCTGTTGTTTGGCACAGTGAACATCGGCGAGATTTGGAGAATGGTGTGCAATTTGGGTTCATAATTACAAAAGATTAGAGTACGGTAAGGAGAGATTGTTGGAGTATCATTAGGTTGCTACACGTTGCACAGGCGATCATCCACGTGTCTTTGCTCTTTGGAGCGTGTGGTGGGTTAAATACCCCACCTGGTACACAGGGGATTGTGCATGTTGTGCAGGTTACCGATGTGTTATATTTATATTTATATACTCTTTGCTTCTATTTACTGCAAAGTATATCCAGTTCCGCCATGAGTTGTTTGTACATCTCGTGTTCCTGACGCTTCAATAACCATGGCCTTGTCCACACACTTCTGAGGCGCCTTCTTTGTATGCATTGTTGCAAGTAATAGAAAATTATAAGGTCTGTGTCAACTGTTGCTTGTTGCAATTCCACATGCAATCGTAGCAGCTCCGGCTCTTCGTCAGGCAGTATGGCATACTCCAGGTCCATGGCTTGGATGAAGTTGCTGGGAATGACGAGGGCACACTGACTTGGTCAATGCACACTCCTGCCTTTATATATGCCGACTACCAGGCAGGTGGCTCTTCATACTACCAGGCAGGTGGCTCTTCATACTACCAGGCAGGTGGCTCTTCATACTACCAGGCAGGTGGCTTTTCATACTCCATCCGTCCTTGTCCATCACAATGGCAACTCCTGTGCACTGGTGATCCTCCGGTGACAACTAGCGGTATGCCGCAGGCAATCCCAAGTGGTCAATCCCCATCTGTGCTGCGTCTGTGGTCATACCCATGGTGCACCTGCGACACGCCTATGGTCAGCGCCTCCACCAATCTTCACATATCCTATTATCCAGCGACCACATTCGGCACATACAATTGCATGAAGGCGTACTAGACGCAGGGGCACCGTCCCTCCCCGCAGGTACACTCAGTCATAAAAGAAGGATACCCCCCTGAGCGAGAGATCTAAGGCCTCACGCTATTTAGTTGTGGTAACACTGGCCCTGAACCATCAACGTCACGACAAGGGGAGAATTAACATAATGAATTTCAAATTGAATTAGCACAGTTCACAGTCGCCACTCCTTGTTGTGACGTCGATGGTTGATGGCCAGTGTTACCACAACTAAATAGCGTGAGGCATTAGATCTCTCGCTCAGGGGGGTACCCTTCTTTTATGACTGAGTGTACATCACCGGAGCTTCTGTGGCAATAGTAATTAACACGCCGTCCGTCATTATTTTGGATAAGCTGGAGAGGGATCACTAGGATTAACCACCTGCATCAGTTCTCTGGCGGATTATCAGGGTCACAGTCACAGATTGTGAATGTTTTTACGGAGAGTGGGGGGCACCTGCCTTTCAATACACTCCCACCCCTACTCTGTCCACCTCCCTAACTCAAGAGTGAACAGATTTTCTCAGTCAATTGTCTACTCAACAAATATGATTGGAAACTCTCCCACAATGTGTATATCCCTCATCCTATGACTTTAACTGCTTCAAGTTCCGTGTGTTCAGCAATAGTATATATATATATACATATATACTCAGTATATATATTCCTAGTAAATAAACTAGGAAATATTGCTGGTTAATCCCTCATCGTTATATATAAGGCTTGAGGTCAGTAAGAGAGGTGTTTGTTTTTCTTTTTAGTATTTTTATCAGTATTTTTGTTAGTGTGCTTTAGTGGTTGTTGGTTTTATCATTGCTGACATGTTGCCCCGTCAGCTGACTTGGGTGGGGGCTGTGTGTGTGTGTGTGTGTGTGTGTGTGTGTGTGTGTGTGTGTGATATTCTTTGCCATTGTATTTCCGCATGTGGGGTCGAAAATGTCAGCTTGTATAGGCTTAATGGAGTAAACGTTTAGAGTTTCAGTTGTATTGGTAAAGACGTGAATTACTGGAAAAATATCGGAGGTAAAATTATGATGTACTGTCGAAATATTTTGATAAACTACTCACTCTCACTCTCTCTCTCTATCTCTGTATGCGTGTGTGTGTGTGTGTGTGTGTGTGTTACAAAGACGATATAATTTATGTATATATATATATTGATTTATTTCAGTTGTACTGTATATGATGGCCTTGTGTCTTTCACTAATCAATTTTATATAGTCATACAGTATTTATAGTTTCTGGTAATAATATTCACACTTGGCTAATTAAACTCTATTTGGTCTAAGGGAGTTTTTTTTTGGAACTTCCCTGTTTCGCTTCACTAGTTAAGAGATTTCAAGACGTTTCACCCCATGAGTTTGGCGATAATAAGATGCTTCAACCCATTCAGGTGTCGATTTTTTTTTTCTGGACAACCGATAGCGAACCTCTATCTTAGAATACACCTGACTTTGGCCAGGAAATTTTTCTATCGAAAAATGCACAAATTTAGCTTGAAGTGGGTGTAATTGGGCTTAATTTAGTTTGACTGAAGTCTTGGAAGGCGTTCTCGTTACTCTAGGAACAATTTATATGTGTAATGACGCTTTGTATGTATGTTTTACTCACTGTATATTTTCAACTCTATGGTTTCAATTGTAAAAATGACATTAAATTAACCTATTATTATTATTATTATTATTATTATTATTATACGCATTCCTCGATTATGGCAAAAGGAAATAAATCCTCAATAAAAATTAAACAAAATATAATATCCCACATTACGTCAGACCAGGTAATGTCAATTCATCTATATTTTCAGGCCATGTTGTCGTGCATCCATTGTTTGTATTGTTATAATTATACAGTCCATATTAATGTTTCTAATTCTGGGACGGCTTTCATTTGTTTCACTCACCCTCAAGTTATTTTATGTATTTTATTATAGTTTTTTGTTTTCTAATTCTGGGAAAGCTTTTATTATTTCTCTCATCCTTTGGTTTTTGTATATTTTTGTTTATTTTGCGTTTTTTTGTTCCGAGGGGTGGAATATTGTTGTGTGTTTCATTATTGTGCCGTGTTCATGCTGTAAGAAAATTGTGCTACGTGTTATGTTTGTATGTGTGGAGAGAGAGAGAGAGAGAGAGAGAGAGAGAGAGAGAGAGAGAGAGAGAGAGAGAGAGAGAGAGAGAGAGAGAGAGAGAGAGAGAGAGAGAGAGAGAGAGAGAGAGAGAGAGAGAGAGAGAGAGAGAGAGAGAGAGAGAGAGAGAATTATTTTATTATTAAAGTGTGAAAAGGAACACCTTGAGATGGTTCGGCCATGTGGAACATATGGGAAGCGAGAGAATGACTAAGAGAGTGTACGAGAGTGAGGTGGAAGGACCGAGAGGGAGCGCAGATCGAGAGTGATGTGGAAGGATGGAGTTGAGAAGCATATGCGTGAATGAGGTGTTGGATGGGAGGAGGGGCGTCGACTTATATTGACGTCTATTATATTACCGTAGTATTACCATTATCATTATTATTTGTATTCTTATTCTTATTATGATGATTATTATCATCATCATTAGTATGATTTTTCATATTAAAATTCAATTTCAAATACTGTATTTTCATATGACAGTCATACACAATACAAGAATACAGTTGGATTATTATTATTTAAGTAAATTACAAACTTAGAAGCCCCGTTCGTTCCATCAACTCTGCTTTGAAAGGAAAATTCTGTAATTCTGCCTCTTTTACTCCCAAGCATTTCGTATTTGGAGCATTTTTGTTTTGTGTGAGGATGTGGCTGTGTGTGTTTGTGGTGTGTGAGCGTGTGTGCGCGTGTGTATGGTGTGTGAGCGTGTGTGTGTTTGAGTGCGTTTGTGGTGAGTGAGTGCGTTTGTGGTGAGTGAAAGTGTGTTCGTGGTGTGTGTGAGTGCGTTTGTGGTGTGTGTGAGTGCGTTTGTGGTGAGTAAAAGTGTATTCGTGGTGTGCGTTTGTGGTGTGTGTGAGTGCGTTTGTGGTGTATGTGTGTGCGTTTGTGGTGTGTGTGAGTGCATTTGTGGTGTGTGTGAGTGCGTTTGTGGTGTATGTGTGTGCGTTTGTGGGGTGTGTGAGTGTGTTTGTGGTGTGTGTGTGTGCGTTTGTGGTGTGTGTGAGTGTGTTTGTGGTGTGTGTGTGCGCGTTTGTGGTGTGTGTGAGTGCGTTTATGGTGTGTGTTTGTGGTGTGTGTGTGTGCGTTTGTGGTGTGTGTGTGTGTGCGTTTGTGGTGTGTGTGTGTGCGTTTGTGGTGTGTGTGAGTGAGTTTGTGGTGTGTGTGAGTGAGTTTGTGGTGTGTGTGATTGCGTGTGTGGTTTGGGTGAGAGCGTTTGTGGTATGTGTGAGTGCGTTTGTGGTGTGTGTGAGTACGTCTATGGTGTGTGTGAGTGTGCTTGTGGGGTGTGTGAGTGCGTTTGTTGTAAAGGGTGAGTTCGTTTGTGGTGAGGGTGCGTGCGTTTGTGGTGTGTGTGTGTGTGTGAGTGCGTTTGCGGTGTGTGTGTGCGTTTGTGGTGTGCGTGACTGCGTTGTGGTGTATGTATGTGCGTTTGTTTTGTGTGAGTGTGTTTGTGGTGTGTGTGAGTGCGTTTGTGGTGTGTGTGAGTGCGTTTGAGGTACGTGTGAGGGCGTTTGAGGGGTGTGTGGCAGAGTGTGTAGCTTTGTTGTGTGTGGGTGTGTGTGTATGTGGGTGTGTGTGTGCTGTATGTTTGTACACAATTTGTTCTCTTTTCTTGTTTTACATGCGCGTTTGGTTTGATTTTTGTGTTATTTGCATGTACACTCGCTCCAAGAAGTATCTGCACCCCTACGCTCTATCATCTGGTGTGTACAGCTCGGTAGGGTTGGCACCTCTGCCTGCAACTATATCCATGTGTCAGAGACGATCGTATGGCCCGTGGAGCAGGTGACCCCAATATACTGCCATACGATCGTCTCTGACACATGGATATAGTTGCAGGCAGAGGTGCCAACCCTCTCAAGCTGTACACACCAGATGATCAGCGTAGGGGTGCAGATACTTCTTGGAGCGAGTGTACGTGGTGATCATGTGATTGTTAGTTTATTTATGAGTAAATGTGGGTGAGTTTGTGTTAAGTTCGTACAAAGATGATTCGTTGCGTTGCATTCTACTGATTCGCACTTTTATGAGCGAAAGCATGTAATATTTCACGAACCTTATCAGTTATCTTCTAAGAACAAATGTTTTACCAAGGCACTCATTCATTTTCAGATATCATTTCGCTCCACATTTTGTTGCTTAATATACATTCCTGAGCATCCTAACATTATAATAAAGATTGTGTGTGTGTGTTTTTTGTTTATCCTGTGATTATTCTATATAATGGTCCGTCTTTAATTTGTGATTTTCTTTCAGCTCATTCGACTAAACTATCTAATATCGAGTCTATGTTTTCATGGATATGCTTTATTTGCCTCTTCTAAGTATTCTTTATTTATTGAATAGTTTCACTTACATATAGAAAAATGCTTCTTCAATCATTACTCTGTCATACACTATCGATATAGCAACAGGTTTATCTGTATCCATTCACCCATGTAATGAAAACAATATAATTTCAATCTCATTTTGATATTTTAACAGACCTACTATTCTTTATCCACGCCAACCAGTGCACCCCTGCACTGGTTGGCGTGGATAAAGAATACTCCCTATGTCATTCTTACCTGTCGTAGGTCTGAGCCCAGTTATACAATTTATTTATATAATTTTTTATGTACAGTGACGCTAATAAGTCATGTCTCAGCTGTCTTTATGTTTGGCTCGCTCTGTACTGTATTAATGTATGTCAGATGTTGATTAGGGTGGGTAAGTATAGGAACATATTGGTATATCTCACTCAAAAAGAAGAAATCATGTGTAAATATTGCTGATACCAATTATTGATCAACATAATTATAATTGGTGCCGAGACATCACTTATTAGGCCGACTGTACTGTATTTGAGTTGGAGACGCTACTGTGCTTGCTATTTTTGTGTCATCTACACATTTTAAAATGCTACACGAGACACCAATATCAATATCATGTATAAAAATCAAGAAGAGGACATTTCTGAGCACTGACCCTTGGTGTACGTCACTAGTGACATTAGTCCAGTCGGATAATTTACCGATTATTACTACTCTTTCCATTCGCTCATTTAAGCAGGTATCACACGAAAGCCTGTATAGTCAACATTCTATGATGAACAGTTTTTTAAACAGCATTTATGGAATATTTAGCACTGGTATCGGAAACTAGACTGATGATTGATGATTTTTTAAGTGACAGAAATATTTTAAAAGTTGACCTCATAAGCTGCCAGACCAGTGTTGAGGGTAAATATTGAGGGAAAAAGCGTTCGTGTGATACCGGCATTAGCTAGTTTTCTATCCAGTGGAGCACGCTCCCTTGTATACTATGACCCTTTAGTTTCATCAGTAAACGCTTTTGGGGGGACTTTGCCAAATGCTTTCTAAATGTCAAAGGTAGACTATGTTAAATGCTTAGCTTTCCTTGTACTTGTTAATAATATTATAAACATAGTCGAGGAGATTTGTTAAGCACGAACACATGTTTCGAAATCCGTGCTGTGAATAGTTTATAACGTTCTTTTTTCTTTTAGATGATTACATATTTTGTTTTGAGTAATTGTTTCAAGTAATTTACATTTAATGGAAGTCAAACTGATAGGACGATAGTTACTAGGTAGGGATTTGTTACCTTTCTTAAACATGGGTGTTACTTTAGCTAGTTTCCATTCGTCTGACACGATGACACTCTTTATTTTTATTCTATGAAGCAGAGCTTATAGTTTTATCAGTCAGACTCTTGGGGAGATTTTGATGTTTCTATTCATCTATCTCCCAAAATACAGTCAATATATGTATTACTTATATATATATATATATATATATATATATATATATATATATATATATATTATATAAAAATCTCTCTCTCTCTCTCTCTTATATATATATATATATATATTTCTCCGTCAGTACCCTTCCATACATATCTATATCTTTCTATATGTCAATCTCTACCTACCTACCTATCTATCCATCTATCTACCTATCTATCAATCTATCTATATATCTATCTATCTATTTATCTATCCATGTATCACTAAGGGTGCCCAATATTCTGAAGTCACCAACATCAGCAGGCTCCATCACCTTCCATATGGCGGCCCAACCCAAGAGTCTGTATATCTATAATCTATATTACCCTTTATATATGTAGCTAACCTCTCTATCAATCTATATATACCTCTTAACCTATATATCTATCAATCTATATATACCTCTTAACCTATCTATCCCAACCCAAAACTCTTTATAAATAAATTATCTATGTAGCCCTCTCTCTATGATTATGTATCTATTATTCTATATATTCCTATCTCTTGGTCTTTCTTTCTTTCTCTCTCTCTCTCTCTGCATAAAATCTATCTGCCTACCTATCTACGTGCAGCTATCTACCTCTCTATAGCACCAAGGACCTCCCAAATCCAATATTCCGAGGTCACCACCAGCAGCCTCGACCCTCCTCACCCTCCATATGGCGACCCAACCTTTATGAATCAACAATTTGTCAAGGGAATTTTTTGGGAGGGCGTCGTGATTTTCTATTTGTTTACATGTTTTTTTTTTTTTTTTTTAATACAGGTATGTGAACGATCAGGAGCAGGGGGCTAAGTGAATATTTGATACACGGGGGATATAGGGATTTTTCGTGTACCAGAAAAGGGAAATGTTTAAAAATGTGTTGGTTATATGGATAGTGGTATACTGTATATAGGCGATTTATACCTATATAGCTTGGCATTTTATTTAAGGGGGGTCACCTGCTTTTGTGCTCTCCTTTTAAATTTATCTCTTTCTCTGGCTTGTATCCATTCGGCCCCATTCAGCCAACTGTTTTAAGACGTGTATCCCCATCCAGGTGTCGATTTCTTCCTGGCGAGCAATAGCGAGCCAGCTTTGTATGGAGAAATCCGGCTTCGCTGGAGAAATTGTTCTATCGAAAAATTTACAAATTTAGCTTGCTGTCAAAACAAAAATATATATATGCTGTCTCGCTACCGCTCACCAGGACGAAATCGACACCTGGATGGGGATAAAAGTCTTAAAACAGTTGGCTGAATGGGGCCGAATGGATACAAGCCAAAGAGAGAGGGAGAGAAAGAGAAAAAAAAGCCGGTGACCCCCTCCAAAAAACTCCAACCCGCCCCGATGTCCGTCTGTCATCTCTAACATAGTGCACGAATTTGTGTCAGAGTTATCCAGCACATCACATTGGTTGCTCACCGATTTAGGTGGGGGGGGGGGGTATGGGTGTGTGTGTTGATAGGATGGTGTGTGTGTGTGTGTCTATGGGTAGGGTGTGGGAAGGGGGATTGTGTGTGTGTGTGTGTGACTGGGATTGTGTGTATGTGTGTGTGTGAGTGACTGGGATTGTGTACTCACCTAATTGTAGTATACAGGATTTGAGCCTAAGCTCGTGTTGTCCTGTCTCTCTCTCTCTACATTTATCCAATTTTGCTTTAAAAGTTTGGATATTTCTTGCTCCCACCACCTCCCCATCCAACTTATTCCAACACTCAATGCTTCTATACGGGAAGCTGAACTTTCTTACATCAGACTTACATATAACTTTCCTCAACTTACAATCATGACCCCTGGTTCTTCCCTCGTCCCTCACCACAAAATCTCCCTTGTCGATCTTCTCAAAACCTTTCACACACTGTGAGTGTGTGTGTGTGTGTGTGTGACTGGGATGATTGTGTGTGTATATGTATGTGTGTGTGACTGGGATTGTGTGAGTGTGTGTGTATACTGTATGTGTGTGTGTGTGTGACTGGGATTGTGTGTGTGTGTGTGACTGGGATTGTGCGGGTGTGTGTGAGTGACTGGGAAGTTTGTGTGTGTGTGTGTGTGTGTGTGTGTGTGTCTGTCTGTCTGTCTGTCTTGGCGGTGCCCGGTGTGAACAGTGATCCCGCGCTCCTCTGTTTTCATCAATATCATCGAAAATAGTGAAGTTGCGGTACTCTGACTTTACCTAGATAAACATCGATAAGCTGCGGTGGTTGTGAAGCTGTCTGGAACGAATTTAGGCCAGTGATTATTGAAACATTAGTGAAAACCTGATACCCTATCCTGCCGTCTGCCCTGACAGCCAGCACCACCTGCCTGCCAGTTACCAAACTAACTACCATTCACACAACTACCACTACCGGTACCCTCATCGCTAGTTTATAATTATCAGTGACTTGCATTTGTTCCTTAATTAGTTTAGGCATGTGCAGGTAAATTAGTGAAACAGGAAAATATACAGTGCAACATGAGTAATATACCCGAAAGTAACTTGCCTCCTGCAGACACAAACTGTTTAGCATGTAACAACCAGTGCTTGTTAGAGTGTTTGAAATGCCGAACGTGTAAAAAATATATACATGCCAATTGCACACACCTCCCTGTCTATGCCATCGTGAATTTCCTGAACACAAGGAGTCAGTACACCTGTGAGGGATGTGTTAGACAACAGCTGGGTGAACAAGGCGACCGGCAGTTTGCGCTCGTCTATACCCTACTGGACAGGGAAAAGGAAAAGGAAAGTGAGGCTAAACAGGCAAACAACGACAAGGAAAACACCACTGAAAACGGTGGTAAGTGTGATGAACCCTTTTCCGGAGAACAAAGTGGCACACCAACCATAACAAATAAAACACCACTGAAAACGGTGGTAAGTGTGATGAACCTTTTTCCGAAGAACAAAGTGGCACATCACCTATAACAAATAATATAAATCTTCAAAATGATGAACGAAAAAATAAATTATGCTACTACTACACAAATAATCAATGTAAATTTGGCCAAAAAGGACGTGACTGCCCTTCTGCTCACCCAAACCTATGTAACAGGTACAAGATAAACGGTCGTGATCCCGTAATGGGATGTAAACATGGTGATATGTGCAAATACCTACACCCACCTATATGTAATGGTTCAGAAAGGAGGAGGAAGTGTTTAAACTTGGAGTGCAAAAGACTCCATTTGAAGGGCACTCGTCGATATCCATCTGACCCGTGTAGAGAACAGCAACACACAACCACTTACCCACCACCACCACCACCACCTACTCGTTCAGCCATTCCTGCACCAAATCCCCAAACAACCACTTACCCACCACCACCACCTACTCGTTCAGCCATTCCTGCACCAAATCCCCAAACAACCACTTACCCACCACCACCACCTACTCGTTCAGCCATTCCTGCACCAAATCCCCAAACACAGAGTGCGTGGTTAAATAGACCTCAACGAACACAAGATACGTGGGTAAATCAATCTCCCCAAAATGATACCACGGTACATTTTTTAGTGCAACAGACGCAGCAAATGCAAAAAGTGCAACAACAAATAATGCAGACACTGAAAATCCATCCGACTCAGTGGTGCATCCCTCCATCACAGGGACTACAGTAACAAGGAAAGAGGTAAACAGCAGCACCCTACACACAATAATATCACTCCATATAGCGGACCTATTACCTTACAAATTCAAAGGCAAAGTAAAACTGCTTGCAGAAATAGTACAAGTATTATTGTTGTTGTTTTTGTTATCGTTGTTGTTGTAGTTGTTGTTGTCGTTATTGTTGTGTCTGTTATTGTTGTAGTTGTTGTTGTGTCTGTTGTAGTTGTTGTGTCTGTTATTGTTGTTGTAGTTGTCGTTATTATTGTTGTTGTAGTTGTGTCTGTTATAGTTGTTGTAGTTGTGTCTGTTATTGTTGTTGTCGTTATTATTGATGTTGTTGTGTGTGTTATAGTTGTTGTAGTTGTGTCTGTTATTGTTGTTGTAGTTGTCGTTATTATAGTTGTCGTTATTGTTGTTTCTGTTATTGTTGTAGTTGTTGTTGTGTCTGTTATAGTTGTTGGGTCTGTTATTGTTGTAGTTGTCGTTATTGTAGTTGTTGTTGTGTCTGTTATAGTTGTTGTGTCTGTTATAGTTGTTGTGTCTGTTATTGTTGTAGTTGTTGTTGTCGTTATTGTAGTTGTTGTTGTGTCTGTTATAGTTGTTGTGTCTGTTATACTTGTGTCTGTTATAGTTGTTATTGTGTCTGTTATTGTTGTAGTTGTTGTCGTTATTATAGTTGTGTCTGTTATATTTGTTGTGTGTTATAGTTGTTGTGTGTTATTGTTGTAGTTGTTGTCGTTATTATAGGTGTTGTTGTTGTTGTGACTTATAGTTGTTGTTGTTGTTGTCGTTATTATAGTTGTAGTTGTTGTTGTTGTGTCTGTTATAGTTGTTGTTGTGTCTGTTATTGTTGTAGTTGTTGTTGTCGTTATTATAGTTGTTGTAGTTGTTGTTGTTGTGTCTGTTATAGTTGTTGTAGTTGTTGTGTCTGTTATTGTTGTTGTTGTTGTCGTTATTGTTGTTGGCCCCAAGTACATTATTGGAGTGTTTGTGCGATTTGCAAATCACTTCAGCGGTGTGTTTGTGTGTTTGGCTTGGGGCTGATGTTTTGTTGGTGGATTTTGTTTGTTTGTTTTTGTTGGTGTTCTGGTTGTTGTTGTTGTTGTTTGTGTTCTGTATTGTTGCTGGTGTTCTAGTTGTTGTTGTTGTTGTCTGTGTTCTGTTTATTGTTGGTGTTCTAGTTGTTGTTGTTGTTGTGGTTTTTGTTCATGTTATTGATGTTGATGTTATTAGTATCCTCGTAGTTTGTATTGCCATTGTTTCTATTGGTGTTCTTGTTGTTTTCGTTATCATTGTTTTTGTTGTTCTTTTCGGTGTGCCAAATTGTTTTCGTTAGTTGAGTGTTTGTTGTTGTTGTCGATTATGCTGTTGTTGTTGTTGTTGTCGATTATGCTGTTGTTGTTGTTGTTGTCGATTATGCTGTTGTTGTTGTTGTTGTTGTTGTCGATGTGTGTTGTTGTTGTTTTAGGTGTTGTTGGTGTTGTCCTTTTTTATTGTGTTAAGGGAGCCCACCTCGCTTTTTTGTTTCTCTCCCTCTCTCTTTGGCTTGCATCCATTCGGCCCCATTCAGCCTACTGTTTTAAGACGTTTACCCCCATCCAGGTGTCAATATTTTCCTGCCAAGCGGTAGTGAGCCAGCATATATATATTTTTGTTTTGACAGCAAGTTAAATTCCTACATTTTATGATATAAAAATGTCTCCGGCGAAGCCGGATTTCTCCTTACAAATTTAAAATGCTGGCTCGCTATCGCTCGCCAGGAAGAAATCGACACCTTGATGGGGATAAACCTTCAAACAGTTGGCTGAATGGGGCCGAATGGATACAAGGCAGGGAAAGAGAGAAAAGGAGAGAAAGATAAAAAAAACACCGGTGACCCCCCTTAAAAGGTCTTATTCCAGTAGGGTGTTTCTGTGTTTGCGTGTTGTTGTTGTTGTTGTTGTTGTTGTTGTTGTTGTTGTTGTCGTTGTCTTTGTGTTTGTGACCTAACACTTAAGCCGGTATCACACGAGCTCTTTTTCCCTACACATTTATCCTCAACACTGGTCTGGCAGCTTATGAGGTCAACATTTAATATATTTCTGCTACCTAAATTCATCCATCATCAATCTAGTTTCCGATACCAGTGCCAAATCCTCCAGAAATGTTGCCAGAAAAATGTTGATCATTGAATGTTGACTATAAAAGCTCTCGTGTTTGTGTGATAAACGTAGCATCAGAAAATTAGACATATTGAATATTTAGGGGAGATGGGTCGTTTTTCTGGTCCCCCTTCTTTCTCATGTTTAGCCCCATTAGTGTTCATATTTCAAGACGTTCGTCCCATTAGTTTGGCGATTTAAAGACCTTTTGGCCCTTTGCTTTGTCAATATTATGACTTGTGTCATTTAGGTGTCGATTTGTTCCTGGCGAGCGATAGCTAACCTGTAATTTAAGTGTGTGTGTGTGTGTGTGTGTGTGAGAGAGAGAGAGAGAGAGAGAGAGAGAGAGAGAGTAATGATATAATAATATTAAGTTTATTTCCACCAATAGTGGTTATTCTTGTTAAATTAGTTACAATATATACAATATGTATTGGAGAGTGTTTGCCTAAGAGGCGAACCCTGTTACATGAGAGAGAGAGAGAGAGAGAGAGAGAGAGCAATCAATCATCCCCCCCAGGAATCCCTAATCCCCGCCCATCCCACCATCCCATTATCAATGTCTAGATTACCGTGTCTTAAGGGAGCCCACCTCGCTTTTTTTCTCTTTCTCTCCCTCTCTCTTTGGCTTGTATCTATTCGGCCCCATTCAGCCTACTGTTTTAAGACGTTTACCCTCATCCAGGTGTCAATATTTTCCTGGCGAGCCAGCATATATATACACTATTATACAGTATATATATATTATACAGCATATATATACACTATTATACAGTATATATATTATACAGTATATATATTATACAGTATATATATTATACAGTATATATATACACTATTATACAGTATATATATACACTATTATACAGTATATATATACACTATTATACAGTATATATATACACTATTATACAGTAATATATATTATACAGAATATATATACACTATTATACAGAATATAAATACACTATTATACAGTATATATATACACTATTATACAGTATATATATACACTATTATACAGTATATATATTTTTTGACAGCAAGCTAAATTTTTAAATTTTTCGATAGAAAAATCTCTCCTGCGAAGCCGGGTTTCTCCATACAATACTGGCTCGCTATCGCTCGCCAGGAAGATATCGACACCTGGATGGGGATATCGACACCTGGATGGGGATATCGACACCTGGATGGGTATATTGACACCTGGATGGGGATATCGACACCTGGATGGGGATATCGACACCTGGATGGGGATATCGACACCTGGATGGGGATATCGACACCTGGATGGGGATATCGACACCTGGATGGGTATATCGACACCTGGATGGGGATATAGACACCTGGATGGGGATATCGACACCTGGATGGGTATATCGACACCTGGATGGGAATATCGACACCTGGATGGGGATATCGACACCTGGATGGGGATATCGACACCTGGATGGGGATATCAACACCTGGATGGGGATATCGAGACCTGGATGGGGATATCGACACCTGGATGGGTATATCGACACCTGGATGGGTATATCGACACCTGGATGGGTATATCGACACCTGGATGGGTATATCGACACCTGGATGGGGATATCGACACCTAGATGGGGATATCGACACCTGGATGGGTATATCGACACCTGGTTGGGTATATCGACACCTGGATGGGGATATCGACACCTGGATGGGGATATCGACACCTGGATGGGGATATCAACACCTGGATGGGGATATCGACACCTGGATGGGGATATCGACACCTGGATGGGGATATCGACACCTGGATGGGGATATCGACACCTGGATGGGTATATCGACACCTGGATGGGAATATCGACACCTGGATAGGGATATCGACACCTGGATGGGTATATCGACACCTGGATGGGTATATCGACACCTGGATGGGGATATCGACACCTGGATGGGTATATCGACACCTGGATGGGAATATCGACACCTGGATGGGGATATCGACACCTGGATGGGGATATCGACACCTGGATGGGGATATCGACACCTGGATGGGTATATCGGCACCTGGATGGGTATATCGACACCTGGATGGGGATATCGACACCTGGATGGGGATATCGACACCTGGATGGGGATATCGACACCTGGATGGGGATATCGACACCTGGATGGGGATATTTTACTATTTTACTTTTGATACGTAAGATCACGACCAGGACCACAACTTATGTGGGCAACTGTACCTATGAATAGCAAGTATAAGCCGATTGCGATTTTGTGTTTCGTATTTGTGGTATATTTATCATTAAATTTGCGTATCTATTAGGTTTTATGCGTGTTATACAGAGAGAGAGAGAGAGAGAGAGAGAGAAGTGTAGAGAGAGTGAGTTCAATATAACCAATAATAGTGATGATCATACTGAGGATACACATTTCGATAAATGAACAAAAACATTTAGCATTTATAATATTTCTATTTCTTGGCATCGCAGCCTACGAAATAATGACGAAAATAGGCCAAAAACATTAATTTCAGATAGCTAGATAAACAGATAGATTTCGGGACTTCGGTGAGACCTTTTCTATGATAGAGTCTGGCACAAATCTTTAATTTCTAAACTACCCTCCTTCGGTTTCTATCCCTCCATCTGTGTCTTTGTCTCTAATTTCTTTTCCGGCCGTTTCATAGCTGCGGATGTGGACGGCCATCGCTCACTTCCTCATCCTATCAACTCCGGTGTTCAGGGCTCTGTCCTATCTCCCATTCTCTTTCTAATTTTCATAAATGATCTCAACTGTACCTCCAGTCCTATCCATTCATACACAGACGACTCTACCGTACACTACTCATTTAGTTTTCCTGAACGCCCCAGCCAGCAATCCCTCAAAAACAAACGTAATGAAGCCATACGACACTTACCTTCTGATCGAACTACCATTTCCAATTGGGGCAGAGAAAACCTTGTTGCCTTTATTGCTTCCAAGACCCCAGTTCTCCATCTTACCACCCGTCGGGATCTCCCAGAGGACTATCCTTTATACTTCAACAATACAAAAATCAATCCTTCATCTTCTCTCAATAATCTTGGTGTCTCTTTTTCTTCTGCTCTCACTTGGAAGGACCATATTACCAGTCTTGCTAGGGCAGCCTCCCAGAAGCTGGGTGTGCTCAACTACCTCAAGAGGTTATTTACCCCTGCACAGCTTCTTGCTCTGTACAAGGGCACAGTGCGTCCTTGTATTGAGTATTGTTCACTTGTGTGGGGAGGAGCCTCACACACCGCACTCCTAGACGAAGTAGAAAGGAAAGCCTTTCGTATCATTAACTCCCGTCCACTCACCAACTCTCTCTCTTCGCCGCAATGTTGCATCTCTCTCGCTATTCTATCACTACTACAATAATCAGTGTTCCTCAGAGCTCTCCCAGTGTATACCACCTCCTCTACGTAGGGTACGTAGTACCCATCTTGCAACACAATCCCACCCCTACTTTGTGCAACTCTCCAAGTCAAGAGTGAAATGATACTCCCAATCTTTCTTCTATTCAACAGCTGAGCTCTGGAACTCTCTCCCAGAATCAGTCTTTACCTCTTCCTATGACTTAACACTTACTGTGCGGGCATATTTCCGCCATATTATTCAGGCACTCCTGATTGATTAAGCAAGTGTCTGACTGAAATTAAATTTGTTCAGACAAAAACTATAAGAAAATAGCTTCAAAATTACACTAGAACGAGCTTCGTAGCGTGCGGGCTTCACCCGCAGTGCTACAATAGACATTCGCTAAAATTAGCAATTATTGCTAATGTCGTGCTACATTTGCATTTGGCAGCACTGTATATCTCGCGAGGGTATGGCTCATACTCCTCAGTGCACCAGCCGGCTGGCTGGAGGGAGGACGGATGGCCTGTCGCACTCCAGCTTCCTCGCACTCGATTCTACAGGCTTAAAGAGGCTTTAAAAACCTGTAAATTGCAGTAAATTGCCATGGCGTTCTGGAACGTCTCCCGCAGTCAATGGGTTAAATTGCTTCATACTCTGTGTGTCCAGGCATTTTGGCTCTAACGTCCCTTGATTTTGGATCTGTCACTCTTTCAACGGTGGGGGAGGCACTCGCTACAGGCAGTTCTGCCTTTTGTCTCTCTCACTCACATAGAAAAACAATAAGATAGATAAAGAGATAGATAGAGTGATAGGTAGCTTGATAGAGAGATAGATAGAATGATAGGGAGATAGATAGTGATAGATAGAATGATAGATAAAATGATAGATAGATAGTGCTAGATAAAGTGATAGATAGGTTGATAGAGTAATAGATAGCTTGACTGATAGATGGATTAAGTGTAAAGGAGAGAGAAGGGGGGGGGGGGGTTCTAGTACCCAGGTGGGGGTGATGATAAACTATGACTGATGGTGACACATGCTACCTCCCCCCCTCTCTCTCTCTCTCTCTCTCTCTCTCTTGGATTGTAAAGTGTTTGCAGTCAGTATCTCTCTCTCATATCTCTCTCACTCACTCTCTCTCTCTCTCTCTCTCTCTCACTCACTCACTCACTCACTCACTCACTCACTCTCTCACTCTCTCTCTCTCTCTCTCTCTCTCTCTCTCTCTCTCTCTCTCTCTCTCTCTCTCTCTCTCTCTCTCTCTCTCATGCTTGTGTGTTAATATGTACTATCATACACAAAAGTATCCTTACTCTCGTGAACGTTGAGTTTCATAAAGTGGGGTACGATTCGAGCTCAAACAATAGTTTCCATATTACTTCGTCCATTGAGTCTAAATGGTGCGTGTCATTTTAGTAAGGATACTTTGTTGTATGATAGTACGTAAGATAGGAGTAGGGTAACGTAATGTATAATCACCTTTGGCCCTTTGAGACAGTGTATATGTATTTATGCTCTCTCTTATGAAGGATCAAGTCAAATCTCTCACACTCTCTCTCTCTCTCTCACACTCTGTCTCTCTCTCACTTATCTACCTCTTGCTTCCACCACAAGGGTTCTTCTTCTTTCTCTCTCTCTCTCTCCCCCTCCTTTATCGTGGTCTGTGTCATATTTCCCGCCATCCTTCATTTATCAGAGTTATTCCTCTTTAAGGGGAGACGGACCGTTTTTTATTTATATATTTTTTTATTTTTTCGTCTATTTATTCATTATTCCTTTATTTCTTATTTTTTTCGCTAGACCTCCATCACACTTAGAAAAACACCCCCTAGACCCTCATTCAAGATAAATTTGTACATTTTTCCGTAGAAAAATGTTACGGCCGAAGGCCGATTTCTCTTAAAATTTCAGGCTTGCTATCGCTCGCCAGGAAATAATCGACATCTAAATGGCACGAAAGGTCTTAAAATTGACAACGAAATTTGGCGAAAGGTGTTAAAATCGCCAAACTAATGGGCCGAACGTCTTATAATTTCAAAACAAATGGGGCTTAACACGAGGGAGAAAGGGGACCAGAAACACGACCCATCTCCCCTTAACCTCAACAGTCCATCAGCCTCACCTTAATGTGTCTTGGTCTTCTCAGGGGCCTTCTATTAACTTTCTATTATATACTAGTTTTAATTATTGTTTTCAATTATAGTTCAATTATTTACACATATATTTCAATCATTATCAATTATCTTTCATTTATATTTCAGTTTTATTCAATTATTAAACATGAGGGAGAAGGGGGTCCACAAACAGCACCCCATCCCCCCTTAACCCTTCCTGTACCGGCGACGTCTTTTATACCTTATTTCAGCTACATATAGACGATTTTGTTAAGCTTAGGAAAGATGTATGGTCGCTAAAGGGATTAATTGAGATAGTCTGTCGCCTTTTCCTGATTAGACGTCCTGCTTAAGCTGAACAAAATAGTTTAATAGTTGCCAGGATGTAATGAACACAATCGCGCTAATAAGTGATGTCTCGGCACCAAGTATGTTTTGATCAATAATTGGTATCAGCAATGTCTAAGCTTCATTTTTTCATATCGAGCGAAATATACAAACATGTTCCTTCACTTAACCACCCTATTCAACATCTGACAGACATTAATACAGCACAGAGCAAGCCAAACGTAAGACAGCTGGGACATGACTTATTAGCGCGACTGTACAGTTGGTCAAAGTTCCAGCTGACCCACCCTCGCTCTGGGGCTCGTAGAATTAGCTGGCAATACTGGTGTAGTGGTGCAGGGATACCACTTGCCATTAATGTGTTACCTGTGTCTGTCCTGTATATTACTGCAAATTAGACTATGTAATGTTCACGTTGTGAAGACTAAATGCTCCTTCATAAAGCAGCCACCAATAAAACAGAAATATGTATTCTTATAAAATCGAGTAAAGTATGTTGTGGCAGCCAGCAGGTTTTATATGCGTTGCCAATCAGTGGATATAATAACTTGAATATTTAAGCAAATCTACGAACTTTGGGTGAATGTTCGGGATCATACATAGCGATGTATGCATTTTTATTTGAGATAGGCTTACTTTCCCTTGTTTAGTATATGTTCTAACAATGATATAGCCGAAATCAGATCTACCAATCCCAATCTTTGTAAGACACACCTCCTTCCTACACCAGTATTGCCAGATAATTCTGCGAGCCCCAGAGCGAGGGTGGGTCAGCTGGAACTTTGACCAACCGGTAAATCACCGGTAAAGAAGGGGTTAACTTTTCATTCATAGGACGTGTTCTATTGGATAATATAATTCAGCTTAGGAAGGATTACTACAAGCTTCAAAAAATGCCCCCAAAAATCCTCCTAAATTGCAGACTATCGCTCACCAGGAAAACATCGACGTCTAAATGGCACGAAAGGTCTTAAAATGTACATATATATATATACGGGATGAAAGGTTTTAAAATTGCCAAACTAATGGGGCGAATATCTTGAAATCTCAAAGTAATTGGGCTGTACATGAGGGAGAAGGGGATCCAGATAAAATAGCCTAAATTCAACTCGCTATACGTTGTTAAAAAATAAACGTAAAATTCCCACAGGAGACCTCAAATTAACACCTTGGAAGAGTTATAAAATACCCAAATTAAGAATCACCACCATGCCAGCCCGACAGGAGAAACGAAGAGGAACAAATGAAGGGGAGACTAAAACAACGGAAACAAAGAACTAAGGAATGAAGCAGACACAACAAGGAAAACGAAGAAGGACGAACGGAGGAGAAACTAAGATAGAAAGAACAAAGAGCCGAGGAATGCAACCAGTCAACACACACTCAACAGACAAGGACGAAACCAGAAACCAGAACAAGAAGACACCACAAGAGAAAGAAAATTCACCACCTCAGAAGAAATCAAACACAACATCAAAACCTCAGAAGACCAATAAAACCAAAACATAACCACCACAAAATGGCCGCCTCAATTCCGAATACACTCCACTACACCAGAATACCCGGGACGCCAGATTTACCGCCATTAATCCTCCTCTACCACCCACACCAGGAAAGACGATCAAGATCACGTTTGATAACACCGAAGCTCAGAAGAAAAAGATTATATATAGTCAAAGGAAACAAGACCAACATAGACAAATATCCACTGGACAGTTGCGCCGCTCTTCCGCGCAGAGGACTCCCCACCAGCCCGCGAACTTTTATGGGGTCTACCTAATCCCCCCCGAAATGCGCCCCTGTACTGATGACCTTCTGACCTTCACACACCTGACCTGGGACATAGCAGCCAAAGTCATCACTACCCCGACGAGAACCAAGGTAAAGCAAGCAATTCTAGGGCTTGAATTACTTACATGTAAGCTTTCGAGTCCTAGGATTAAACCTCCCATTCAGGAAAGGATTGAAACCATGGTGGATACCCTTCAAGGTCTGAGGAGTTCTTTTCCCTACTAGGTGAATTGATATTATCACATGCCATGGTATAGTGCTTAATATTAAGCCCTCTAATAGGCTGCACCTTTGGTATTAGAAGCATAACCACAAGGACATGTCCCCACCTTACTTCTTTTGCCAAAACCACACTCTCAAACTATTGAAGTGATTCTTGCCATGGTAAGGTCACTCTAGTAGTTCCGGGCTTTGTGAGATACCGTCTGGATAACGGCACTCAACATATAGAAGTCCATGCTGTATCTGTCCAACACCATGGTAAAGGACATATGCAGTAGAAAGGTTTAAACACCGAACTTGGGTTCTTTGAACACTCTTATAACGGTCAGTGGCAAATCGAGTGAAATTAGTAAGTTCATGATCTTACTATCTCCTCGCATTAGCCCGATACCTTGTCACTGTGTCATGACACTAGCGACGCTGTATTAAAGACCCTAAGTCAAGAGTACCGGAACAGAACTTCATCACCGGTTAGTATAAAGGTCAGGACAGACGAGCAGTAGTAACTCAGGACATGTCCTCGTTCATGTCCGATGGTATGCACCCTATGTCATGACATTAAGGAACTACCATTCAAGACCAAAAACCAACTAATCCACCTGTATCCCTATCCACATCATCCACACGGCAGGACCACCTAAGCAGCTCGACGGAATATAGACGAAAGGGCTTGACCACTCTCAACTCTAACCCTACTTTACCAGCAGCTCCTGATCTACAGAGTGTTAGACTAGGAGTGCTATAGTTATTAACTTTAACTTCTACACCAGTGCGACCCCGGTGTAATACTTAGGATAATAAATTAATTCACATAACTCTGTTCAACTTCGACACCAGTGCGACCCGGGTGTAATATTTAGATGCCACTGAGTAACTCAACTAACTCTGTTTTATTTCTACACCAGTGCGACCAGGTGTATCGTGTCTATTTTATGCAAGTACGATAAAAGTGATAACTACATATTATCCCAGAAAGCCTAAGTGTATCTCTTCCAATAATAAGAGGTAAAAGATAAGACGTAGAATATTAAAAGTGAAACCAATAATCCTACACCAGTGTTTCAAGGTGTATCTTAGCATCTAAGTTAAGAAGAAAGAGTCAAGTGTATTTCTAGTTCTCTTGTGGATTCTCGCCCGTGCTAGGCCCAATATATATGTGTATCCAGTGTACTAGTGTAATTAAATATTGTTGTTCTACGTATTAAGCTATTAATTAAAGTTGTTCTATAAGATGTACTCAGTGTTATATGTTACCCTTTACTCCTTTTGTGCATGTGTTGTATAATTTTAACCCCTCCAGCCGAGTAGAACCTACAAAACACCAATTCAAACAGGGTAAAAACCCTGGCATAACAAGTTGGCTTAAGGGAAGGTTTATATTTATTTGATAATGTATTTATCAATTATCCCTCTCATTCGTGTATTTATTAGGCTATCATAGTGCAGTTGGGTATACTGTATAGTGTATACAGTATACAACTATACGTGCTTAGATAAATATCCAGTATTCGACAATGGATAATATGTCGTAGGTTTGTGCATAAACCTTTAACTGTCTTGATAACACAATGGTTAGTGCGCGGAATTTTGGTGTGATTATCCTAGGTTCGAATCCATGGAGTATCACATGTAGTCATTAGTTTAATTGATTTCATTAATTAGGTATATTTGTAAGTTAATTGGTGGGTTTGTGATAATATGAATTTAGTTATAATTTTCTTTATTTCCTCCGAAGACCTCCATCAAGTTTTAAAAAGCACTCAAGAGAGATTATTTTGTAAATTTTTCGGTTGAAAAATTTCCCGGCTTCCTCCTAAATTTCAGGCTCGCTATCGCTCGTCAAGAAAAAAAAACACCTGAATGGCACAGAAGGTCTTAAAGTCGCAAAAACTAATGGATCGAACGTCTTAAAATCTCAAAATTCATGGGGTTAACCATGAGGGAGAAGGGGTTCCATAAAAAGCCACTACCTCCCCCTTAACCCATACGGTGCGGGTGATGTTCCAGAACACATAGGCAATTTAGAGCAATTTCCAGGTTTCAAAAGCCTGTAAAAGCCGTAGAAATCGAGTATCAGTGGGCGGGAGCGTGAGGGACCTCCTTCCGACCCTCAGAGCAGCCAACCGCTCACTGAGGGAGACTGTGGTCTCGCGCGGCTGTCTTGACAGTGTTGCCGAGCGAGCAAGAGCTAATAATTAGCGAGTTTTCCCGAATGTTTATGGCAACTCTGCGGGTGAACCCCGCCACCTACGAAGCTCGTTCTGGTGTCATTTTGAAGCTATTTTCGCCTAGTTTTTGGCAGAATACAGTTCATTTAATGCAGATACCTGATTAATCATTCAGGAGTGCCTGAATATGCGCTAAATAGCGCAAATAAGCCCGCAGCGTAAGTTTTAAAGGTTCGGATATTCAAGTGGGTGTATACTTACTATAGCTTGTGACTGTACAACAACTATAGTCTGTCCATAATAAGGAGGCCAAAGTAACTTAACTCTACAACTAGAGGGGCTAGAGCTAATGGGCTGCAAATTTCCTAACCTATTTCCTGACTGACTTTTCCCTAATAGTAGAAATACTTGCTCGATTAGTCAAGTAGTTTTTTAGTTAAAGAGGTTAGTGGTCAAGATGTTTGGCCTAGCTAGCATGAACACGTTATAGTAGCCTACATGTTTATTAGACTTGCACGAAAGAAAACAAAATACAAATCCTGGAGGGTATGCGAACTCTTGTGTCCAACTGTACATTATGGTGATGAATTGAGGGTAAGCTTTATGTAACGGGGCCTCGTTAAAAGTTCATTATTTATGGACCTATCATATGTGGAGATGGGCCGTTTTTCTGGTCTCCTTTCTTCCTCGTGTTAAGCCCCATATGTTTTGAGAGTATAAGACATTCGGCCCATTAGTTTGGCGATGTTAACACCTTCCGCCCCATTTCGTTGTCAATTTTAAGACCTTCCGTGCCATTTATGTGTTGATATTTGCCTGGCGAGCGATAGCAAAACTGTCATTTTAAGAGGAAACGGCCTACGGCCGGGACATTTTTCTACCGAAAAATTTACAACTTTATCTTGAAGGGGGGTCTAAGGGGCGTTTGTTTTACCTTGATGGAGGTCTAGCGAGGAAACTAAGAAATAAAGGAATACATGAATTAACCCGCTCATTACCGGGCATATATTTTATAACACTCTAGCAACTCTTAGACGATATTTTTGTTTACCTTAGGAAGGACACCTACCAACAAAAGGGCTACAGACTATCTTAGTTATCCATCCTTCCAGCCATCATATATCCTATCATATATCCTATCTTAATTATACATCCTTCCAGCCATCATATATCCTATCATATATCCTATCTTAATTATACATCCTTCCAGCCATCATATATCCTATCATATATCCTATCTTAATTATACATCCTTCCAGCCATCATATATCCTATCATATATCCTATCTTAATTATACATCCTTCCAGCCATCATATATCCTATCTTAATTATACATCCTTCCAGCCATCATATATCCTATCATATATCCTATCTTAATTATACATCCTTCCAACCATCATATATCCTATCATATATCCTATCTTAATTATTCATCCTTCCAGCCATCATATATCCTATCTTAATTATTCATCCTTCCAGCCATCATATATCCTATATATCCTATCTTAATTATACATCCTTCCAACCATCATATATCCTATCATATATCCTATCTTAATTATTCATCCTTCCAGCCATCATATATCCTATCTTAAATATTCATCCTTCCAGCCATCATATATCCTATATATCCTATCTTAATTATACATCCTTCCAACCATCATATATCCTATCATATATCCTATCATATATCCTATCTTAATTATTCATCCTTCCAGCCATCATATATCCTATATATCCTATCTTAATTATACATCCTTCCAACCATCATATATCCTATCATATATCCTATCATATATCCTATCTTAATTATTCATCCTTCCAGCCATCATATAGCCTATCATATATCCTATCTTAATTATTCATCCTTCCAAACATCATATATCCTATCATAATTATATCCTATCTTAATTATTCATCATTCCAGCCATCATAATATCCTATCTTAATTATACATCCTTCCAGCCATCATATATCCTATCTTAATTATTCATCCTTCCAGCCATCATATATCCTATCATATATCCTATCTTAATTATTCATCCTTCCAGCCATCATATATCCTATCATATATCCTATCTTAATTATTCATCCTTCCAGCCATCATATATCCTATCATATATCCTATCTTAATTATTCATCCTTCCAGCCATCATATATCCTATCATATATCCTATCTTAATTATTCATCCTTCCAGCCATCATATATCCTATCATATATCAAAAGACGCCGCTGTTATAGACCAAATAGACCAAAAAAGCGGGCCATCTCCCCTTAACTGTCCGCTCAGATACTTTATATTTTTCTTACTTTTATTATAATTATTATTCACTTTAGTTGGCGTTTTCTAGGCTAGTTCTTCTTCTTCTTCTTCTTCTTGTTCTTCTTCTTCTTCTTCTTGTTCTTCTTCTTCTTCTTGTTCTTCTTCCTCTTCTTCTACTTTTTTTTTCTTCTTTTTCTTGTTATTCTTCTTATTGTTTTTGTTGTCCTTCTTCTTCTTGTTCTTTTTCTTTTACTTCTTCTTGTTCTTCTTCTTTCTTTTTCTTTTTGTTCTTGTGTTTTTTTTTTTTTTTTTTTTTTTTTTTTTTTTTTTCTTGTTCTTCTTGTTCTTTCTTGTTCTTGTTCTTCTTTTTGTTGTTGTTGTTGTTGTTCTTCTTCTTCTTCTTTTTTTCTTCTTGTTCTTGTTCGTATTGTTGTTGCTGTTGTGCTTGTTGTTGTTCTTCTTCTTGTTCTTCACTTTTGCTGTCTGTTTATTCCTCACAGCTGGGCTTATATTTTGACCTCGTACTCTTCTATCTATCTATCTATCTACCCTATCTATCTATCTATCTATTTTTTTTTCCTTGTGTTTCTCGGATTTACCTTGCATGGTGAGTGTTGTTGTTGTTGTTGTCGTTGCTGTCCTTGGTGATCACTTTGTGTGGAAAGTGAAGTCAAACCAACGCCCGGTGGTGGAGTCATTGGTATGTAAACAAACCCGCGGTAACAGGTTTGAAGCTTCAAGGATCAATACATGGACAACTGGTGAGTCGTTTCATACGGTTTATTACTCCAAAATGGCGAGCGACGTTGTGTACATTGAGAATTCTGTGTTGGCTTATGTGGCTTCAGTGAGACATTCCAAGACGAAACAAGACATAATAAGTACACTCGGCCTCAATTCCGCGTGGGCCACCTAGTCATGGGGTTTGGGTAAATCCGTTGTGTAGTTTGTTCGCTCTGAATATAGTAAGATCTCACACTCCCCTCCCTGAATCAATCGAAGATTTTGCCCCATAGATGGCGCAGCTTGATGGGAAGGGAGGGAGCTTGTCGTAGTGTTAAAAGGGTAGGACACAATGGGAGGAGGTGATGTTCTATAACATACAGTGACGAATGTTAAACTTATTTACTTCTACTTGTTCATACAATAATGTTCCCGAAACTAATTCGTAATGAACAGTAGATTCCCTCTTTCAGTAACTGAAACGTCACTCTCTCTCTCTCTCTCTCTCTCTCTCTCTCTCTAGGTTATAAGAGGTATACAGAATGTTGAAAGTAACACTATTATATATATCCATTTACACCTTTAATGAATCACATTATGAAATTTATTCAGCAATATGATGAGAACTTGAGAAGAATATATTTTGAAGTAGCACCACGAAGTAACATTATACTGACGCGGCCATGTATAATTATCCACCTTCCTCTCCCTCTCCGAGCTAGGACTTTTTTCTATCCTCTAGTCTATTTTTTCCCAGCTGAGGGTAAATTGTCATGTTTCTATCTTTGTTACTCGGCTATAAGGTAGATTTTGTAGCGAAAGATGATGTTAATTATGAAAACTTGGCATTAATACGACACACAGCCATAGTAATTTCATATATTTCCATTAAGTATCGAGAAATCAGCTACTAAGGGATTCAATTTACGATCAGCTGGAAAAAAATAGAGTATAGTTGTCACTAAGGGATGGAGGGACGTAAGGGTGGCGAGGTGACTAACAAGGTGGGTGGAGGTGGAGGAGTTGTGGTGGGATTGTTTAGACTGGTGGATGAATGTATAATAACTAAATTTAGGATATTTCAGTGTGTGTGTGTGTGTGTGTGTGCGTGCGTGTGTGTGCTTAAAGGGCGATCGGGACACGAATGCATAGAGGTTTTGTGTTCGTGGACGGGTGGAAAATTATAAAGCTACATTTATTTATGTACTATATATTGTATCTCTTTATACTGGCATGGCCTTACTTACTCTTTACTTTGTATTAGTTTTGCACACATTTTCAGCATATTTCACTAATTGGCTTAAATATAGTTATGTTGATATGAATGATGCATTAGGATCCCTTTGGACGATCCCCTGTTCGCTTCTTTATGCTTCCTCTTACAACTTCGGTTAATCATTGCACACATATCTTGATGTCATATCATATTTCGTGAACTCGGTAATCTGATTTATCTATCTATCTATCTATCTATATATCCATCTATTGCCAGACCACCTTATCTCCCGAGAGGAGGTGGACGTGAAAGTATCACCTTCATAAGCTTCTATATGCCGAGGTAACTCATTCGATTATCTAGCTTTTTTTCAATTAATTTCAAAATAAATGTGTAGCTTGATCATACAAGATTATTGCGCAATGCAATATAACAATGACAAATATTAATTGTCCTGTTGATAAACATTATGTTTGCGGTAATATGAACAATTGATAAAGGTATACTTAATTAACTTCAGTAATTATATTTATTTAATTGATATTTATTAGACAGTCATAGTAAAGTAAATAGATCAAGGGAATAATGTGTTGGGGAAAAAATGGATTGCAATTTTCGAGGTTAATTTACTCTAGGTAAATATTTCCCCCTGTATCACATTATCTTATATTATCAGACTTGGCAATATGTAACAAACCACATGCAAAGAGTATAACATATCAGTATAAATAACTATATGTGTGGAATAATATTATCTGTGTATACCCTGGTCTATTTGTGATATCTAATAACCTGAGTTTACATGTAGTTACTCATAGTCTCACTGTTACCAAGGTAATGCACAAATTATTTATCAATACCATATTTACTACATAAATCGATTAACACAGTGCAACTTCTCTCTCTCTCTCTCTCTCTCTCTCTCTCTCTCTCTCTCTCTCTCTCTCTCTCTCTCTCTCTCTCTCTCTCTCTCTCTCTGAGAAACCAGACTTGGCTCTTCAGTGATACCAACATATTTTTCATATACTTTAGTAATTATTTTATGTATTGTTTCTAGGTTAGCACACATCAATTATTAGCATTCATCTATAGAGCAAGTTAATCAGAAAGAATTAGATTGGTATACTATAGCTGAATAGTTAAGGTCATAGAATTAGATTGGTATACTATAGCTGAATAGTTAAGGTCATAGAATTAGATTGGTATACTATAGCTGAATAGTTAAGGTCATAGAATTAGATTGGTATACATAGCTGAATAGTTAAGGTCATAGAATTAGATTGGTATACTATAGCTGAATAGTTAAGGTCATAGAATTAGATTGGTATACTATAGCTGAATAGTTAAGGTCATAGAATTAGATTGGTATACTATAGCTGAATAGTTAAGGTCATAGAATTAGATTGGTATACTATAGCTGAATAGTTAAGGTCATAGAATTAGATTGGTATACTATAGCTGAATAGTTAAGGTCATAGAATTAGATTGGTATACTATAGCTGAATAGTTAAGGTCATAGAATTAGATTGGTATACTATAGCTGAATAGTTAAGGTCATAGAATTAGATTGGTATACTATAGCTGAATAGTTAAGGTCATAGAATTAGATTGGTATACTATAGCTGAATAGTTAAGGTCATAGAATTAGATTGGTATACTATAGCTGAATAGTTAAGGTCATAGAATTAGATTGGTATACTATAGCTGAATAGTTAAGGTCATAGAATTAGATTGGTATACTATAGCTGAATAGTTAAGGTCATAGAATTTACCCTGATAAATGTTGGTAAGCCTGTCGAGTAGGAAGTGTGTATTTTCAGCAGAAGTTTTGGTAAGGAGCTCTTTATGAAGATCCATACTAATTTCAACCTAATGTCAGAGAGCAATAAAGGTGAAACGAGACTCAAACTATCCATTTGGGGGAGGGAAGGGGTAGTTTACCCTGATGCACAGGAAAATCGACTTTAAATCGCCATAAACAGAGAGGAATTTTGTATCTAAGTTTAAACACTGTTGCCAGCTACTCTAAATATACTGATATTCCTGAGGGAAATGCTTTATCAACAAATTTGCCTCGATGTAAATTAATTGTTAAATATATAAATCAGACATGCCATACCTCTACCATTTGGCTTAATGTATCAATGTGATCATATGCAATGTTTTCTTTCTGGCCACAGGTAATTTAGAATCTTGATAATGATATTACCAATCTTAATGAATCCTGATCAATGTAATCAATATCCCACCGACTCAGTATTAACTGTGACTCTCATGCTTGAGGTAAGTCATCCACAGATCGACATATTTTGACACTACAAAGGTAACTCATCTAAATAATAATAGTTTACTACTTCTGTTAATCTAATTTGTCGCTAGTTTGTAGTTTGCTAACAAAAGGTGTATGTTATATACTATATAGTATGACCTGTACTATTATTTTATTCATACCAATAAAGTGGGTGGAGAGAGAGAGAGAGAGAGTGACGTTTCAGTTACTGAAAGAGGGAATCTACTGTTCATTACGAATTAGTTTCGGGAACATTATTGTATGAACAAGTAGAAGTAAATAAGTTTAACATTCGTCACTGTATGTTATAGAACATCACCTCCTCCCATTGTGTCCTACCCTTTTAACACTACGACAAGCTCCCTCCCTTCCCATCAAGCTGCGCCATCTATGGGGCAAAATCTTCGATTGATTCAGGGAGGGGAGTGTGAGATCTTACTATATTCAGAGCGAACAAACTACACAACGGATTTACCCAAACCCTACGACTAGGTGGCCCACGCGGAATTACGGCCGAGTGTACATGTACTGTACCATGTTCTATGATGAGTCATTGATTAAAAGTGCAAAAGAAATTTTGTTTGAAGCTGGCAAAATGAAAATTATATGGAGAAGATCTGAAAATAAATTAAAAGAGAACTTTGCAGATATTGTAGATATGTTTCAGAAATGTGATGACGAATCAATTGAACTACCAAGGTTTGTGACAGCTAACCATGAAGCATTTCCTCCGTCATATGGTTATGAAATAATTGGTGGATATATTGCGAAGCTAACTGATCAAATTGATGAACTGAAAAGCGAAATACAGGGAATAAAGGATACAAGACTGAACAGTATTAGCATGTTGGATGATCAGTTCGTTATTAAGGAGGAATTATTAGAAATTAAAGGTATGCTGAAGCAAATGAAGCAAAAAGACATGTGGGAATCAGTGAAGCGAGACAGTATCATAGTTGAAAATGTTGACAAACTTTTTAAGGATGCCAACAAGAAATCGGTGAATAATTGTAACCTTAGTGATGAGATACATGAACTTTTATCTACTGTAGGAAATCCATCTGCGCCTACCTTGTCACAAATATCGAATAATGACCATGTGAATTTTCAAAAGAGCGATGATTATGAACAAGACAATAGTGTTTCTCCTCTTGTATTACCGAGCTACAGTGACATTTTGTGTAAGGAGAGTGAAACAAGTGATGCAGTCTCATTTACCGCCTTCACTGCAAGACCCAGAGCACTGACACAATTATCTGCTGAACCAATATTAGAGACGAGAGTAACCAAGCCAAAACATGGAGCAATGAATAAACAAAATCGAGACACCTCAAACAAGAAAATATCAAGACCTGGATATATTCCTTCGGAGGAGATGGTTAAGGAAGCTGGCACCACCAATACTGAGGAAGGAGGATCAAGAATTGGCATCACTGATGGAGATGATAAAGGTTCAAGAGCTGGCACCAGTGTTACCGGCAGTGGCGTGACAGGGTTTGGCACCACTGTCATGGAGGATGGAAGATCGGAACATCACACCACCATTGTGGATAAAGAAGGATACACCTTGTGTAACGTTAACCACTCTGTTAGAACCGCATGGCTTGTCCTACAGTGACTCGCTAGGATCGCCAGGGCAGTGGATGTGGCTACAGTTGATGTATTATTGTGTGCTTTATTTCATATGAAAGCTCGTGTCATGGGCAGTCCAGAAAGGCTCTTTGTTTTCGCCCATGTCAAGGCTTTATATATTTAATTGCAAAGTATATGTTTTATCATTAAGTAGTAATGATAGGATTTGAGAGAGAGAGTAGAACAGAGTGAGAGGAGGCACGCAGTGTTTTTTGCCATGTTCGATGACGTCACAGCTGGCTGGCCTCTTGGGGATTGGTTGGAGGAGTTTTTTTACCATGCTTGGAGACGTCATGTTTGGCTGGCTTCTTTGCCATTGGCTGAAGGAATTGTTACCGCTTTGTCTACGCGGTGCGAGCTAGTGCTAGTATATATACAGCTCTCTTGCTACTCTCTCCCTCAGATCTGGTTTCTAGAACACATCCCTCTTATCCCTTTGATATCTGTCCCCCTCCCTGCACCTGAGAACCTTTTCCTCTGCCTATCTCTCTCATTTTCCATATCTTTCACCACCTTTTATTAATATTATACCCCCTCTGGTTAACGCTGCATAATCAGGAAACTGAATCCATATTAGTTTTCAACAACCCACCAATTAATTTACAAATAAACCTAACTAATGAAATCATTGAAAGTACTAGCTATAGTAATATTTCGTCAATAGTAATATTTCCGTCAATAGTAATATTTCCGTCAATAGTAATATTTCGTCAAGCTTCATGCTGGCCAGTTGTATTGTGCGTTAAGGTCTTATATAACCCATGTATGTTAGTTGTTAAGATAAGTTGATCACGAAGCATTGGTTGGCATTCATATTGTTTAGTACCGCTTCCTATAATTATTAGTGTTCTGCTGGATTAGATAATGCTAGACTAGGAGTCTGATACTATAAGGTATTGTTTCCGATGGGTGCTGGCTTTAGTTAAAAGCTGCACGACATACCTGAGAACTGGAGTTGATTGGGTAAATTCTAGTCTGTGTGCCATTGAGAGTAGAGCATGCACGAATGAGGGCTTTTTGCCTATACCATTCTGCACTGTTCTAAGCTCGGTTGTTTGTCTTTGAGGTACGCCAGGAGAACGCTTAATACTTCGGTATTAAGGTTTCTCAAGAGAGCTACCCTTCACTATAACGTAATACTTGACGCACAGACTTGAAATTTGCACTAGGCTATGCGGCATGCCATGCGCACCAGTATCTCGTATCATTGACTCTAGCTAGACTTTATCAGTCATAGTAGACATTAAGTTAGTATATTAACCCAATTACTCTTATTATGCATACCCGTTTATGATTACACAAGCATTTCGCAGCCTAGTTTGATGTATTGAGACACAAACGACTTAGGCTCTTTTTGTTGATAGGAATACTGCATTGTCGTGGCGTTTAGGATATTCTTGGCTCCGACTGCATTATATCTCCTGCCTTTTTGTGTGCATAGCCTGCACAAGCATTGTTCCGCTGCCTGCCTTTTTGGGTTCCATTTCCGATTCGAGCATCTTGATAGCATCTAACATTTAAAGAAGATTCCTTGTTGGTGTTGAAGGACTTTAGTGCACTTTCTTTCATGCAGGAGTGCCTGACATTTATTGATTAAAGTAACGTAAGCTGTAACTTCTCTTACCACCTTACTTTGCATACCATAACCAAGCACCTTCGGTTATAGGTAGTAATAGGCTGTTTTCACATAACATTAAGCCTAGAGTAGACGCACATTTATTGAGAGTTTAATAACCTATTATTGCATATAGAACTCTGGAGAGTATTTGTGTTCTTTGTTCACTGGGAATATACATCAGAGGTTGGATCTAGCGCTTTCCGTTGTAGCATTTATGCCATTACTAGTCCAATGAATAAGAGCCCTGATATATTTAAACCTCAGTCATAACACTTGGTAGGAAGAAAACGACATTATCAGGGAGTTAAGGCCGCTTCGGAACCAAGACAACGTAAACCTATTGGTGTAAGAGGTACAAAGACATTCAGCAACACAAAGTTTAAAGGCAATCGTAGAACTGTAGATATATACATAGGAAATGTTGATCTAGAATCTGATAGTGATGACATTCTCGACTTCACAAAAAATGAACTAAAAGTTGAGGCCATTAAATGCATTGAGTTAGAATCTTTACAAGCTAAAAAAGATTGGAAGTCTTTCAAACTGACAGTCACACTAGAAGATAGGGAACAATTACTTCAACCGGAATGCTGGCCAAAAACATGTTAATGTGAGAAAGTTTTATATGGCTAAATCAAAGACTTCTGTATAAATTGTAGTTAATTTCAAAATATGGTTAGTATTGCTTCTTATAATTGTAACTCTGTAAGAAATAATATAGAAACAGTACGCAAGTTAACCTTAGAATATGATATGATTTTATTACAAGAATTAATGTTGCTCAAGGATGATATTCCCTTTATGAACACTATAAAACGAATCTTTTGACTGCATAGCCAGCGTTGAAGACCGAACTAATGAGGGAATAATAGAGGGTAGGCCGTCGAAAGGGGTGGCGATAATGTGGAACAAAAAATTAAGTAATAAGATTGAGTCAGTGTTTTGTGATGACAGAATTGTAGGTGTAACATTGAAGAAAAAAATACGAACATATTTAATTATTAATGTGTATCTGCCTTGCGATAAACAGAATGATGATAGCATAGATGAATATAGACAGTCACTTTCTGTTTTAGAAAATTTCATTGATGAACAAAATATTAACAATATTATTATTAGTGGTGATTTTAATGCAAATTACTGTAAAGGCAGATTCTGGGAAGAGCTATTGAACCTAATTGATAATAAAAGCCTATGTGTTATTGATGAAGTGTTACCGGACGAAAACTTTTACTTATTTGTCTCCTGGTAATAACTCTACTAGTTGGTTAGATCATGTGATAGCTTCGGATAATATGAACACTTATATTACTGACATTAATGTACGATATGACCTGGCCTTATTTGATCATTTTTCATTAGTTTTTAAAATTAATATTAATTTAGACAATATAAAAATTATTCCTGAATCTAAGTTTTCTAGCTTCATAAACTGGAAGTTATTTACATCAAATGATGTTGTTACAAACTATAAAGACAAAATGAGTAAGACTATTGTACAGTCTGATTTAATGAACTTTAGTTGTTTAGGAACAACTTGAGATGGTTCGGCCATATGGAACGTATGGAAAGCGAGAGAATGACTAAGAGGGTGTACGAGAGCGAGGTGGAGGGACAGAGGGGGAGAGGTAGACCGAATATGAGGTGGAAGGATGGAGTGAGGAAGTACATGAACGAAGGCGGTGCTGGTTGGGGGGAGGGGCGTCGACTGACTGGGGACAGAGGTGCATGGGGGCGGTTCGTTCGTGGCCACCCCTTCGGGGATCACGGCGTCAGGCAATAGATAGATAGATAGATAGTTGTTTAGATTGTTGTACATACAAATGTGAAAACAATAGTCATATTCAGAATTGAATTACATTTATAACTCACTTGTAAGTATACTGAAAGAGTCGTCTGAGGAATATGCAATTGAAAGTACAAAAAATTATCAGATAAAACCAGGATGGAATGACCATGTTAGTGGGTTGTATAAAAATGCTAGAGAACATTTCTTAAAATGGAAAGAAAATGGCTGTCCAGTATATGGTGATTTACTTGACAATATGACATCTTCAAGGAAACTCTTTAAGAACGCATTACAATATATTAAAAATAATGAAATCAATATTAGAAATTAGAAATTAGCTGAGTCTTTAAGCAATAAAAGATATAATGCATTCTGGAAAGAAGTCAGGAAAACTAAAAATAATAAGTGTTATTTAAATGTTAAAATTAAAGGTGAATGTGACTCCAGTAAAATTGCTGAGAAATTTTCGCAGAATTTTAAAAACGTTTTTGACGACAGCAAATGCCAGAAAAGAGATAAATATGAACTTATAAGAGATAAGTTAAATGTGCATATGCAAAGAGGCAAATTATTGGGAATTATCAACACCAAAGATGTTTGTTTGGCATTATCTGAGCTAAATTGGGTCATTGGCCATGATAACATTCATTCTAATCATATGAAGTTTTGTTCTGAAAGCGCGGTAAGACTAATTGCTAAAATGTTTTCATCATTTATTGCACATGGACATTTGCCTGATGAGATGACGTCCGGACTTATTTTGCCCCTTATTAAAGATAAATATAAAGATCAAAGCTCCTTGGATAATTATAGACCTATTATATCATCGCCAGTTTTCTTAAAATTATTTGAATATTGCTTAAAATATAAAATTTTGCATTATGTGAACTTTAATGAGAGGCAGCATGGGTTTAGGGCTAATCACTCTACATCCTCAGCGTGCTTGATTTTTAAAGAAACAATTTTAAGATACAGATTAGAAGACTCAAATGTGTATACAACTTTCATTGATTTAAAAAAAGCTTTTGATAAAGTTAATCATTTCACATTAATAAGTAAACTTATTGAAGCAGGTATTCCACACTTTTATGCGAACATAATATTATATCTTTATAGAAATCAACTGGTTGCTACTAAGCATAAAGACTCAATATCAAAACCCTGGAAAATAATGAATGGAGTAAGACAGGGAGGAGTCTTGTCTCCGATATTATTTAATCTTTATATAGATAAGCTGATTGAAAAAGTGTCTAAATGTAAAAAGGGGTGCACACTAGGAAATATATCAGTAATATTAGTGCTTACGCTGACGATATTGTTGTATTAGCACCATCGTCATCGGGATTACAGTTTTTACTAAATATGCTTGGAAATTAAGCAAAAGAAATTGATATTGACATTAATATTAATAAATCATCATGCATGTATTTCAAAGACAATACAGATAAAAACTTAAAGCCAAAGTTGATGCTATGTGGAGAGATATTGAATGTTGTTAATGAACAAAAGTATCTAGGGTTTATAATAGATGATAATTTAAATAATGACAAAGACGTAATTAGGTGTCGTAACAAGTTTTATAATGAATTTAATTGTATTTTACGTAAATTTTCTAATGTTAATGTTAGGGTTTTTACTCAGTTGTTCCAAAGTTACTGCTCAAGTTTTTATGGTTCTGAATTATGGTTTTATAACAAAAAGTGCAAACTTCCTCTTAAGCAATTTGAAATTGGTTACCACAAAGCAATAAAGAAAATGCTGAAATTAAAATATTGGGAAAGTAATCATCATACATGTGAATTGGCTGGATTAATGACATTTAATCATCTAATGAATTGGTTAACATTAGATTTGCTCACAAATGTTTCCTAAAACCTTGCAAGTTTTTACAGAAATGTTTATTAAACCTTGATGAATACCTATCGTTAGGAAAGGAAGTTAACCATATCCTATTACATGAATATGACGTATCAGATTTGAAAACTAATGATATAAATGCTATCAAGTCAAGAATTATGTTTGTACAAAACCATGAACCTAGAATGCGGTAATGTATGAGGTTACTGTTATCTCTATTGTTTATATGTAAAAAGTTAATTGTGTTGCCTTTTATGAAATAAAGATTTGAGTCTGAGTCTATCGATGGATGGATCTATTTATCTGTCGGTAGATCTATCTATCTATCGATAGGTCTATGTATCTGTTTGTCGATGGATCTATCCATCTGTTGTTCTTATTTTAAGAACACGTTATTGATACAATGTGTGTGAATGTATATACTGTATGTGTGTATGTATTATTAATATTTTTTAATAAATATGTAAAAAGCATACCTTGTATCTTTTTATGAAATAAAAATATGACTGACTGACTGACTGACTGACTGTCTATGTATCTATCTATCTATCTACCCTATCTATCTACCCCATCTATCTATCTACCCTATCTATCTATCTATCTACCCTATCTATCTATCTAGCTAGCTAGCTATCTATCTACCCTATCTATCTATCTATCTACCCTATCTATCTATCTATCTAGCTATCTATATCTATCTATCTACCCTATCTATCTATCTATATCTATATATCTACCCTATCTATCTATCTATCTAGCTATCTATCTACCCTATATATCTATCTACCTATCTATCTACCCTATCTATCTATCTATCTATCTATCTATCTATCTATGTACTCATGCCCAATCCCCAACTTTTTTTTTTTTTTTTTTTTTTACTGCTGAGCCTTTTGTTCCGTCATTCTGTTTTTGCTGACTCTCTTTTCCTCTTGTTCACCTTCAATTACAGATTCCTTGCCTTACTATTTTGTTCTTTATTTGTGTTCTTCACTTTTTGTTATTGTTCTTTTTCGTCTTCACTTCCACGAGCTGGGTTTTAGTTTTGTATTCTCGTTTTTGTGTACTGTTAAAGGGGGGGTCACCTGCTTTGTTTTATGTTTCTCACCTTTTCTCTCTTTCTCTGGGCTTGTATCCATTCGGCCCCATTCAGTCACCTGTTTTAAGACGTTTATCCCCATTCAGGTGTCGATTTCTTCCTGGTGAGCGATAGCGAGCCAGCATTGTATGGAGACATTTTTCTATCGAAAAATGTACAAACTTAGCTTGCTGTAAACAAAAAAATATATATATGCTGGCTCGCTACCGCTCGCCAGAAAAATATTGACAGTTGGATGGGGGTAAACGTCTTAAAACAGAAGGCTGAATGAGGCCGAATGGATACAACCCAGAGAGAGAGAGAGTGAGAAAGAGAGAAAACAACGAGGTGGGCTCCCTTAAGCTTCTTCCGCGTTTCTTCTATGACCTTCTGTGTAACCCCTTCTGTACCGACCACGTCTGTTTGTCCTAGTTATATTTAGGCCATGTTGGGCAGTTAGGAAGGAGGGATCGGTGGTAGTAAAAAAAGGGTTAAGGGCGATAGTTCGAAGTCTGCTAATTGATGGAGGCCCATTTCGTTTTTGTTTTCTCTTTCTCTCCCTTTCTCTTTGGTTTGTATATATTCGGCCCCATTCAGCCTACTGCTTTAAGACGTTTACCCCCATCCAGGTGTCAATATTTTCCTGGCGAGCGGTAGCCAGCCAGCATATATATTTTTTGTTTTTACAGTAAGTTAAATTTGTAAATTTTTCGATAGAAAAATTTCTCCGGCGAAGCCGGATTACTCCATACAATGCTGGCTCGCTATCACTCGCCAGGATGAAATCGACACCTGGATGGGGATAAACGTCTTAAAACAGTTGGCTGAATATGGCCGAATGAATACAAGCCAGAGAAAGAAAGAAAAGGAGAGAAAGATAAAGAAAAAAAACGGTGACCCCCTCCCCCCCCCCCCTTAAACTGCACCCAATCGTCTAAATATAACCAGAACCAGGTTAGAAAGACCTCGCCGGTACAC
Organism: Paralithodes platypus; assembly: GCA_032716605.1. Lineage (NCBI taxonomy): Eukaryota > Metazoa > Arthropoda > Malacostraca > Decapoda > Lithodidae > Paralithodes > Paralithodes platypus. The sequence goes on along the minus strand of CM064547.1, from coordinate 46,261,310 downwards.
AAGGGGTTAATTTTGATTTGGGCTATTTATTCTCTTCATATATATATATATATATATATATATATATATATATATATATATATATATATATGTCTCTTGTCTTGAGTCGGCTACCCCCAAGAAAAAAGGAAAAATACATTAAAATAGAATGAAATTGAAAATAAAAATAAAAATAGGAAAAATGGGAATTGGGCCTGAGCATATAGATAGATAGATAGATAGATAGATATACTGTATATAATTTATGTGGCAGGTTGACCCCTGGGGTAGCAGGAACAGTAGGATGAGAGCAACACACGTCCTCATTTGGAAGGCTTTATTAATATTTCGGACGATTCTTCCTAAATTACAGGCTGGCTATCGCTCGCCAGGATAAAATCGACACCTAAATGACACCAAGTCTTAATATTGACAAAGAAGTGGGGTTAAAGATCTTAAAATCACCAAACTAATAGGCTGAACGTCTTAATATCTAAAAACTAATGGGGCTAAACACGAGGAGAAAAGGGGCCATAAAAACGGCCCCATCCCCCCTTGCCCTAAAATGGTGGTGATGTAGTGCATTGTAGTGTTATTATTTATCTTCTATTCTGCTGGCATTAATATTTATAATTGTCTACGTGTATACGGTAGGCTTTACCGTCTCTGGCTTGTACCCATTCGGCCCCATTCAGCCAACTGTTTTAAGACGTTGTGTCGATTTCTTCCTGGCGAGCGAAAGCGAGCCAGCATTGTATGAAGAAATCCGGCTTCGCCGGATAAATTTTTCTATCGAATAATTTACAAATTTAGCTTGCTGTCAAAACAAATATATATATATGCTGGCTCGCTACCGCTCGCCAGGATAATATTGACACCTGGATGGGGGTAATCGTCTTAAAACAGTAGGCTGAATGGGGCCGAAGGGATAAAAGCCAAAGAGAGAGGGAGAGAACGAGAAAAAAGCGAGGTGGGCCCCCTAAACACATGCAGTGCCGGTGCCATCCCTTTCGTTGTATTCTAGCAAATATGAGACGACTTTATATAGCTTAGTAAGAACGTCTACCAATTAAGAGGCTACAGACTATCTCAATTAACCCTTTTAGCTACCATATTACCGTCCTAAGCTTCATAAAATCGTCTAAATGCAACTTGAATCAAATCAAATATACGCCACTGGTACTGGAAGGGGTTAAGGGGGCCCACCTCACTTTTGTTTTCTCTTTCTCTCCCTCTCTCTTTGGCTTGTATCCATTCGGCCCCATTCAGCCTACTGTTTTAAGACGTTTACCCCCATCCAGGTGTCAATATTTTCCTGGCGAGCGGTAGCGAGCCAGCATATATATATTTGTTTTGACAGCAAGCTAAATTTGTAAATTATTCGATAGAAAAATTTATAGGGCGAAGCCGGATTTCTCCATACAATGCTGGCTCGCTATCGCTCGTCAGGCAGAAATCGACACCTGGATGGGGATAAACGTCTTAAAACAGTTGGCTGAATGGGCCCGAATGGATACAAGCCAGGGAAAGAGAGAAAAGGAGAGAAAGATAAACAAAAAAATCCGGTGACTTCCCTTAATCGTTTCTACATGTATAATCTGCGTGTGTTTATTATTCTTTTGATATAAATGTCTTCTTTGTATCACCCTTCACTCTCTCTCTCTCTCTCTCTCTCACACACACACACACACACACACACACACATAGACACACTTTCTCTCTCTCTCACACACACACACGCGCACACACAACAAACACAAACACACATAGACTGTTTCTCTCTCTCTCTCTCTCTCTCTCACACACACACACACACACACACACACACACATAGACACACACACACTCTCTCTCTCTCACACACACACACACACTCAGACACACACACCACTTCAAAGACCGCCAAAAACCCCGAGTCCCGCTGGCGCCGAAATGTTACTGGAGCACTGAAGTTGTTTGTTTACATTTGGGGCACCACTTCGGCTTCGGCAACACACTCACTTTTACGCGCCCGAAATCGCTTAAGGGGACATGGGTCGGTTTTCTGAACCACTTTCTCCCTCATTCTTAGCCCCATTAGTTAGTCGATTTTAAGACCTTTCGCCCCATTTCTTCGTCAATATTTAGACCTTTTGTGCTAATTAGGTGTCGATGTTTTCCCTGGCGAACGATAGTGAGCCTGTAATGATGGAAGAACCGGCCTTTGGCCGGGAAATTTTTCTACCGAAAAATTTACAAATTAATCTAGAAGGGGGATCTAATGGATGTTTTTTTTTAATTTGATGGGGGTCTAGGGAGGAAACAAGAAAAATAATGAATACATGCAAAAATCGACCAAAAAGTTAACCATCCCCCTTTAAATCTGGGTGGAATTATTTGAAGCGTGTCTGTTAGTTGGCCATTAACGTAGCGGTAGTAAAACTGTATTGTTGATGTGGCGTTTACGGGAGTTGAGGATTTGTTTGTTTACTTATTTATTTATTATTAATTTTAGTTTGCTCCCAAGACCTCCAGCAAGCTTAAAAAAAAAAAAAAAAAAAAAAAAAATGAACCCCCCTTTATGATAAATGTGTACATTTTTCGGTAGAACAATGTCGGTTACTCCTAAATTACAGGTTCGCTATCTCTCGTCAGGAAAATATTGACACCTAAATGGCACAAAAGGTCTTAAAATCGCCAAACTAATGGGGCTAAACATGAGGGAGAAGGGTGTCAAATTAATTAAACTCCCCTTAAGGGGAGATTTCCACTTGAGAGATTTCATTCAGCTTAAGAAGGACCTCTAGCAATAATAAGGCTTCCAACTATCTCAACCAACCCCTTTAACCACCGCAGATCCCTCCTAAGCTGTATAATATCGTCTAAATATAGCTAGAATAAAAGATAACACACGTCGCTGGTACTCAAAGGGTTAATTAAATCTTTTAGGAATTATTAGAAGCTTATTGTCTCTCAGCAGGCCATTAAAGTATCCTTGTAAAATTATATTGTTGATGTTGCATTAAGGGGCCCACCTCGCGTTTTTTTTAGCTCTTTCTCTCCCTCTCTCTTTGGCTTGTATCCATTCGGCCCCATTCAGCCAACTGTGTTAAGACGTTTATCCCCATCCAGGTGTCGATTTCTTCCTGGCGAGCGATAGCAAGCCAGCATTGTATGGAGAAATCCGGCTTCGCCGGAGACATTTTTCTATCGAAAAATTTACAAATTTAGCTTGCTGTCAAAACAAAAATATATATATATGCTGGCTCGCTACCACTCGTCAGGAAAATATTGACACCTGGATGGGGGTAAACGTCTTAAAACAGTTAGCTGAATGGGGCCGAATGGATACAAGCCAAAGAGAGAGGGACAGACAGAGAAAAAAAGCTAGGTGGGGTCCCTTAGGTAGCATCTAGCGGTTGCAGCACTATGATAATCAGCTCTACGGGGGTCTCACACGCACATATGTAGCCACCATGTAGTTTGTTTGTTTATGTTATTATTATTGAATTAACTATTTATTTGTATTATTTATTTAATGTGTTTTACTTATTTTTATTTATTCTATTTATTTTATTATTATTTTTTTATTTTTTTTATTGTTTCCACATTCTCGTTTTTTATGGGTACCCCAGCCAAGTCTCATCTTCATAGTTCCAAGGGTTTGAAGGCTATAGGCAATTACAAACGGACAAACATTAAAATACTGTATAACTTGTGTATATATAGGCCTATATATATATATATATATATATATATAGCTGACAGGGCTAGGATTCGAACGTACAGGCAGGAGGTCCAGTCACCTACACCACCACGAGACACCTTCTGCCTGTACGGTTCGAATCCTAGGCCTGTCAGCTATATTTGTCATCCAATAAACACATATATATATATATATAGATAGATAGATAGATAGATAGATAGATAGATAGATAGATAGAGAGAGAGAGATAATTGTTCTACATTGAAAGCATTAACAACTTTCTTAGTATACACTTATAATATGTGATATAATTATGTGTATTATATTATTCAGTGTTAGTTATGTACCAGCCTATGTGTTACATAATGAATAGGCCTACATAGATTACAGGGTATACATATCACATTCTTTAAGGAGCCCACCTCGCTTTTTTTTATCTTTCTCTCCCTCTCTCTTTGGCTTGTATCCATTCGGCCCCATTCAGCCTACTTTTTTAAGACGTTTACCCCCATTCAGGTGCCAATATATTCCTGGCGAGCGGTAGCGAGCCAGCATATATATATATATTTGTTTTACAGGAAGCTAAATTTGTACATTTTTCGATAGAAAAAATTCTCCGGCGAAGCCGGATTTCTCCGTACAATGCTGGCTCGCTATTGCTCGCCAGGAAAAAATCAACACCTGGATGGGGATAAACGTCTTACAACAGTTGGCTGAATGGGGCCAAATGGATACAAGTCAGAGCAAGAGAGAAAAGGGGAGAAACATACAAAAAGCAGGTGACCCCCTAAAACCGAATGCTAAATATCACTTCTTGATTTTTGGTCTGTGTATACAGTATATTTATTGATATATTTTTGGTCTATGTATACAGTATATTTATTGATATATTTTTTCGTTTCCTCGGTAGACCTCCATCAAGGTAATAATAACACCCCCTAGACCACCTTTCAAGTTAAATTTGTAAATGTTTGGGTAGAATATTTGTCCTGCCTCTAAAACTACAGGCTCGCTACCGCTGGCCAGGAAGAAATCGGCACATAAATGGGACGAAAGGTCTTAATATTGACAATGAAATGGGGTGAAAGGTCTCAAAGTCGCCAAACTATTAATACGAACGACTTAAAATATCAAAACTAACATGCCAAACGTGAGGGTGAAGGGGGGGCAGAAAAACCGGTCCACCCCCTCTTAACCAACAACAAGGACGGCAGTGTATCTCTCTCTCTCTCTCTCTCTCTCTCTCTCTCTCTCTCATAAACACATACACAATCTCTCTCCCACTCTCTTGCTCACTCTCACCTACACACACTCACACTCTCTCTCTCTCTCTCTCTCTCTCTCTCTCTGTTCTCTCTCATAAACACATACACAATCTCTCTTTCTCACTCACCTACACACACTCACACTCTTTCTCTCTCTCTCTCTCATAAACACATACACAATCTCTCTCCCTCTCTTTCTCACTCACCTACACACACTCACACTCGCACTCTCTCTCTCTCTCTCATAAACACATACACAATCTCTCTCTCTCTCTTTCTCACTCTCACCTACACACACTCACACTCTCTCTCTCTCTCTCTCTCTCTCTCTCTCTCTCTCATAAACACATACACAATCTCTCTCTCTCTCTCTCTCTCTCTTTCTCACTCACCCACACACACTCACACTCTCTCTCTCATAAACACATACACAACCTCTCTCTCTCTCTTTCTCACTCACCCACACACACTCACACTCTCTCTCTCTCTCTCTCCCTGTACCGTGTTCGTAGTATCAGTTGTTATAGTTGGTATAGTAGGTGTGTTGGTATAGAAGGTGTGTTGGTATAGAAGGTGTGTTGGTATAGAAGGTGTGTTGGTATAGAAGGTGTGTTGGTATAGTAGGTGTGTTGGTATAGAAGGTGTGTTGGTATAGAAGGTGTGTTGGTATAGAAGGTGTGTTGGTATAGAAGGTGTGTTTGTATAGAAGGTGTGTTGGTATAGGTGTGTTGGTATAGAAGGTGTGTTGCTATAGAAGGTGTGTTGGTATAGAAGGGGTGTTGGTATAGAAGGTGTGTTGGAATAGTAGGTGTGTTTGGTAGAGGTGTGTTGGTATAGTAGGTGTGTGGTTATAGTAGGTGTGTTGGTATAGAAGGTGTGTGGTATAGTAGGTGTGTTGGTATAGAAGGTGTGTTGGTATAGTAGGTGTGTTGGTATAGAAGGTGTGTTGGTATAGAAGGTGTGTTGGTATAGAAGGTGTGTTGGTATAGTAGGTGTGTTGGTATAGAAGGTGTGTTGGTATAGAAGGTGTGTTGGTATAGAAGGTGTTGGTATAGAAGGTGGGGTATAGAAGGTGTGTTGGTATAGAAGGTGTGTTTGTATAGAAGGTGTGTTGGTATAGAAGGTGTGTTTGTATAGAAGGTGTGTTGGTATAGAAGGTGTTGGTATAGTGTGTTGGTATAGAAGGTGTGTTGGTATAGAAGGTGTGTTGGTATAGAAGGTGTGTTGGTATAGAAGGTGTGTTGGTATAGAAGGTGTGTTGGTATAGAAGGTGTGTTGGTATAGAAGGTGTGTTGGTATAGAAGGTGTGTTGGTATAGAAGGTGTGTTGGTATAGAAGGTGTGTTGGTATAGAAGGTGTGTTGGTATAGTAGGTGTGTTGTTATTGTTAATGTGGGCTTTCATGGGTACCTGAGGGGAGATGGGTCGCTTTTCTGGACCCCCTTCTCCCTCACGTTTAGCCCCCATTAGTTTTGAGATTTTAAGACGTTCGCCCCATTAGTTTGGCGATTTTAAGACATTTCGCCCCTTTTCTTTGGCAATATTAAGACTTTTCGTGCCATTTAGGTGTCGATTTTTCCTAGCGAGCCTGTAATTTTTCTACCGAAAAATGTACAAATATATCTTGAAGGGGGATCCTGTTTTGTTTTAATTATTTATTTATTTATTTATTTATTTTTGTTGTTAAGTTTGATGGAGGTATAGGGAGGAAACTAGAAAAAAATATAAATAAATTAAAAAAACAAAACAAAAAGTAAAACATCCCCCTTAAGGAGCCATTTAATTTTATTGTTTATAGCATCTCATTAAATTGTGCTTTGCTTTTTGGAACTTTGACTCTCGTAACTTGGCCTGTTTAGTGTTTTCACAGCTTGTTATTCTGAAGCCATCGTTACTGGACTGAACAAACAAATCAATCTATATATAAATAACATATAATAAGAATACAAAAAGCATCTGTCATTATGGTTTCGTGGATAACTTAAACAGTAAACCATTCCATCCACTAGATCTCAGCTATAGTCTGTTTCTTTTCAACTGACGGTAAATTGCAAAGTTTCCATTAAGATTTCTCAGTAATTTTGAAGATTATGTAAGTAAATGTGGTGCTAATTATATAAAATTTTATTATGATACCCCCCCTGGGGGCAAGGGAATAGAATATGCCCCACGTGCCTCCTGCATGTCGTGTCGCTAGAGGCGATTTAAGAGGTTGGGTCGGTGGGCTTGCGACCCCCACCCGTGAAAAATACTTACGCAATGAAGAACGAACGAACAGCCTTGGATGTGGACGGACCTTATGTTGATGAGCTCCGGCCGACTATGGACAATCTTAGAATAGCAACATGGAATGTGAGAGGCGTGAATGATGACACAAAAGAGAGAGAGGTCCTGGACGTGTTAGTGAATGCCAGGCTGGATGTATGTGGAATGACTGAGACCAAATGGAGGGGTACAGATGTGAGAGAGTGGGAGTGTGGAATGTGTGTGTGTGCTGGAGTGAGTGAGGGAGCAGCGAGAGAAGGTGCGTGTTTGTTTGTAAGTAACAAATGGAAGGAGCGTGTAAGAGTATGGGTCTGTGGGTTCAAGGATTGTGTGGGTGAGAATGAAAGTAGGAATACAAACGTGGGTGATTGTGTGTGTCTATGCTCCGACAGAGGATAAACCTGTAAGTGAGAAAGAGGAGTTCTTGGTGAATGTGGAGGCATGCCTGGATAAGTTTGGCAAGAACGAAAGAATATTTCTGATTGGGGATATGAATGGTAAGGTGGGTGATAGGAAAGTTGAGGGAGTGGTGGGAGGGTGGGGGGTACCATCAGATGTGAATGGGAATGGTAGTGCACTTGTGGACATATGTGTGGGGAAGAGGCTGTGGATAGCCAACACCTTCTTCCGACACAGAATGATACACAGGTACACATGGAAAGTGGTGTGGAAGATGAAGGATAAGGATAAGACAGTGGTGGAATGAAAGGCACTGATTGATTATATATGTGTGGATGAACGAATGAAGAAATCTGTGCTGGATGCTAGGGTGTATAGGGGTATTGGAGGGGGTCTGTCTGACCATTATGTAGTAGTAGCTAAAATTAGGAAACAAAAAAAGTGGGTGAGGAGAGCTGGAGGGAGGCGAGAGGAAGGTGGAATGGCGAGGAGGGTGGAGAGGCTACAGGAGGAGGAAATCAGGGGAGAGTAAAGGAGAGCAGTAGAAAGACGACTAGGTGGGTTTGACCTGGAAGGTATGGAGGAAATGGAGAAGATGAGCAAAGTGTTTAAGGAAGAGATCTGTGCAGCATGTGAGGAGGTGTGTGGAGTGAGGAGAAGAGGGAGGAGAGTGAAGGGTACAGCATGGTGGACAGAAGAGGTAAATATAGCTGTGGAAGACAAGAAGAAAGCATATAGAGAGTGGTTGGGTAGTAGAGGGAATGAAGATTTGGAGAGACAGAAACGAGCGAGGTACGTGGAGAGTAAGAGGGTGGTGAAGAGAGTAGTGAAGGAAAGTAAGAGAAGAGTAGATTAGGAATTTGGAAGGAATCTGAGTGTAAAATGGAGGGAGAGTAAGAAACTGTTCTGGAAAGAAGTCAAGAAAGTTAGGGAAGGTAGCAAGGGAAACAGTAAGGGTGTGAACGATAAGAATGGGCGAATGCTAGCTGAGAAGCAAGAGATAGTCGAAAGATGGAGGGAGTACTTCAACGAATTGCTAATTGTAAGGAATGAAGCGCCAGCAAACATAGTTAGATGGGGTATGGGAGGGAGAAGAAGAGAAGTAGTGGAGGAGGAGGTGGGAATCACGAGATCAGAAGTGTGTGAAGCCATGAAAAGAGTGAAGTTGGGGAAAGCACCAGGAATAGATGGAGTGTGCGGGGAAATGCTGAGGTATGGTGGTTAGATAGTGATCAAATGGGTATGGAAAATGTGCAAACTAGCATGGGAGAAGGGGAGTGCACCTGATGACTGGAAAACAGGCATAATAGTCCCCCTATATAAGGGTAAAGGAGAAAGAGGAATGTGTGGTAACCACCGAGGAATATATCTTCTAAGCGTAGTAGGGAAGGTGTACAGTAGGGTAGTGATTGAGAGGGTGAGAACGGATAAATGGATAGGTGACGAGGAGGGCGGTTTTAGGAAGGGAAGAGAAAGTGTAGATCAGATTTTTACCTTGAAATGTGTTGTGGAGAAATATCTGGAGAAGCAAAAAAAGATGTATGTTGCCATTATGTACTTTGAGAAGGCCTATGACAGAGTGGATAGAAAAGGTATGTGGAAAGTACTTAGAATATACGGGGTAGATGGCAACTTGCTGAAAGCAGTGAAGAGCATGTATGAGGGTGCAAAGGCGGCAGTACGTGTGGAGAATGAGCGGAGCGAGTTCTTTGATCTGAATGTTTGGTTGAAACAGGGGTGTGTGATGTCCCCATGGTTATTTACTGTATATATGGATGGAGTCATGAAAGAAATACAAGGAAGAGCAGTGGATGTTGGTGTATCGCTGATAAAGGAGGGAAACGAGTGGAAGCTACCTGTACTGCTGTTTGCTGATGATACAGTTCTGATGAGCGATAATGAATCGGAGTTGCATGGTCTGGTAAATATGTTTGGAACAGTGTGCGAAAAACGGAATCTGAATGTAAATGCGGGGAAGAGTAAGGTTATGGTCTTCGAAAGGAGTGAAGCCACAGAGTGTGAGGTGAAGTTGAATGGTCAGGCTATGGAGATTGTCAGCTGATTTTAGTATCTGGCCAGTGTGTTGAGTAAAGATGGGACTATGGATGAAGAAGTGCGGGAGAGGGTGCAACAGGGGAAGAGGGTTGTAGGAACGCTGAAAGCAGTAACAAGAAATAGGGTGGTCAGTATGGAAGTGAAGAAGTCCTCATATGACAGTGTGGTAATCCCGACACTGACTTACGGACGCGAAGCATGTACGTTGGTTGAGAGACTCAGACCAAGAGTGAGAGGGGTGGAAATTAGTTACTTGAGAAGAGCGTGCGGAGTTACATGGAGGGATAGACAGACGAATGAGGAAGTAAGAAGGAGGTGTGGTGTGGAGGTAGATGTGCTGGAAAGTGTGAAAAGGAACACCTTGAGATGGTTCAGCCATATGGAACATATGGGAAGCAACAGAATGACTAAGAGGGTGTACGAGAGCGAGGTGAAAGGACAGAGAGGGAGAGGTAAAGAGTATAGTGCCCACTCAGCTAAAGCCATTCATTCTAGGTTGGGCAGAAATCGTAACCTCTAACCTCTGTAACTCAAAAAGGGCTAGAGCAAATGAGCTGTCAATTTATACACATATTCCTTAGCCAAGTCGTCCTATTTGATAGAAATATTAGCTTGATTACTCTAGTCCTTTTTGAGTTATGAGAGGTTAGGGGTTACGATTTCTGCCCAACCTAAAATGAACGGACTATAGTATCAAAATTACCTAATCTAACTTATCGCTCTGGGTTTAAATGACACTGGTTGAGAACTACTGGTTAAATTGATCTACTGGTTGATTTGACCAGCCTCTGTCGGTATGCTATGGTAGGGGATGATCAGTTGAATCATATAAATAAACTGTCTACTGTCTATTCGCTGTAAATAGGCGAGATATCATGACCTATATCCTCTGTAACTCAAAAAGGGCCAGAGCAAATTGGCTGTAAATTTCCAAATCTATTTCTCTGACTGACTCTTCCCAAATGGTAGAAATATTAGCTCGATTACTCTAGTAGTTTTTGAGTTACAGAGGTTAGAGGTCATGATTTCTCGCCTACTTACAGCAAATAGACTATAGCTGAGGTACCCGGCGCTGCCCGGGGGAAAATCGAAGCACAGATATGGGCTGCCTATCTTGGTGGGGGGCTCCGTCCCCCTCCTACCGGGGGGTGAGGGGACAAAAACAAAAAACTTAGTATGCATACCAAGTATGGGCTCTCCATCTTGAAAACTGAGGGAGTATTTCGTGAACAAACAGACATAAATTGACCTTTATAATTATAGTAGATATGTTTATATAGACCTTAACAGAGTGTTTACAATTTAATTTTACAATATGCAAAAATTACCATTACTTGATGTTTTCCAATGTGTAGCGTTTATATAATGAAGAATTAGTTTTAATAATACAAGTGCAGTTCATTTTTAACAAAGCCATAACATATTAATTTAACCTTTACAAACCCTGTTCATATTATGTTCCATATATACTGTATATATATCAGTCTACGGGTTTCAGGAATACATACATACATACATACATACAGTACATACATACATACATACATACATACATTGGGCATACAATTGGTCTTATCTCTCAACCAATCCATGACATATTTTTAATTTTTCATGATATTTATTATTTCTATTAATATCCATAACACTATTTTATTATTTGTCATGTTATGTAATGTTATTGTTATTGCTTTCTGTGCATTTGGTTTATTATTATTATTCATCTTATTTACTGTTATTGTTTTCCATATATATATTTTATATAATTATATACTTAGTCGCTATAGTCTATGTTTTCCCAGTTGAGAGTGAATTGTCATGTTTCTATCTTTGTAACTAAGCTATAAGGTAGATTTTGTAGCGAAATATGATGTTAATTAGGAAAACTTGGCATTAATACGACACACAGCCATAGTAGTTTCATATGTTTCCAGTAAGTATCGAAAAATCAGATGCTAAGGATTTCAATTTACCCTCAGCTGGAAACAAATTGAGTATAATGTGTGTGTGTGTGTGTGTGTGTGTGTGGGTGTGGTATCTAGATACGTGATCATGAGTCGGAGCGGGTGGTGGTGGAGGGGATATAATTGAGTATAGTGTTTGTGTGTGTGTGTGTGTGTGTGTGAGGTGTGTGTGTGTGTGTGTGTGTGTGAGGTAATAATAATAATAATAATCGGTTTATTTCAAGCCGGCAGCCAATGGGGCTGAAAATACACAGACTTAACCTAGATCTTATCCTAATGGATCAACAGACTGATCCTGGCAGCTAACGAGAGCGCCTACATACTCACAAGGGAGTAGGACGTGGGCAGGAGACTTTGTGGGTCCCCCGAGACGATCCGCCCAGATCTTGCCTTCACGGCCAGGGAAAGTTTTTGAGAGAACTTCCCCTGCCGGCGCCTGGGATTGAACCCCCGACACCAGAGCTAGCGCTCCCAATACAGAGTACTAAGCGCGCTCGGCCACCGTGACCTTAAAATGTGTGTGTGTGTGTGTGTGTGTGTGTGTGTGTGTGTGTGAGGTGTGTGTGTGTGTGTGTGTGTGTGTGTGTGTGTGTGTGTGTGTGTGTGTGTGTGTGAGGTGTGTGTGTGTGTGTGAGGTGTGTGTGTGTGAGGTGTGTGTGTGTGTGTGGGGGGGGGTGGAGGGGATATAATTCCAAATGAAGCCACTACTTTTAAGGGGTGATTTCCACTTGAGAAATGTTTTTCTGGACCCCTTTCTCCCTCATGTTTATAGCCCCATTGATTTTGAGATTTTAAAACATTCGCCTCATTTATTAAAAACTTTCGCCCCATTTCTGTCAATTTTAAGACCTTTCGTGCCATTTAGGTGTCGATTTTGTCCTGGCGAGCGAAAGCGAGCCTGTAATTTAAGAAGAATCGGTCTTCGACCGGGACATTTTTCCACCGAAAAATTTACAAATTTATCTTGAAAGGGGGTCTAGGGGGTGTAATTTTAAGTTTGATGGAGGTCTAGGGAACTAACTAAAAACCTACCCTTAAGCTACTCAGTGGTTTAGGTGCTGGAGTGCTGCACTACTGGCCTGGGTTCGAACCCTGGCTGGGGCATGACGCAAAATATTAATGTATTTATTGTCATTTATGCTATTTAGAGTTTATCACATTTGTATCCATATATATATTCATTTGATCTCTTATGTTCCGTATGTATTAAATTATTCATGTTATTAAGCGTTATACATGTGTTATTCATAGTTGTTTATGCATTTATTTTATATAGTTAATGATTTTTGTTGTTTAGTTTGATGGAGGTCTAGGGAGGAAAGTAGAACAAATATATATAAATGCAAAAAAGACCAAAAAGTGAACCATCCCCCTTAAGGAGCCATTTCATTTTATGGTTTATAGCATCTCATTAAATTGTGCTTTGCTTTTTGTAACGTTGACTCTCGTAACTTAGCCTGTTTAGTGTTTTCACAGCTTGTTATTATTCTGAAGCCATCTTTACTTCAGCGGTATACATGTGTTATTCATAGTGGTTTATGCATATATTTTATCATTCATCTTATATAGTTATTCATGTGTTATTCTTATGACTTTCCATACATTGATTATAGTATTCATGTTAATTAAGGGGGTGACCTGTTTTTGTTCTGTCCTTTTCTATCTTTCTCTGGCTTGTATCCATTTGGCCCCATTCAGCCTACTGTTTTAAGACGTTTATCCCCATCCAGGAGTAAATTATTTACTGGTGAGCGGTAGCGAGCCAGCATATTTTTTATTTTTGTTAGACAGCAGGCTAAATTTGTACATTTTTCGATAGAAAAATTTCTCCGGCAAAGCCGGATTTCTTCATACAATGCTGGCTCGCTATCGCTCGCCAGGAAGAAATCGACACCTAGATGGGGATAAACGTCTTAAAATAGTTGGCTGAATGGGGCCGAATGGATACAAGCCAGAGAAAGATAGAAAAGGACAGAAATAACATAAAGCAGGTCACCCCCTTAATGTTATCCATATTGTTTTCTATATTTTATGTGTTATATTACAAGGTATTATTTAATCTATCTATCTATTGCCGGACGCCGTGATCCCTGAAGGGGTGGCCACTAACGAAACGCCCCCATGCACCTCTGTCCCCAGTCAGTCGACACCCCTCCTCTCATCCAGTACTGCTTTCGCTCATATACTTCTTAACTCCATCCTTTCACCTTTCACTCGGTCTACCTCTCCCTCTCTGTCCTTCCACCTCACTCTCGTACACTCTCTTAGTCATTATCTTGCTTCCCATATGTTCTACAGGGCCGAACCATCTTAAGGTGTTCCGTTTCACACTTTCCAGCACATCTACATCCACGCCACACCTCTCTCATACTTCCTCATTTGTCTGTCTATCCCTCCATGTAACTCCACACGCACTTCTCAAGTAACTCATTTCCATCTCTTTCACTCTTGGTCTGAGTCTCTTCATCAACGTCCATGCTTCTCTCCCGTAATTCAATGTCGGGATTACTACACTGTCATGCAAGGACTTCTTTACTTCCATACTGACCACCCTATTTCTTGTTACTGCTTTCAGCATTCCTAAAACCCTCTTCCCCTGTTGCACCCTGTCCCGCACTTCTTTATCCATATTCCCATCTTTACTCAACACACTGCCCAAATACTTAAAAGAGCTGACATTCTCCATAGCTTGACCGTTCAACTTCACCTCACACTCTGTGGCTGCACCCCTTTCAAAGACCATAATCTTGCTCTTCCCCGCATTTACCTTCAGATTCCGTTTTTCACACACTGTTCCACAACACATTTAAGGGTAAAAATCTGATCTACACATCCTCTTCCTTTCCAAAACCCGCCCTGCTCGTCACCTATCCATTTCTCCGTTCTCGCTCTCACTCTCTCAATCACTACCCTACGGTACTGTAAACCTTCCCTACTACGCTTAGAAGGCATATTCCACGGTGGTTACCACACACTCCCCTTTCCCCTTATATAGGGGAATCATTATGCCTGTCTTCCAGTCATCGGGTGCACTCCCCTTCTCCCATGCTAGTTTACACATTTTCCATACCCATTCAATCACTATCTCACCACCATACTTTAGCATTTCCCCACACACTCCATCTGTTCCTGATGCTTATACAGTATTATATAAGTTATAAGTTATTAAGATATTAAGTGTTATCCATTTGTTATTCTTATTCTTCTCAAACATTTATTATATTCATATTTTATAATGTTATTTTTATTATTTTTTGTAATATTTGTGTTTATATTTTTCAGGTACGTATTGGGACTCTTGTTTCAGCCCGGAACAACCCATAGATGGAAGATCAGGTAAAGTACAATGTATGTCATCCTCTCTCTCTCTCTCTCTCTCTCTCTCTCTCTCTCTCTCTCTCTCTCTCTCTCTCTCTCTTCTTCTCCTCTCTCTCTCTCTCTCTCTCTCTCTCTCTCTCTCTCTCTCTCTCTCTCTCTCTCTCTCTCTCTCTCTCTCTCTCTCTCTCTCTCTCTCTCTCTCTCTCTCTCTCGTGTATAATCGGTAAACGTCACTCCCTCTGTCATCCACACCATCAGATAAATTAACGCAACCCGGGGAGAGGCTGTCCATGGTTCGAATCCCGGTTGGGGTTGAGGCCTCGGAATCCTTACACACACATAGAAAAAAACCAGACACATCATCGCAAGATCCCCACCCCTTACCCCCAGAAGTTAAACACACACAAACACAAACAGTCACACGACCAGAACCTTTCACCCCACACGCCAAAAACCACCGCCTCCCGAGCACATAAGAAGATAAAACCCGAGACCCATTGCGATTTAACGCTCTCATTTAACCGTCCTATAACGGGCCCATACACAGGAGGGAGTGTGTTGTAAACCTAAGCGCACTGATTCTTCCCAAACCCAATTCAGACATCATAAGGGACAGCTAGTATATCGCAAATATTGATACAATTACTACCTCAATATCTCAATACCACAAACATCGTTATTCTATCGTATATTGATGCGCCCACCAACCACTCACTCTGACCTCTGCAGAAAGACAAAGCGCCTGAAAGAGACGCCCCATGTTTGCTCGGCACCCACCTTGGCTGATCTTACCCACGGTGCATCATACCCCCACCTCTACCCACCGACACGCAGCGTGAGTAAGGCCGTGCCCGAACGTACACCATACCACTCGCTCTTCTAACGATGTACTTCTAGGCCTCTCGGGCTTACTACTGAGTGAAGGCGTACCCCCCCCCGGTTTGGGGACGGGGTTTCGAGATGTTGTGTACTCACCCCGTGCTCTCCGTTGCTGGAATCCTGCTAGGCCCACTCTTGTTTCTCTCAACTGCCCACCCCGATCCCTCCCTTTGCTGGCAACTCTTTGCTCTCATCCCCCCTGCTCACAACTCGACACGGTGGAACACGGCCACACTTCCCACACCACCCAACCCTCTCCGCCCCCCTTGCTTCACATTACTTGACGGACCTGGCAAAAAGTTTGACGCCCCTCTTTCTTGCCTTCCCCTTTCCTTCCGCCTTTCTTGTCTCCTACAATGTACGTCTCCGACTCCCGTCTGCTTCTCCTATGGCGTCTCACTCCTTTTCTTCTTCATCTCATCTCCCTGCTTTTCCTACACCCTTCCGTGCACTCCTTTTTTTTCGTGGGTTTGGGTCGCCTTTGCGTGTTGTGCACCCGACCCTGGCAGACCTCCGCAGCATCAGCCACAGAGCTTGATTTTTACTCCCCCTCTTCCTCTTATCGGTGACATGTTGAGCCCGGTCGGTTTACGTCCTCCTCCTCTGTGTTTGTGTTCTACATTCCTTTACCTCGCCCGCAGTCCCTCTTAAAGACCTTAGGTGAGGAAAGGAGCCCCATAACCCTGTACGTCGAGCCAGGAAATAACAAAAATGCACTACTCCCCCTAACCCTGTGTGCTGAGGAGGTCAGGGCTTGCGTTCCCTTTGATGTGCGTGGGGGGTTGATTCCAAAGATCCAAACAATATTTATAAAAACGAGATAGCCGTACAGAACACTTTCCACACTACCCCTCTCCAAAAACACCACACCATTTTGACAACCAAGAGGGTTGGCGGTATCGAAGCGACGACGCCAGATAAAAGATCTCGAAAGTGGGGTGTGTGTCTCACCAGTTCTACCCTTGGTAGACTTTGTTCCCGGATCTCCACCTAACTCACTTACGCGTGTTTTTTTTTTTTTTTTTTTTTTTTTTTTTTTTCGGTGGTTTTTTCTTTTTTTTTTTTTGGGGGGTGGTGGTGTTTTTTTTTTGTACATCCTTTTTTGGGGGGGGGGTGTTTTTTTTTTTTGTGTGGGGGGGGGGGGGGGGGGGGTTTTTTGGGGGGGGGGGGGCTGGTCGGGGGGGACGACTTACTTACACCACTCAATTAGTTTTCCAGAACGCCCCAGCCAGGAGTCCTCAAAAAATCAAATGTAATGAAGCCAGAATCAGTATCTCTGATTTAGCTACTATTTCCAATTGGGGTAGAGAAAACCTTGTTGCATTTAATGCTTCCAAGACCCAATATCTCCATCTATCTACCCATCAGGAACCTCCAGAGGACTATCCCTTATTCTTCAACAATACAAAAATCAATCCTTCATCTTCTCTCAATAATCTCGGTGTCTATTTTTCTTCTGCTCTCATTTCGAAGGACCATAGTATCAGTCTTGCTAAGTGCAGCCTCCAGAAGCTGGGTGTGCTCAACCGCCTGCAAGGGGTTCTTTAACCCTGCGCAATTTCTTGCTCTGTACAGGGGCACAGTGTTGTCACCTTGTGGTTGAGGATTGTTCACATGTGTGGGGAGGATCCTCTCACACAGTTATATCTAGACAAAGTAGAAAGGAAAGCCTTTCGTATCATTAACTCCCGTCCACCTCACAAACTCTCTGCAATCTCTCTCCTCTTCGCCCGCAATGTTGCATCTCTCGTCTATTCAATCGCTACACACTAAGCAGTGGTTCCTCGGAGCTTTCCCAGTGTATACCACCTCCTCTACGTAGGTTACAGTAATACCCGGCTTGCAACACAAATCCCACCACTACTCCTGTGCAACGCTCCAACCCAAGAGTGAAACGCTATTCTCAGAGACTTTCTTCTATTCAACTGCTGAGCTCTGGAAACTCTCTCCCAGAATCAGTCTTTCCCTCTTCCTTATGAACTTAAAAGCTTCAAACTCCTTGTGTCCAGGCATTTTAGCTCGAACGTCCACATGCGTTTGGCCCTGCTCACTCTTTCAAACTATGGGGAGGAAGGCACTCGCTGCAGGCAGTTATGCCTGTTTTGTCTCCCTCATTCACATGGAAAACAAACATGTATGAGATAGGATATCTCATGGTGGAGTAATACTCGCCTCCGGTTATGCCTCTGCGTTTCTCTCTACGCACTATCAATCTCTTCTGCATCTATCTCGCTCTCTCTCTCTCTCTTCTCTCTCTCTCTCTCTCTCTCTCTCTCTCTCTCAATTATTTCCTTTTCCGACTATAAATTTTTCGGCCCTCCCATCCTTAAACGTTTTATCAAGCCGACCTTTTACTGTTCGACAGGGGCCCAAATGATTCTGTGGAGAGAGAGAGAGAGAGAGAGAGAGAGAGAGAGGGAGATGGGAAGAGAAGAGTGGAGAGTACACAAATAATGAGAGAGAGTGTGTTGGGGGAGGGGGGGAAGGCTTAAGGGGGGGGGAGGGGTCACTAGTTTTGTTTAACTTTCTCTCCTTTTCTCTCTTTCTGTGGCTAGCATTGTATGGAGAAATCCGGCTTCGCCGGAGACATGTATATATCGAAAAATGTACAAATTTAGCTTGCTGTCAAAAAAAAATATATATATATGCTGGCTCGCTACCGCTTGCCAGGAAAATATTGACACCTGGATGGGGGTAAACGTCTTAAATCAGTAGGCTGAATGGTGCTGAATGGATACAAGCCAAAGAGAGAGGGAGAGAAAGATAAAAAAAAGCGAGATGGGCTCCCTTGAATAAAGTACAATGGCAGCTTAAAAAAACACCCACAAGACCCCCTTCGATATAAATTTGTAAATTTTTCGGTAGAAAATTGTCCCAGCCAAAGGTCTATTCCTCTTCAAATACAGGCTCGCTATCGCTTGCCAGGACAAAAAATCGACACCTAAATGGCACGAAAGGTATTAATATTGGCAAAGAAATGGGACAAAAGGTCTGAAAATCGCCAAACTAGTGGGGCGAATGTCTTGAAATCTCACAACTATCAGGGCTAAACATGAGGGAGGAGGAGGACTCTAAAAACCAACTGCCTCCCCTAAATTCCAATTCCCTAGCCATACATGAAGAACCACAACCAAAGAGTTCTTTATGAAGCCGTTTTAACCCTTTGAGTACCAGCGACGTGTGTTATCTTTTATTCTAGCTATATTCAGACGATAGTATGCAGCGCAGGAGCGATCTGCCGTAGTTAAAAAGGGTTGGTTGAGAGAGTTTGAAGCCTTATTACTGCTAGAGGTCCTTCCTAAGCTGAATTAAATTGTCTAAAAGTTGCCACCATGTAAAGAAAAGGACGTCACCGGTACTGAAGGGGTTAAGGGGTGACGGGCCGTTTGTTTGGTCTATTAATTCATTTATACATATATTTGTTTTTAGTTTCCTCCCTAGACCTCCATCAAGCTTAGAAAAACACCCTCTAGGCCTAGACCCCCCTTCAAGATAAAATTGTACATTTTTCGGTAGAAAAATTTCCACGCCGAAGACGGTTCCTCTTAAAAATGCCGAGCTCGCTATCGCTCGACAGGAAATAATCGAAACATAAATGGCACGAAAGGTTTTATAATTGACAACGAAATGGGGCGAAAGGTGTTAAAATCGCCAAACTAATGGGCCGAACGTCTTATAATCTCAAAACTAGTGGGGCTAAACATTAGGGAGAAGGGGGTCAATGTCAGGGTAACAGGGGCATATTTGAAGGGAGGTTGGCCCCGTCTAACAGACTAGTCTATAATGGAACGTAACGTCTTAATTCCCCAGGGGATTAGTGGCCATGGTTCAGTTTGTGTACGGTCGCGCTAATAAGTCATGTCTCAGCTGTCATTACGTTTGGCTTGCTCTGTGCTGTATTAATGTCTGTCAGATGTAGAATAGGGTGGGTAATACATTTGACTTGCTCTGTGCTGTATTAATGTCTGTCAGATGTTGAGTAGGGTGGGTAAGTGTAGTAACATGTTAGTATATTTCACTCGATATGAAGAAGTGAAGCTTAGATATTGCTGATACCAATTATTGATCAAAACTATACTTGGTGCCGAGACATGACTTATTAG
>CM064547.1:46226044-46241302 GCA_032716605.1 Paralithodes platypus | reverse complement strand
TTCAACGTAGAGTTACCAAAAATGATACCTAGCCTAAAGAACACACCCTAACGAAGAGCAAGAGCGTCTTCGAGAATTAACAATCTATTTCCTTTAACCCAGCGCAGATTAAGAGGTGACTTAATTCAATTGTGTTCAAAATCATCAAAGGCAATCGCAATATGAACTGTAGTAAGTACTTCACTATCGACCAATCTAATTACCCGCGGGGTACTGGTTGCAAAATTAATGGCAAAGCTTTTAACTCATACGAATCTAAGAATTTCTTCTTCAATCGAGTTGTCAATTTGTGGAATGGGCTTCCCCGAGACGTTATGGACTGCAGCACCGTTGATTCATTTAAATTCCGCCTAGACAAATATCTCGCATCAAACCCGCGACTGACTGCATTTGTAAATGAATAACTTTATTTTATCCTCCCCTCAGTTACTAACCCATATGTCCCCTACTAACTTCCTAGTCCTGCCATGTTAGTGGCAGGGCAGTAGTTCCCTTTCCAATGTTCCCTTACCCACTCTAAACCACTGTTTGGACACTTGATCCTCAGTGTTTTGGAGGACAAGCAGCCTAGAAGGGTCACTAGATCTGTTGTTGCTTGATTTCCTTTGTACTCCTTTGTACTCCCTCCACTCTCTTTACTTTTTATCTCCACTACCCCTTTTTCCTTCCCCCCTCCTACCCTCCTCCCCCACCACCCCTCCTTCCACTTCTCCCTCCTCTCTCTTTTATCTTTTTATCTCATCCCCCTTCTTCCCTCCATCTATTTTTCCAAACCCCCACCACCCCTCCTTCCACTTCTCTCTTTTATCTCACCTCCACCCCCCCTTCCCTCCATCTATTCTTCCTTGACCCCCCCCTCCCATCTTTTCTTCCCTGCGTACACTTCTCTCTTCCTCCTCCCTCTTTTATCTCTATTTCACCTCCACCTTACCTCCATCTATTCTTCCTACCCCCCTCCCCTCCACCCTTGTTCAATCTCCCACTCCTTCTATTCTCCCTCCATCACTCCTTACCCCCCCCCCTCTTCCTTCCACAATACCCCTCCCCCCCTCCACCAAACCATTTTCCCTTCTAACCTTATACACGCGTTCTATTGGGGATAAAACCACTCATACCATTATACCTTAACACCAGCCCATCACCTTTACTCAACCCCTCTCTCCCTCCCTCTCTCTCTCTCTCATTTCTTCACCCATTTATTACATTGTCTAGACTTTATTTCCTCACTCCACCCTAACTCCCCTACCTCTCTCTCTCCTCCTCTCATTTCACCCTTTGGAACCTAAGATTAACACATTATATCTATTCAGTAATTTATTCTTCCTCTCATTCTTAACCATTTTCTTCTGTCTCATTCTTCCCCCTCTCCAACTCACTCTCACTCTCACTCTTTCTCTCTCTCTATCTATCTATCTCTCTCTCAATAGAAAATTGGCTCAGCGACAGAAAGCAAAGAGTAGTCATGTAAGGCATCTAAATGGACCAATGTAAATAGCGGGGTACCCCAGGGATCGGTAATAGGACCAATTATCTTTCTAACTTACATCAATGACATAGATGAGGGTCTCACCTGTACAATCTCAAAGTTTGCTGACGATACAAAAATTGCATATAGCGTACTCTCAAGAGAACAACTTGACGATATGCAACACATCTAGATAATTTGTCATGTTGGGCCCAAATTTGGCAAATGAGTTTTAATGCCGATAAATGTAAAGTACTACATATCGGAAACCGAAATGAGAAAACAAACTATTCAATGAATGGCACTCAGCTTAAGAGTGTAGACAGAGAAACCGATCTGGGAGTAACAATATCGAGTAACCTAAAACTGAGTCAACAATGTTCAGAAGTTGTTAAGATGGCAAACAATATAATTGGCTTTATAGGCAGGTCATTTGAGCATAAATCCAAAGAAGTTATCCTAACCCTTTACAATTCCTTTGTCCGCCCTCTTCTGAAATACTGCGTTCAATCCTGGCGTCTTTATTACCAAGAAGATATAGACGTTACTCTCTTTTTCCAAGATATACGAAAGATCACTTATAACTGTGTTATGTTACTAACCCATCTGTCCCCTCCTAACTTCCTAATCCTGCCACGGATATTAGTTCGAGGGCAGTATTTCCCTTTCCAATTTTCCCTTACCCACTCTAAACCACTGTTTGAACACTTGATCCTCAGTGTTTTGGAGGACAAGCAGCCAAGAGGGGTCACCTGTTGTTGCTTTATTTCCTTTTTACTCCTTTGTAATTTGTACACACGCACACACACATACAGTATACACACACACACACACACATACTCTTACACACTCTCACTCTATCTCTCTCTCGCTCACCATGTAAACAGGACAATTAGGCCAAAATCACCATTACGACTCAGTGCACAGTTTTGGAATGATTATTGGGGGTAAATAGTGTGTGTGTGTGTGTGTGTGTGTGTGTGTGTGTGTGTGTGTGTGTGTGTGTGTGTGTGTGTGTGTGTGTGTGTGTGTGTGAGAGAGAGAGAGAGAGAGAGAGAGAGGAGTGAGTGTGTGAAAGTATGAGTTGAGCTTGATCGTGTGTTTTTATGGAGTATGCATGTGTGAGTGTGAATGAGAGTATAATATGTATGTGTTTAGCGAGTAGTATTTTTTTTCTTCTATATTCCAACTACTCCCTCTCGGGCATAGGCTGATAGCCTTTACACTCTACCGCTGAACACAGTGAGGCCCGTGAGGTCTTGTTCCAGTCTAGGGAATGAGACATGCGAAGCACCCCGGCTCGAAGCACCCCCATCTCTGAAGCTGCCTCGCCTCTGCGCTTCACAGTCTCATCCCCCACACTCGGACCCTCACTCTCAGAACGCCACCTATTGAGCAATTAACTCACTAGGCATTGCCCCCCTGTAGCATATTTTTGAATATGGGAATATTCATACAATGCTATTTTTAATCAGGGAACAATGAGGGTATTTTTTGGCATTTCGGTGTGCTGTGGTAATGCACTGATACAAGGTACAGCACAAATTCCATCCCAATAATATCTTCCCATTGACATATTGGGATTCGAACCCGGGTCCATTGGATTACCAGTCCAGTGGCAAGACCACTCCGCCACACCTCCCCATAATGTATGTATGTGTGAGTGTGAATGAGAGTGTGAGTGTGTGTGTGTGTGTGAGTGTGTGTGTGTGTGTGTGTGTGTGTGTGTTTAGCGAGTATGTATGTGTGAGTGTGAATGAGAGTGTGTGTGTGTGTGTTTAGCGAGTATGTATGTGTGTGATTGCGAGTGTGAATTAGAGTATATGTGTGTGTGTGTGTGTGTGTTTAGCGAGTATGTATGTGTGAGGGAGAGAGTGTGTGTATGTGTGTGAGTATGAGAGAGAGAGAGAGAGAGAGAGAGAGAGAGAGAGAGAGAGAGAGAGAGAGAGAGAGAGAGAGGTTAAATATTTGTGAGAGCAAGTAAATGTGTCAATGAGATTATATTTGTGTTCAAGTCTGTATTTCTTCAAGTGCAAAATTTTTTATTTTTTTTTTTTTTTGTGCCTATATTTACGGTTACTATGTTCTATTGTTCAGTAACCTCAATATTCAGTTCCCGAAAACCAACAATTGGGAAACACACCATGACCAAATTCATTTAGCTGGCATATTTTGATTTTTAACCATTTGCGTATACTGTATATATTGTTCTACCTTGCCTTTAAGCTGGACTAATCTTCACTGTGATAGAAAATATATAAATACATAAATAAATAAATATAAATATACACTGTATATATATATATATACAGTATATATATATATATATATATATATATGAACAATACATAGCAAATGGTTTAGAAAGGTATGGACTAATATTCACTGTAACATAAAATATATAAAATTATAAAACATAAATAAATAGACACTAAAAAGTGGTGTTAAGAAAGTTATGGAAAGAGTTATTAGAATCCATCATAATTTATCTTTTAAAGGAATATTGTCAATAATAAAACCATATAATATAAGGATAGACAGGTACTAGGCTATACCAAAAACAAAACAAAATCAGTATCAAATTTGATTTAATTTACCTTACTTTTTATCAACTCTGCGTAAGCAGAGTGGTATTGACCCCCCCCCCCCCCCCACCCCCACCGCATAGTGGTTCAATGCCGCCCGAAATGTCTGTCTGTCCGGAAACTCCTCCTAGACCGTTCAACGGATTTTCACCAAACTACACACGAACATTTGGTGGGTAAATGCGACGGTCAGTTAAAAAAATTTGTTTGAATTTGTGCAATAGTCTGGTAAAAATATGGATAATGATGATAGCAGTGATGATGGTAGCAGTAGTAGTGATGATGGTGATAGTATTATTGATGATGGTAATATTAGTGACGATGGTAACTCATCGCAGAGTTGGGTATGCCGTTTTGATTTTGGGCAAAACGGCACGTCTACTTTATCAATAGTATATCTATGACTAATTTAACCCCTTGAGGATTATGACGCTTTTTAGCAGTTTATTATGGCTATAATTAGACGATTGTATGCAGTTTATAAAGGACCTCTATGAATCTAAGGGGTCAAAACCAACTGTATTGTGCTTCTGACTCCTACAAATTCTTCCTAAACAGAATAAAATCGTCTAATGATAGCCAAAAAAATAAACTGCTAAAATGCATCATAATCCTCAAGGGGTTAAGATATTCTAATAATGTTACTTATAATTAGCTATAGTAAAATCGGCTATTGCGAATATTTTGTAGCAAAATAGTTTTTTTTTCTTTCTAAAAAAAAAAAAAAAAAATATATATATATACGAATTATGGAGCTAAACATAAAGGAAGAGGGGAAGAGGGGGTCCAGAAAAAAATATAACTGAGTGAAATCTTCCCCTTAATTTCCTGATCAGCCTTGTAATAAATCGGTTCCCTTATCTCTGTATTCTCAAATTATCTCAGTCATCTATCTCTCTTTGTTCATTATCTCCAAGTCATCTATCTCTCTTTGTTCATTATCTCCAAGTCATCTATCTCTCTTTGTTCATTATCTCCAAGTCATCTATCTCTATTTGTTCATTATCTCCAAGTCATCTATCTCTCTTTGAATCATTATCTCCAAGTCATCTACCTCTCTTCGTTCATATCTCCAAGTCATCTATCTCTCTTTATTCATTATCTCCAAGTCATCTATCTCTCTTTGTTCATTATCTCCAAGTCATCTATCTCTCTTTGTTCATTATCTCCAAGTCATCTATCTCTCTTTGTTTATTATCTCCAAGTCATCTATCTCTCTTCGTTCATTATCTCCAAGTCATCAATCTCTCTTCGTTCATTATCTCCAAGTCATCTATCTCTCTTTGTTCATTATCTCCAAGTCATCTATCTCTCTTCATTCATTATCTCCAAGTCATCTATCTCTCTTCGTTCATTATCTCCAAGTCATCTATCTCTCTTCGTTCATTATCTCCAAGTCATCTATCTCTCTTCATTCATTATCTCCAAGTCATCTATCTCTCTTTGTTCATTATCTCCAAGTCATCTATCTCTCTTCGTTCATTATCTCCAAGTCATCTATCTCTCTTTGTTCATTATCTCCAAGTCATCTATCTCTCTTCGTTCATTATCTCCAAGTCATCTATCTCTCTTTGTTTATTATCTCCAAGTCATCTATCTCTCTTCGTTCATTATCTCCAAGTCATCTATCTCTCTTCGTTCATTATCTCCAAGTCATCTATCTCTCTTTGTTCATTATCTCCAAGTCATCTATCTCTCTTCATTCATTATCTCCAAGTCATCTATCTCTCTTCGTTCATTATCTCCAAGTCATCTATCTCTCTTCGTTCATTATCTCCAAGTCATCTATCTCTCTTAGTTCATTATCTCCAAGTCATCTATCTCTCTTCGTTCATTATCTCCAAGTCATCTATCTCTCTTTGTTCATTATCTCCAAGTCATCTATCTCTCTTTGTTTATTATCTCCAAGTCATCTATCTCTCTTCGTTCATTATCTCCAAGTCATCTATCTCTCTTCGTTCATTATCTCCAAGTCATCTATCTCTCTTAGTTCATTATCTCCAAGTCATCTATCTCTCTTCGTTCATTATCTCCAAGTCATCTATCTCTCTTAGTTCATTATCTCCAAGTCATCTATCTCTCTTCGTTCATTATCTCCAAGTCATCTATCTCTCTTTGTTCATTATCGAGTCTGTCTATATATAAACTCACTTAAGGGGGGTGACCTGCTTTTTGTTATTTCTCTCCTTTTCTCTCTTTCTCTGGCTTGTATCCATTTGGCCCCATTCAGCCTACTGTTTTAAGACGTTTATCCCCATCCAGGTGTCAATTTCTTACTGGTGAGCGGTAGCGAGCCAGCATATTTTTTATTTTTGTTAGACAGCAGGCTAAATTTGTACATTTTTCGATAGAAAAATCTCTCCGGCAAAGCCGGATTTCTTCATATAATGCTGGGTCGCTATCGCTCGCCAGGAAGAAATCGACACCTGGATGGGGATAAACGTCTTAAAACAGTAGACTGAATGGGGCCAAATGGGTACAAGCCAGAGAAAGATTGAAAAGGACAGAACAAAAACAGATCACCCCCCTTAACCCCTTCTGTACCGCGACGTCATATTAATTTTATTCTTGCTATATTTAGACTATTTTGTGCAGTTTAAGAAGGATCTGTGGTAGTAAAATGGGTCAAGGGAGATAGTTTGAAGCCTGTTAAATGGTGGAGATAGTTTGAAGCCTGTTAAATGGTGGAGATAGTTTGAAGCCTGTTAAAGGGAGATAGTTTGAAGCCTGTTAAATGGTGGAGGCCCTTTTGAAGCAGAATAAAATCGTCTAATAGTAGCCAGAATAAAGCTAAAAGAAGTCTTCGGTACAGAAGGGGTTAAGGGGATAGTGCTTAGTTTTTTGGTCTATATTTGTATATATATATATTTTTTTTAGTTTCCTCGCTAAACCTCCATCAAGCTTAAACAAAAACACCCTAGACCCCCTTTCAAGATGAATCTGTACATTTTTTGGTAGAATAATGTCCCGGCCGAATGCCAGATCCTTCTAAAATTACAGGCTCGCTATCGGTCGTCAGGAAAAAGTTGACACCTAAATGGCACGAAATGTCTTAATATTGACAAAGAAATGGGGCGAAAGGTCTTAAAATCGCCAAGCTAACGGAACGAACGTCTTAAAATATCAAAACTAATATGCTAAACATGAGGGAGAAAGGGGTCCAGAAAAAGCAACTAACTCCCCCTTAAGGGGAGGTTTCCACTTGAGGGATTTTTTTTCGAACTTCCTTCTCCCTTATGTTTAGCCCCATTGCTTTTGAGATTTTAAAAAGTTTGCCCCATTACTTTGGCGATTTTAATAACTTTCGCCCCATTTCTGTCAATTTTAAGACCTTTCGTGCCATTTAGGTGTCTATGTTTTCCTGGCGAGCGATAGCGAGCCTGTAACTTAAGAGGAATCGGCCTTCGGCCGGGACATTTTTCTACCGAAAAATGTACATATTTATCTTGAAAGGGGGTCTAGGGGATGTAATTTTAAGCTTGATGGAGGTCTAAGCAACACACTAGAAACCTCCCCTTAACCCAGTGAAGACAAACTCATTACTGAAGCCTCTACCCCGCCATGAAACCACTCAGGCTACAAGGAAGTTGGAGCCGTAACATCGATAATTAGCAGAAATATAGACATTAATGAAGTTTATGATGGGTAGCAAGTTGGCAGAATATTATTTAGTAAAAAAAAAATTCTTCTATGTGATTGAGGGAGGCAAAAGGCATAACTGTCTATAGCGAGTGCATCCCCATAGTTGAAAGAGTGACAGGGCCAAACTCAAGGGACGTTCGAGCCAAAATGCCTGGACACACGGAGTTTGAAGCAATTTAAGTCATAGGAAGAGGGAAAGACTGATTCTGGGAGAGAGTTCCAGAGCTCAGCTGTTGAGTAGAAGAAAGTTTGAGAGTAACGTTTCACTCTTGGGTTGGAGAGTTGCACAGAATAGGGGTGGGATTGAGTTGCAAGACGGGTACCACATGCCCTACGTAAAGGAGGTGGTATGCACTGGGAAAGCTCTGAGGAACACTGATTAATATAGTAGCGATAGAATAGCGAGAGAGATGCAAGATTGCGGCGGAGAGAGAGAGATTGCAGAGAGTTGGTTTGCTCTACAATCGCATTATCGCTGGTAATTCTAATAAATATCGACATCTATAGTATAGCTAGTTCTACCTTTCTAATAAATATCGACATCTATAGTTAGTTCTACCTTTCTAATAAATATCGACATCTATAGTTAGTTCTACCTTTCTAATAAATATCGACATCTACAGTATAGTTAGTTCTACCTTTCTAATAAATATCGACATCTATAGTTAGTTCTACCTTTCTAATAAATATCGACATCTACAGTATAGTTAGTTCTACCTTTCTAATAAATATCGACATCTACAGTATAGTTAGTTCTACCTTTCTAATAAATATCGACATCTACAGTATAGTTAGTTCTACCTTTCTAATAAATATCGACATTTTTGTCATCCATGCTGGTTCAAATGACGTCATGCGCACCAGATCCGAAGAGTTGATGGAGAAATATCGCAAGATGATCCAGCACTACAAAAACAAGTCAAGGAATATCATCATCTCAGGCATTCTCCCCAAGATCGACGCACCTGACAAATTCTACGACAAGGCCTTCAGCACAAATAGCCGACTAAAATATTTGTGTCTGAGGGAAGAAGTTGAATTCATCAACCTCTGGGACAACTTCTACAACCAGCCTACTCTGTTCCGCAAGGATGGCACTCATCTAAACCCTGTGGGTTCAGCACGCATGGGTCGTCTCCTACACGAAGCAGTCCGCAGCCATGGATCAAAAAACGCCATCCGGGAAGAAGCAGCAGTGACATAAATCATCCAACGCCAAGAAAAAAACAGAGGCAACCGAGGACCACCAGCGATAAGGACCGAAGACAGCGAGGACCGAGGACAGCCATGAACATGAATGTAGATCCGACAAGAACCAAAAATATTATTAAAGAGCGTTCCGTGAGTTCTAAAATAACAAATTTAAAGGTTTTCTATGCAAACGCTCGTAGCATACGCAATCAATTTTCAGATTTAGAGGAGCTAGTGTTTACAGAAAATTATGATGTGATTGGCATAACAGAATCTTGGCTCAATACAGAAGATAGAGACTTTTTAGCAGAGTATTCACTTCCCGGTTATGTAATGTTTGAGAAAAGCCGAATAAATCGAAATGGAGGTGGCGTTTTACTTTATATCAAAGAAAGTCTTAACCCTACCCTCTTGTCAAAACCTCAAATTGTGAACGTCGACGCATCTTTTGCGCTAATAAAAAATAATAAAGGTACAAAAATAATACTTGCATTAATATACAGACCTCCAGCTCAATCAGTGCAAACTGACCAAGAAATTTACGAACAAATTGCAGATATAAGTAACTCACAAGATACCGTAATTTTCGGCGACTTTAATTTACCTGTGACCAAGTGGGGCGATACCCTTACTTCACACTCCGGACATGACTTGTATACGAACTTGCAAGAGAGTTCGCTTTATCAATTTGTTCGAACGCCAACCCGTGGTAATAACGTTCTTGACATTGTACTTGCAACAAAAGAAGAATTAATAGAGAATTTGAATGTTGGTGATGCATTCAGTAACAGCGACCATCGTACGATAACTTTCACTTTAAATTTTACTAGTAACGAACCAAATAGTAGCATCGAAAAAGTCCCTAATTTCAAGAAAGCAAACTTCCATAAACTTAGAGCTATGTTTAAAGAAACTGACTGGAGGTTTTTAATTAACAATAACGACGTAAATACATCTTGGAAGCTATTCGAAACCACTTACCTAAAAGCAGTGCAAGACTGCATACCATCGAAAATACGGCGTCCAGGCCATAATAATAAGCCCAAATAGTGGAATAAAGATATTTCAAACTGCCTGCTTGCTAAAAAATTTGCTAATGATAGATTAAAATCTTCACAAAATGACGAAGAACGGGTGAAATTTGTAGAGCTACGACGCAAAGCCAAAAAGTTAATTAAGCAAAGTAAAAAGACCTTAGAGTTACATATTGCGAATCAAAGTAAAACAAACCCAAAAGAATTCTATAGTTATATCAGAAAGAAAAAAGTAGTTACTTCAACTGTTGGACCGTTAGTCGATGAAAATGGAGAATACACCAAAGACGAAGTACAAATGAGTAATGCCCTGAATACCTTTTTTTGCATCAGTTTTTACAACAGAAGACCTCAGTGATATCCCTACACCATCGCCGATTCAGATTGATAATTCAGAT
Source organism: Paralithodes platypus (assembly GCA_032716605.1). Classification (NCBI taxonomy): domain Eukaryota; kingdom Metazoa; phylum Arthropoda; class Malacostraca; order Decapoda; family Lithodidae; genus Paralithodes; species Paralithodes platypus. Next base: position 46,230,987 of record CM064547.1, on the reverse strand, counting down.
GTTTTAAGCAATATCACTGTTACAGAGAGAGAAGTATTGAATGGTTTAGATAAACTCAAGGTAAATAAAACGCCTGGACCTGATACAATCTCGCCTAGAGTTCTAAAGGAAGCTAAGGATGAGCTCTCCAAACCACTGACATTACTATTCAATAAATCCTTGCAGTCTGGAACTATGCCTGATCAGTGGAAGCTAGCCAACATAACAACGATATTCAAAAAAGGCAGCAAATCCCTACCCAGTAACTATCGTCCAATTAGCTTAACCTCAGTTGTATGTAAAATGCTAGAAACGGTCATACGAGACAGACTCGTAAATCACTTAGAGGAAAATAACATACTTAAAGATACTTAACACGGCTTTCGTAAAAAACGTTCCTGTTTAACAAACCTTTTATACTTCTTCCACGATATCCTCAACCTCTACGATGAGAGTAAAGCTGTAGATATTATATACCTTGATTTTCAAAAGGCCTTTGACAAAGTTCCCCACAAACGTTTACTGCTAAAACTAAAAACGCATGGAATACAAGACGGTGTGTTGAAATGGATAGAAAATTGGCTCAGCGACAGAAAACAAAGAGTAGTCATAAACTGTAAGGCATCTAAATGGACCAATGTAAGTAGCGGGGTACCCCAGGGATTGGTACTAGGACCAATTCTCTTTCTAATTTCGGTCTATATGATCTGTGCCCCATGAATATTCTTTCCTCTCACTTAAACAGTAGGCTACCATAGTGCGGTTGGGAATATGAACATGATTAGATTAATATCCAGTATTCGAGAATGGATAATAAGTCGTAGGCGTGTGCATAAACCTTTAACCGTCCTGGTGGTGTAATGGTTAAGGTGGCAAAAATATGTGTGTGATAACCCGGGTTCGAATCCCGGTGGATCATATATACTTTAATTAATTTCATTGGGGGTGTGGTGGTGAGATTAATAAAAATAATATTACATCAACGACATAGATGAGGGTCTCACCTGCACAATCTCAAAATTTGCTGACGATACAAAAATTGCAAATAGCGTACTCTCAAAAGAACAAGTTGACGATATGCAACACAATCTAGATAAATTGTCATGTTGGGCCCAAATTTGGCAAATGAGTTTCAATGCGGATAAATGTAAAGTACTACATATCGGATACCTAAATGAGAAAGCAAACTATTCGATGAATGGCACTCAGCTTAAGAATGTAAACAGAGAAACCGATCTGGGAGTAACAATATCGAGTAACCTAAAACCGAGTCAACAATGTTCAGAAGTTGTTAAGAAGGCAAACAAAATAATTGGCTTTATAGGCAGATCATTTGAGCATAAATCCAAAGACGTTATCCTAACCCTTTACAATTCCTTAGTCCGCCCTCTTCTGGAATACTGCGTTCAATCCTGGTGCCCTTATTACCAAAAAGATATAAACAAGCTAGAACGAGTTCAACGTAGAGTTACCAAAATGATACCTAGCCTAAAGAACAAACCATACGAAGAGCGTCTTAGAGAATTAAATCTATTTCCTTTAACCCAGCGCAGATTAAGAGGTGACTTAATTCAAGTGTTCAAAATCATCAAAGGCATCGACAATATGAACTGTAGTAAGTACTTCACTATTGACCAATCTAATTACACGCGGGGAAACGGTTGCAAAATTATTGGTAAATCTTTTAACTCACACGAATCTAAGAATTTCTTCTTCAATCGAGTTGTCAACTTGTGGAATGGGCTTCCCCGAAACGTTATAGACTGCATCACCGTTGATTCATTTAAACTCCGCCAAGACAAATATCTCGCATCAAACCCGCGACTGACTGCGTTTGTAAATGAATAACTTTATTTTATCCTCCCCTCAGTTACTAACTCATCTGTCCCCTACTAACTTCCTAATCCTGCCACGGACATTAGTTCCAGGGCAGTAATTCCCTTTCCAATGTTTCCTTACCCACTCTAAACCACTGTTTGGACACTTGATCCTCAGTGTTTTGGAGGACAAGCAACCTAGAAGGGTCACTAGATCTGTTGTTGCTTGATTTCCTTTGTACTCCTTTGTACATCTACAGTATAGTTAGTTCTACCTTTCTAATAAATATCGACATCTACAGTATAGTTAGTTCTACCTTTCTTATAATCTATTTTTTATTAATTTCACAACACCACCAAACACCTCCAATTAAATTAATTAAGGGGGGTGACCTGGTTTTTGTTCTCCTTTTCTCTCTTTCTCTGGCTTGTATCCATTTGGCCCCATTCAGCCAACTATTTTAAGACATTTATCCCTATCTAGGTGTCGTTTTCTTCCTGGCGAGCGATAGCGAGCCAGCATTATATGAGTTTCTCCGGCTTCGCCGGAGAAATTTTTCTATCAAAAAATGTACAAATTTAGCCTGCTGTCAAAAACATTTAAAAAATATGCTGGCTCGCTACCGCTCACCAGTAAAAAATGTACACCTGGATGGGGGTAAATTTCTTAAAACAGTAGGCTGAATGGGGCGAAATGGATACAAGCCAGAGAAAGACAGAAAAGGACAGAAATAACAAAAAGCAGGTCACCCCCCTTAAGTCGAGTGTTCAATGAAGGGGGAATGTGGGTATTTATTTGACCATTTATGTATCTATCTATTATTGTATTTGTTTCCTCCCTAGACCTCCATCAACCTTACAAAAACATCCATTAGATTCCCCTTCTAGATTAATTTGTACATTTTTCGGCAGAAAAATGTCCGTGTATTTAATTATTTAATTTATATTTTTTATTTATTAATGTTATTCTTATTATTACTATTATTATTATTATTATTATTACTATTATTATTATTATTATTATTTTATGCTAATTCTGCTAACTATCGACATCTAATTAAGGGGAGGTATTTAGTTTGTTCCCTACTTTTTCATCAAGCTTAAAATTACACACCCTAGACCCCCTTTCAAGATAAATTTGTACATTTTTCGGTAGAAAAATGTGCCGGCCGGAGCCCGGTTGCTTTTAAATTACAGGCTCGCTATCGCTCGCCAGGAAAAAATCGACACCTTAATGGCACGAAAGGTCTTAAAATTGACAGAAATGGGGCAAAATGTCTTAAAATATCCAAACTACTAGGGCGAAGGTCTGAAAATCTCAAAAGCAATGGGGCTAAACATGAGGGAGAAAGGGGTCCAGAAAAAAATCCCTCAAGTGGAAATCTCCCCTTATCCCCTTCTGTACCGCAACGTCTTTTACATTTTATTCTGGCTATTATTAGACGATTTTATTCAGTTTAAAAATGGCCCGTCAGCAATCAACAGGCTTCGAACTATCTCACTTAACCCTTTCTACTGCCACAGATCCTTCTCCAACTGCATACAATCGTCTAAATATAGCTATAATAGGATTTAAAAGACGTCGCCGGTACAGAAGGGGTTAACTTCTCTATACCCCAAAACTCGTAATTGGTCGCTCCCCCCCCCCCCCCCCCCCGCCCGTTCTTTCCACACGATTGGACAGTTCGCAGCTAAAGGATGGGCCTCAAACCCCTTCCCAAATTGTTTCATTAGAGGACGATATACGATAAGCAGGCAAGTTTTGTCGCCGTAACAAGACCGGAAAAGTGGAATGGTTGGCGGAAAACGGCTTTACCCAATGTTACGATGGGCATAGACAGTACTCATCTAATTAACCACTTGCGAGTTTCAGGTGAGGGAACAACAAAATATTCGATTAAAACCCCCTTAGTATACATGCCAAGGATGGGCTCTCCATCTTGAATACTAAGGGAGTAATTCGTGAACAAACTGACAAAGTGCCCAATATATAGTACATATAAATATATATGCCTTCCCACACATACACATACGCACATACAGTTACATATACAATATATATATATAACAGTATAAAGTATATACCTTCCCACACATACACATACACATACCCACATGCAGTTACATACATGCACACACCATCAAACAGTCGAGCCCACTCTAAGTTAATGCTCTATAAAGCGAATCACACACACACACGCACATACAACAAACACAGCGACACACACACAAACACTCACACACACACAAAAACAAGGACAACACACACAACAAACACACACACATACATACACACAACAAACACACAACAAACACACACATACATACACACACACACACACACACACCACCTTTAAGAGAGATACCTCTCACAAGGCTCAGCCAATGTAATGTTAATTTTGTATTATGATTATAATGTGTATGTTCTACTGGCTAAATAAAAAGTTGAAATTCAATTCAAATTCAAAACAAACACCCACCAACCCACACCACAAACACACACACACACAGACACACACAACACAAACACAACAAAAACACACACACACAAACACAACACAAACACACACAGACACACAACACAAACACAGAAGACACACACAACACAAACACACACACACACAGACACATACACAAACACACACAGACACACACAACACAAACACAAACACACACAGACACACACAAAGACATACACAACACAAACACACACAGCACAAACACAAACACACACAAAGACATACACAACACAAACACACACAGACACACACAACACAAACACAAACACACACAGACACACACAAAGACATACACAACACAAACACAAACACACCCAGACACACACAAAGACATACACAACACAAACACACACAGACACACAACACAGACACACAACACAAACACAACTTGGAAGGCATTAAGACCAAAAAAAAAATACTTCAAACAGGACATTTGCCTAATCTCGAGAACAAGCAGAGAGAGAGAGAGAGAGAGAGAGAGAGAGAGAGAGAGAGTGAGTGAGAGAGAGAGGGGAAGGTTGGGAGATGAGCTGTGAGAGAGAAAGCTATTATACTACCATAATGAGAGAGAGAGAGAGAGAGAGAGAGAGGACGAGTTGACACAAGAAACTGAAGAAAACGGGAAAAT
>CM064547.1:46196044-46221044 GCA_032716605.1 Paralithodes platypus | reverse complement strand
CACAGATACTTCCTAAGGTGCATAAAATCGTCTAGTGATAGCCAAGATAAACTGCTAAAACACATCAGAGCTTCAAGGTTAACCCCTTGAAGCTCTGATGCGTTTTAGCAGTTTATTTTGGCTATCATTAGACGATTTTATTCAGCTTAGGAAGGATCTGTGGGTATTAAAAGGGTAAATACTATCTCAATCCACCTTTTGACTTCCATATACCGTTACTAATCTGAGTAAAATCGTCTAATATTAGCCAGAAAACAGAACAGAAACGCGTATTGGAGCTTGAAAGGGTTAATACACGGATTAACAACAACATTAAGGGGAGATGGGCCGTTTTCTTTATCGATTAATTACTTTATTCCTTTATTTCTTAAGTTTCCTCGCTGAACCTCCATCACACTTCAAAACAACATCCATTAGATCTCCCTTTTAGATTGATTTGTACATTTTTCGAGGGGAAAAGGCCGGTTCTTCCCAAATTACAGGCTCACTATCATTCGCCAGGAACAAAATCGACACCTAAATAGCACGAAAGGTCTTAATATTGACAAATAAATGGGGCGAAGTCTTAAAAATGCAAAACTAATTGGCCGAACGCCTTAAAATCTAAAAAGCAATAGGCTAAACACGAGGGAGAAGGGGGATCAGAAAAGTGGCCCAACCCCCCTTAATATACGAATAAACAGCAATTAACATCAATCAATATAACGTGATATTTATTAGGCTGTGTGAGGATGTGCGTGTATGTATGTGTGTATGTGTGTGTGTGTATGTATGTGTGTATGTATGTGTGTGTGTATGTATGTGTGTGTGTGTGTGTGTGTGTGTGTGTGTGTGTGTGTGTGTGTGTGTGTGTGTGTGTGCATTTATGTATGTGTGTGTGTGTGTGTGTGTGTGTGTGAGGATGTGCGTGTATGTATGTGTGTGTGTGTGTGTCTTTTTTGGTGTGTCTGTGTCTATGTGTGTATGTTTGTATGTGTCTGTGTGTGTGCGTGTTTATGTGTGTATGTGTGTGTGTGTGTGTGTGTGTGTGTGTGTGTGTGTGTGTGTGTGTGTGTGTGTGTGTCTTGTACCGGATTCAAGACTCCGATTCACGGAGCCGATAAACTGGCTCGTGTGACACCGGTAGAAAGGAAACATTTTTATAAGAAGAAAACGAGAAATTGAAAACAAAGCGAGACAAAAAACGGGACATGAAGGGAAACTGAAGAAATAAGAGTTTGGCTAATCTTGGGGGCAAACTTGGCATTGAGAGAGAGAGAGAGAGAGAGAGAGAGAGAGAGTAGATAAGCCGTGAGAGAGCAGACCATTACTTTAACTTCATGAGAGAGAGAGAGAGAGAGAGAGAGAGAGAGAGAGAGAGAGAGAGAGAGAGAGAGAGAGTAGATAAGCTGTGAGAGAGCAGACCATTACTTTAACTTAATGAGAGAGAGAGAGAGAGAGAGAGAGAGAGAGAGAGTCTTTTAATAGGCTGTTATTTGCAAACTCATGGACATTTACTAGTGATATACATTAGTTAAATACGAAGGAACACGAATGTTAAATATACAATCAGTTTTCTATTCTTATTCAGTGTTTCTCTCTCGCTCTTGCTCTCTCTCTAACCCATCTGTTCCCTACTAAATTCCTAATCCTGCCACGGACATTAGTTCCAGGGCAGTAGTTCCCTTTCCAATTTTCCCTTACCCACTCTAAACCACTGTTTGGACACTCGATCCTCAGTGTTTTGGAGGACAAGCAGCCTAGAGGGGTCACTAGACCTGTTGTTGCTTGATTTCCTTTGTACTCCTTTGTAATCTCTCTCTCTCTCTCTCCAATGTGGGTAGTCTGGTCACCTCGTAAACTGTCTTTAATGTGCCCCGGCCGATAGTGGTAGTTGTGGTAGTAGTTGGTGTGGTAGTTGTAGTGGTAATTGTGGTAGTAGTTGGTGTGGTAGTTGTGGTAGATGGTGTGGTAGTTGTTGTTGTTATTGTTTTCGTTGATCCCCTGGCTTTCTGGCCGAGCAACCCCAAGGTCCTGAGCAAGGCAAAGGCCATAACCGAGCGCCCCCACAGAACCCTCCCAGCTTTACCACTAAAGAATGCCCAAATGACTGAAGCCGCTCCCAGGCGAGGGGCTGAGGAGAGTGCTGAAACGCCCGGGACACCGAAGCCCCTCCCAGGGTCCTGTGCCCCTTAAGGAGGAGGGGGGGGGGGGGGGGTCCAGGGGTAAACATGGTTACCCAATAAAAATCTGTTATATATTGCAAAATCATGATTCAACATCTCTCTTCATGGCTCCAGAGTATTTCAGCTGAAGTATGCTTATAAATATATAATATTTGAGGTTATCTCAAATGTTTGTGGGTAATGCATCGCCACTCGATACATCTAAAAATAGACACATGAAAATATAATATTTTGTGAAATTTACATTATATATTCTTTATATATTGCACCATCTAGTAACTCTACTGAGACAAAGAGAGAGTTTAGTGTCTACACCAGCCCCAGTCTAGTATGAGGTAATGATATGAGCGGCCACTCTTCGTTCCTATTCAGCCAACTTTGGGAGCTGTTTACGGAAATGTAAGTTATTGACCTTCGGGATCAATAGGATCTGAAACTATTGGTCGTATGGGAATCATTCATATACCAATCGAAAGAGCTTGAAAAGTTCTAAAATAAATCTGAACATTATTTCTTTACAACTCCTCTTTCGGGAACGGCATGTCGTCCAAGTCGAACAAAAATAGAAACAAAAAATAACCTTTTTGTTTTTCTATGTGGATTAGGGGGACAAAAGGCAAAACTGCTTGTGACGAGTGCCTCCCCCGGAGTTGAAAGAGTGACAGGGCCAAAATAAAGGAACAGTCAAGCCAAAATGCCTGAACACACAGAGTTTGAAGCAATTTAAGTTATAGGATGAGGGAAAGATGGATCCAGGAAGAGAGTTCCAGAGCTCAGCTGTTGAATAGAAGAAAGATTGGGAGTATCGTTTCACTCTTGAGATGGAGAGTTGCACAGAGTAGGGGTGGGATTGTGTTGCAAGATGGGTACTACGTACCCTACGAAGAGGATGTGGTATATACACTGAGAGAGTTCTGAGGAACACTGAATATTGTAGTAGCGATAGAATAGCGAGAGAGATGCAACATTGCGTTGAAGAGAGATATATATTGTAGAGAGTCAGTGAGTGGACGGGAGTTAATGATAGGAAAGGCTTTCCTCTCTACTTTGTCTAGAAGTGCTGTATGAGAGGCTCCTCCCCACACACTCAATACAAAGACGCACTGTGCCCCTGTACAGAGCAAGAAGCTGTGCAGGGGTAAAGAACCCTTTAAGGCGGTTGAGCACTCCAAGATTCTGGGAGGCTACCTAATTGCCTAACTTCATAATTAGATACAATAATAACAAAAAAATATCGGTTAAATAGAAGTAAGTTGATGGCATACTAAAAAAATTATGATACATGGAATTTTGTTGTACACAATAATTTTTTTAGTAGCGGTACTAAATTGGCCCTAATTAGCCACTAATCTGTACATAACTCGAAAACCATCTGACCGATATTCAATTGTTAAGTACCAATCTAAATAGCTCATAGTCCTCTATAACCTACGTGTGCCAAATCTCAATGACATCGGACGAAATCCACCGACACATTATAAGTAAAAATTGGACGCCCTCCTTAACCCTCTCCGACATATGACGCGATTTTGAGCCTATTAGGGATACTTTAAAGCCTTTGTTACCATCAGGGGTATTTAGAAACCTTTAGTTTAGTTACTTCAACCTCTGCAGTTGTCTTTGGGTTAGCTGTGGGCAGAAAACTAATTTTGGAGAGGTAATTATAAGAGTGAGATAACTCTATTTATTATTGCTAATCTGGCAACCTCTGTGTCATATGTGCGTGAAAGGGTTAACAGTTATGAAGAGAAAGTTGAGGGGCAAGGGAAAAATAATGAAGATCTGTCTCTGAGAGGGCAGCGGGGTAGGGGATCACCAGCCCAAGGGCTTGTACACCCGCGCCAATGTTACCACCTTCCGCAGCCCCCTTGCAGCGCCATTCAATCTGGCGATCTACCCAGCACCTACAGTACAAGGAAACGTAGTACAGGCAGACAGACAGACAGACAGAATCGGCTAAGGTTGGCTAGAGGTGTGGTAGATGGTGTGGTAGTTGTGGTGGTAGTTGGTGTGGTAGTTGGTGTGGTAGTTGGTGTTGTAGTTGTGGTGGTAGTTGGTGTGGTAGTTGTGGTGGTAGTTGGTGTGGTAGGTTTGGTGGTAGTTGGTGTGGTAGTTGTGGTGGTAGTTGGTGTGGTAGTTTTGGTGGTAGTTGTGGTAGATTGTGTGGTAGTTGTGGTAGATGGTGTGGTAGTTGTGGTGGTAGTTGGTGTGGTAGTTTTGGTGGTAGTTTTGGTAGTAGTTGGTGTCGTAGTTGTGGTGGTAGTTGGTGTGGTAATTTTGGTGGTAGTTGGTGTGGTAGTTGTGGTAGATTGTGTGGTAGTTGTGGTAGATGGTGTGGTAGTTGGTGTGGTAGTTGTGGTGGTAGTTGGTGTGGTAGTTTTGGTGTTAGTTGGTGTGGTAGATTGTGTGGTAGTTGTGGTAGATGGTGTGGTAGTTGTGGTGGTAGTTAGTGTGGTAGTTGGTGTGGTAGTTGGTGTGGTAGTTGTGGTAGATTGTGTGGTAGTTGTGGTAGATGGTGTGGTAGTTGTGGTGTGGTAGTTAGTGTGGTAGTTGGTGTGGTAGTTGTGGTAGATTGTGTGGTAGTTGTGGTAGATGGTGTGGTAGTTGTGGTAGATAGTGTGGTAGATGGTGTGGTAGTTGGTGTGGTAGATGATGTGGTAGTTGGTGTGGTAGATAGTGTGGTAGTTGTGGCGGTAGATGGTGTTGTAGTTGGGGTGTTAGTTATGGTAGTTATGGTAGATAGTGTGGTAGTTGTGGTAGAAGCGGTAAATTGCCATTTCCTCACCTTAATTATTCAGTTATTGCGAAGATGTAGTGTCTTGTAGCAAAATAGGTTGTTAATAATGAAAACGCATTAATATACAACAAGAAACAAAGTAATTTCATATTTGTCCAATAATATCAAGAAACTAACTGCTAAGAGCTTTAATTTTTCGCCAGGTGACTATGATATACATCTTTCTCTCACCCACACTCACACAATCTCTCTGTCCCTCACACACACACACACACGCAATCTATCTTTCCCTCACACACACACACATACAATCTCTCTATCCCTCACACACACACACACACACAATCTCTCTTTCCCTCACACACACACACATAAAATCTCTCTATCCCTCACACACAAACACATACAATCTCTCTATCCCTCACACACACACACATACAATCTCTCTTTCCCTCACACACACACACACACAATCTATCTTTCCCTCACACACACACACACACAATCTCTCTATCCCTCACACACACACACATACAATCTCTCTATCCCTCACACACACACACACACATACAATCTCTCTATCCCTCACACACACACACACATACAATCTCTCTATCCCTCACACACACACACATACAATCTCTCTATCCCTCACACACACACACACAATCTCTCTATCCCTCACACACACACACATACAATCTCTCTATCCCTCACACACACACACACATACAATCTCTCTTTCCCACACACGCACACAATCTCTCTATTCCTCACACACACACACAATCTCTCTATCCCTCACACACACACACACACACACACACACAATCTCTCTATCCCTCACACACACACACATACAATCTCTCTATCCCTCACACACACACACACACACAATCTCTCTTTCCCACACACACACACAATCTCTCTATCCCTCACACACACACACACAATCTCTCTACCACACACACACACAATCTCTCTATCCCTCACACACACACACAATCTCTCTTTCCAACACACACACACAATCTCTCTTTCCAACACACACACACAATCTCTCTATTCCTCTCACACACACACACATCTCTCTCTTCACAAACACACACACACAATCTCTCTATCCCTCACACACACACAATCTCTCTATCCCTCACACACACACACACACACAATCTCTCTATCCCCCCCACACACAATCTCTCTATCCCTCACACACACACACACAATCTCTCTTTCCCTCACACACACACACACAATCTCTCTATCCCTCACACACACACACACACACACAATCTCTCTATCCCTCACACACACACACAATCTCTTTCCCTAACACACACACACACAATCTCTCTATCCCTCACACACACACACAATCTCTCCCCCCTCACACACACACACACACACACAATCTCTCTATCCCTCACACACACACACACAATATATCTTTCCCTCACACACACACACACAATCTCTCTATCCCTCACACACACACACACACAATCTCTTTCCCTCACACACACACACACAATCTCTCTATCCCTCACACACACACACAATCTCTCTATCCCTCACACACACACACAATCTCTATTTCCCTCACACACACACACACACACACACACAATCTCTCTATCCCTCACACACACACACACAATCTCTCTTTCCCTCACACACACACACAATCTCTCTATCCCTCACACACACACACACACACAATCTCTCTTTCCCTCACACACACAATCTCTCTATCCCTCACACACACACACACAATCTCTCTTTCCCTCACACACACACACACAATCTCTCTATCCCTCACACACACACACACAATCTCTTTCCCTCACACACACACACACAATCTCTCTTTCCCTCACACACACACACAATCTATCTATCTCTCACACACACACACATACAATCTCTCTATCCCTCACACACACACACATACAATCTCTGTTTCCCTCACACACACAAACATACAATCTCTCCATCCCTCTCACACACACACACACACACGCACAATCTCTCTATCCCTCACACACACACACACACACAATCTCTCTTTCCCTCACACACACACACACACAATCTCTATCCCTCACACACACACACACAATCTCTCTTTCCATCACACACACACACACAATCTCTCTATCCCTCACACACACACACACACACAATCTCTCTATCCCTCACACACACACACACAATCTCTCTTTCCCTCACACACACACACATACAATCTCTCTATCCCTCACACACATACAATCTCTGTTCCCTCACACACACACACATACAATCTCTCTATCCCTCACACACACAATCTCTCTATCCCTCACGCACACACAATCCCTCTATCCCTCACACAATCTCTCTATCCCTCACATACACACACACACACACACAATCTCTCTATCCATCACACACACACACACACACACAATCTCTCTTTCCCTCACACACACACACACACAATCTCTCTATCCCTCACACACACACACAATCTCTCTTTCCCACACACACACACAATCTCTCTATTCCTCACACACACACACAATCTCTCTTTCCCACACACACACACACAATCTCTCTATCCCTCACACACACACACACACACAATCTCTCTATCCCTCACACACACACACACACAATCTCTCTATCCCCCCCCACACACACAATCTCTCTATCCCTCACACACACACACACAATCTCTCTTTCCCTCACACACACACACACTCAATCTCTCTATCCCTCACACACACACACAATCTCTCTATCCCTCACACACACACACAATCTCTTTCCCTCACACACACACACACAATCTCTCTATCCCTCACACACACACAATCTCTCTTTCCCTCACACACACACACACAATCTCTCTATCCCTCACACACACACACACAATCTCTCTTTCCCTCACACACACACACACAATCTCTCTATCCCTCACACACACACACAATCTCTCTTTCCCTCACACACACACACACAATCTCTCTATCCCTCACACACACACAATCTCTTTCCCTCACACACACACACAATCTCTCTATCCCTCACACACACACACACAATCTCTCTTTCCCTCACACACACACACAATCTCTCTATTCCTCACACACACAATCTCTCTTTCCCTCACACACACACACACACACACAATCTCTCTATCCCTCACACACACACACACAATCTCTCTTTCCCTCACACACAATCTCTCTATCCCTCACACACACACACACACAATCTCTCTTTCCCTCACACACACACAATCTCTAAATCCCTCACACACACACACACAATCTCTCTTTCCCTCACACACACACACACAATCTCTCTATCCCTCACACACACACACACAATCTCTCTTTCCCTCACACACACACACAATCTCTCCCTCACACACACACACAATCTATCTATCCCTCACACACACACACATACAATCTCTCTATCCCTCACACACACACACACATACAATCTCTGTTTCCCTCACACACACAAACATACAATCTCTCCATCCCTCTCACACACACACACACACACACAATCCCTCTCACTCACACACACACACACACAATCCCTCTCCCTCACACACACACAATCTCTATCCCTCACACACACACACAATCTCTCTTTTCCTCACACACACACACAAATCTCTCCCTCCACACACACACACAATCTCTCTATCCTCACACACACAATCTCTCTCCCTCACACCACACACATACAATCTTCTATCCCTCACACACATACAATCTCTGTTCCCGCACACACACACACATACTCTCTATCTCTCACACACACCATCTCTATCCCTCACCACACACATCTCTCTATCCCCGCCGCACACACAATCCCTCTACCCGCACACAATCTCTCTATCCTCACATACACACACCACACACAATCTCTCTATCCATCACACACACACAATCTCTCTTTCCCTCACACACACACACACAATCTCTCTATCCCTCACACACACACACAATCTCTCCCAACACACACACTCTCTCCCTCAAAACACACACACACACAATCTCTCCCAACACACACACACAATCTCTCTATCCCTCACACACACACACAATCTCTCTATCGTTCACACACAATCTCTCTATCCCTCACACACACAATCTCTCTTTCCCTCACACACACACACTCAATCTCTCTATCCCTCACACACACACACACACAATCTCTCTATCCCTCACACACACACACAATCTCTGTTTCCCTCACACACACACACATACAATCTCTCTATCCCTCACACACACACAATCTCTCTATCCCTCACACACACACACACACAATCTCTATCCCTCACACACAATCTCTCTATCCCTCACGCACACACAATCCCTCTATCCCTCACACACCTGTGGTTCCTGTGGTGAGTAGTTTCAGGCAGTAGTTGCTGCCCGTGGCCACGCTGATGCGCCGCCACTAGTATAACCCGTCTGCTCGTCTCTTCGCCATTTGGTCTATGATGCTGTTGCTGGCAGCGCAGAGGTGGTAATGTGGCAGCTTGGGTTGATCGGGTATTATCCGTAGGAATTTATCTAGTTGGTTCTTGAAACGTTCAAGGTTATGTTCCGTTGAGTCACGCAGGTGTCTGGGCAGTGCATTGAAAAGGAGTGGCCCTCTTATAGCAAAAGCGTTTTCTTTGAGCGTCTTGATTCTTGTACTTGCTCTGGGGTATATCCTTTCAATATGGCAGAGCCGACCCCGTCGTTGGTGGATGCTAAACCGTATATTCAAGTTATTTACAGATTTTTCGGTCAATATTTTGTAGATGTATAATATAGCGTACCTTTCTCTACGCCTTTCTAGTGAGTAAAGGTCGAGTTCACGTAACCTTGCCCAGTAGTCTAAATGTCGGACGTCAGATATTCTATCGGTGAAAGATCGTTGTACTGTTTCAAGTGACTGCTTCTCTCCTGCTCGCCACGGACTCCACAGCTGACAACAATACTCTAGCAATGGTATCATGAGTGACTTGTATAACGTCAGCATAGGAAGCCTTTCACGTGTCCGGAAAGTGCGAAGGATCCAGCCAGCCTGGCTTCGTGCCTTCTTTACCACATTTTGTATATGTTGGGTAAAGTTTCCGTCACAACTGAGGGTAATTCCTAGGTCTCTTATATACGTCTATATGTGAACCGTCCGGTGCTGCAAACGTGTGTGCATTGTAATTGATTCCCCCTGAACTGTAATGTATATGCTCAAATTTGTTGTCGTTGAAGGACATGTTATTATGCTCTGCCCACGAGTAAAGTGATGCCAGATCAGTTTGTAATTTTTCGGCATCCGATACTGAAGAAACTTCCTTCAGTACCCTGGTGTCATCGGCAAAAGAAGCTACAGACGAGTGTAAGACGTGTCTGTTTATGTCGGATATGTGGATCAGAAATAGCAGAGGTCCAAGGACTGATCCCTGTGGCACCCCACTGTTGACCACCGACGGCCGAGACACTGCACCGCTAGCCGCTACACACTGCTCCCTGTCAGTAAGAAACGAGTGCAGCCACATCCCGAGCTTTCCAGTAATGCCCATTTGTCTTATCTTGTGTAACAAAATACCGTGGTCTACCTTGTCAAAGGCTTTTGCGAAATCAAGATAGACCACATCAACATTTTTGTTATATTCCAGCTTTTCTAAAATTGTTTCATAGTGGGCAAGCAGTTGGGAGAGGCATGAACGCCCAGTGCGAAAACCATGTTGGTCTTGGTTCATTTTGTTGTTTTGTTCGAGATATTGAGCCATGTTCTTAACCATTATTCTCTCCAAGACTTTAATAATGTGGGAGGTTAAGGCAACTGGTCGATAATTTTTTGCCTCTGTCTTCGACCCTCCCTTGTGGATTGGTGTGATGTTGGCACTTTTTAATTTCTTTGGTATTATACCAGATTCTAATGAAGTTCTATAAAGAAAGAGCAAAGGAACGCTCAGCTCTTTAGCACAACGTTTAAGGAGCACAGCAGGGAAGTGGTCGGGACCAGCTGCCGAGTTAGTAGCCATCTCTTTAGATTATTGCTCCTTCTATGATGTCTCTGCTTAAAGTTATGTCCGTCAGTTTTGATGTGCAGTCAGCACCGTGACGAAAAAAGTCCATAGGTGAGTTGATTATTTTGTCTTTCACAGGGTTGCTGAAGACACTTTTGTACTGGAGCAGTAGTTCTTCAACAATCTCTTGAGGTTCGTTTATGGTTCGGCCGTCTGAGTCAGTCAGTGGGCCAATACTCCCTCTCACTACTGACTTGTTTGAGGCATACTTGTAAAAGTATTTAGGATTGGTTTTAATGCATGCCACGGCTTGTATTTCTTTCCGGTTATCTTCTAATTCAACTGACCTTTTAAGTTTTTCTTCTATGATGGTAATTTTGTTTTCGGTTTGCGTCCGTATTTCAATGTTGTTGGTGTTCTTGAGTTTTTTTCTTAGTTTTGTTCTCTTTCGCATCAGAACTTTTCGGTCCCTTGGTATGTTACCCTTATAAGGAGAGGTCTTATTAGACGATCTCCTCAACGGTACATATTTCTCTGATATTTCCAAGCATTTAGTCGTCAGTATGTCGTATTGGGCCTCAGGATCGCAGTCTTTCATGAGTGAATCCCAGTTTACTTCACCGAGGTCTCTCTTTAAACTTTCCCAGCAGACTGACTCGCTGTGAAAGTTCATTCGGCTGAAATTTGGTGCTTGTTGTGCTGCACTGGGAATTCTAGTTTGCATATTTGTAGGTAAGCTGGTCGTCAGGGTTATGATGTTATGATCTGAGAGATTAGTTTTGTTTACAGTAATATTATGTAAAAGGTCATCATTGTTTGTCATCACAATGTCCAGTATGTTGTCACCTCTTGTGGGAGTGTTGATGGCTTGATGTAAACAGAAATCCTCCGCAAAGTTCAGGACAGCTTCTGCCTGAGTCCGCATGTCCCCTGCTCCTCCATATACACTCTCCAACTCCCAGTCTATGAGCGGGAAGTTTAGATCACCAGTGAGCATAATGGTAGGCATGGGTGGTGGTAGTGAGTTAATTACTTCTCTAATCTTTGTTAGTTGGTCATTAAATTTATTTGTTGGGCACGCTGGTGGCCTGTATATATTTATATATACCCAATCAAGGTCTTTAATGTATAGTACCAGGGATTCTGTGTACAAGTTTGATTCTGAGTGGAGAACTTGTGTCCTAGCTGCAAAGTGGCCATCCACGTAGGTGATGACACCGCCTTTTTTCTTTTGTTTTGGTCTGTCCGTTCTATATGATACAAAGTTTGGTATTTTTATTTCAGCTTCTCTGATTTCCTCTGTTAGGTGTGTTTCTGTTAGGGAGATTATAAAAGCATTTTCAGTTTGTGCCACTTCTGAGAGTAATTTTATTTTGCCTCTAAATTTGTATGGTAAGAGGCCACACACACAATCTCTCTATCCCTCACACACACACACACAATCTCTCTATCCATCACACACACACACACACACAATCTCTCTTTCCCTCACACACACACACACACAATCTCTCTATCCCTCACACACACACACACAATATCTCTTTCCCTCACACACACACACACACACACAATCTCTCTATCCCTCACACACACACACACACAATCTCTCTTTCCCTCACACACACACACACACACAATCTCTCTATCCCTAACACACACACACAATCTCTTTCCCTCACACACACACACAATCTCTCTTTCCCTCACACACACACACACACAATCTCTCTTTCCCTCACACACACACACAATCTCTCTTTCCCTCACACACACACACACACACAATCTCTCTTTCCCTCACACACACACACACACAATCTCTCTTTCCCTCACACACACACACACACAATCTCTCTATCCCTCACACACACACACACACAATCTCTCTTTCCCTCACACACACACACACACAATCTCTCTATCCCTCACACACACACAATCTCTCTATCCCTCACACAATCTCTCTATCCATCACACACACACACACACACACAATCTCTCTTTCCCTCACACACACACACACAATCTCTCTATCCCTCACACATAATCTCTCTTTCCCTCACACACACACACACACACAATCTCTCTATCCCTCACACACACAATCTCTCTTTCCCTCACACACACACACACACACACAATCTCTCTTTCCCTCACACACACACACACACAATCTCTCTTTCCCTCACACACACACACACAATCTCTCTTTCCCTCACACACACACACACACACACACAATCTCTCTTTCCCTCACACACACACACAATCTCTCTTTCCCTCACACACACACACACAATCTCTCTTTCCCTCACACACACACACACAAACACAATCTATCTTTCCCTCACACACACACAATCTCTCTATCCCTCACACACACACAATCTCTCTATCCCTCACATACACACACAATCTTTCTATCCATCACACACACACACACACAATCTCTCTTTCCCTCACACACACACACACAATCTCTCTATCCCTCACACACACACACAATCTCTTTCCCTCACACACACACAATCTCTCTATCCCTCACACACACATACACAATCTGTCTTTCCCTTACACACACACACACACACAATCTCTCTATCCCTCAC
The DNA here is from genome assembly GCA_032716605.1 of Paralithodes platypus. Classification (NCBI taxonomy): domain Eukaryota; kingdom Metazoa; phylum Arthropoda; class Malacostraca; order Decapoda; family Lithodidae; genus Paralithodes; species Paralithodes platypus. The sequence goes on along the minus strand of CM064547.1, from coordinate 46,207,502 downwards.
ACACACACAATCTCTCTTTCCCTCACACACACACACAATCTCTCTTTCCCTCACACACACACACACACAATCTCTCTTTCCCTCACACACACACAATCTCTCTTTCCCTCACACACACACACACAATCTCTCTTTCCCTCACACACACACAATCTCTCTTTCCCTCACACACACACACACACACACAATCTCTCTATCCCTCACACACACACAAGCTCTCTTTCCCTCACACACACACAATCTCTCTATACCTCACACACACACAATCTCTCTATCCCACACACACACAATCTCTCTATCCCTCACAAACACACAATCTCTTTCCCTCACACACACACACACACACAATCTCTCTTTCCCTCACACACACACAATCTCTCTATCCCTCACTCACACACACACAATCTCTCTTTCCCTCACACACACACACACAATCTCTCTATCCCTCACACACACACAATCTCTCTATCCCTCACACACACACACACAATCTCTTTCGCACACACACACACACACACACAATCTCTCTATCCCTCACACACACAATCTCTCTATCCCTCACACATACACAATCTCTCTTTCCCTCACACACACAATCTCTCTTTCCCTCACACACACAATCTCTTTCCCTCACACACACACAATCTCTCTATCCCTCACACACACACAATCTCTCTTTCCCTCACACACACAATCTCTCTATCCCTCACACACACAATCTCTCTATCCCACACACACACACAATCTCTATATCCCTCACACACACAATCTCTCTATCCCTCACACACACACAATCTCTCTTTCCCTCACACACACACAATCTCTCTATCCCTCACACACACACACACACAATCTCTCTATCCCTCACACACACACAATCTCTCTTTCCCTCACACACACACACACACAATCTCTCTTTCCCTCACACACACACACACACACAATCTCTCTTTCCCTCACACACACACACACACAATCTCTCTTTCCCTCACACACACACACACACAATCTCTCTATCCCTCACACACACACAATCTCTCTATCCCTCACACACACAATCTCTCTATCCCTCACACACACACACACACACAATCTCTCTATCCCTCACACACACAATCTCTATCCCTCACACACACACACACACAATCTCTCTTTCCCTCACACACACACACACACACAATATCTCTATCCCTCACACACACACACACACACAATCTCTCTATCCCTCACACACACACACACAATCTCTCTATCCCTCACACACACACACACACACACAATCTCTCTTTCCTTCACACACACACACACAATCTCTCTTTCCTTCACACACACACACACATAATCTCTCTTTCCTTCACCTGTGGTTCCTGTGGTTGTAGTTGAGGGCTGTCAGTTAGCGCCCTGTGGTCCACGCCGTTGCGGCGCCGCCACTGTACATCCCATCTACCCTCCTCTGTGCCAGCTGGTCAAGAATGCTGTTGCTGGCAGCACGGAGGTAGTAGTGGGGTAGGATTGGTTGGTCTGGCAGTGATGACAGGAAATCATCCAAGTCCTTTTTGAATTTTTCAACGGTTGGGTAGTTTTGGTTTCTTATTTCTTTTGGCAGTGCATTGTAGAGCTTCGGACCCCGTAGCGAAGGCATTTTCTTTAAGTGTCTTAACTCTTGTCAGTGCTCTTGAGTTAATTGACCTGATAATACACATACGGCGCCCAGTCGTTGGTTTTCTTTTATCTCTATCAACTCCTTTTCTTCCTCTCCCAGCAGGTTTGGGGTTAAGTTGTTGAGAATTTGCCAGGTATAAATGATCAAGTATCTTTCTCGGCGTCGTTCTAGAGAGTACAAGTTTAGAGACTTAAGTCTTTGCCAGTAGTCTTCCTCCTTCACAGACACTATTTTACTAGTGAAGGAGCGCTGGATGCCTTCCAATGCTTGTTTCTCTCGTGACTTCCAGGGATTCCATAACTGGCAACAATATTCACACACACACACACACACACAATCTCTCTATCCCTCACACACACACACACACACAATCTCTCTATCCCACACACACATACAATCTCTTTCCCTCACACACACACACATACAATCTCTCTTTCCCTCACACACACACACACACACAATCTCTCTATCCCTCACACACACAATCTCTTTCCCTCACACACACACACACACACAATCTCTCTTTCCCTAACACACGCACACACAATCTCTCTTTCCCTCACACACAAATACACACACACACCTACACACCCACCACCTCTCAATCTTCCCATGCAGGACCTTCAACAAAAGTAACACCCCGTTCTTAACATTAATCATCAATTAAAAACCCCAATGTACTTGAATAAACTAATGAAAGCATATGGTCCTCCCGGGATTCGAACGCGGGACACCACACCCAGAACATAAGCAGCTAAACCATTACACCACCAACACAGTAAAGCCATATACACCAAGACAACCCGCTACACACAAACAATACCAACACACAACACTCGATTCACACCAGCACTATTCAAGCAATTAACATATTTTGGGCAACTTTCTTCTTTGTTATACTTTCCTCCCTTTACTTTTTCGGGCTTCATTTCTCCCCGTCAAAATATATTAATAAATAAATAAATACAAAATAATATATAATATATATATATATATATATATATATATATATATATATATATATATATATTTTTTTTTTTTTTAATTGGTATCGAGAAGTACTGTAGACTGAAATGATAATATGTTTGGTGGTTTCAGACTAATAAATGTATAATACTGAAGTTACCAGACGAGAATTGCTCTAAATAATTGCCGATAAAAGTGTTCGAGTGACACCGGCTTAGCTCCGTCTGAAGGGGGTATCGGCCGGGTTTTCTGACTCCTTTCTCCCTCATGCTTAGCCCTATTAGTTTTGAGATTTGATGACGTCCGACCCATTAGTTTGGCCATTCCAATACCTTTCGCCCCATTTCATTGTCAATGTTAAGACCTTTCGTGCCATTTAGGTGTCTCATTATTTCCTGGCGAGCGATAGCGATCCTGTAATTTTAAGAGGAACCTGCCTTCGGCCGGGACATTTTTCTACCGAAAAATGTACACATTTATCTTGAAGGGGGGATCTAGGGGGTGTTTTTCTAAGCTTGATGGAAGTCTAGCGAGGAAACTAAAAAAATAAATGAACAAATTAATTATTGGACCAAATAAACAACCACTAAGATATAGGCGAAACAAAAATGCCGGAAAAAGCTTCGTGTATCTCCGCCTCCAAGATTCCGATGCCAATACTCCCTGGTTCGAATCCCCCTTTTGGCCTTAAGGGGGCTTACCTGCTTTGTTTCTCTGCTTTTCTCTCTTTCTTTGGCTTGTATCCATTCGGCCCCATTCAGCCTACTTTTTTTAAGACGTAGATCCCCATCCAGGTGTCGATTTCTTCCTGACGAGCGATAGCGAGCCAGCATTTTTTCTATAGAAAATGTACAAATTTAGCCTGCTGTCAAACACATTTTTAAAAATATACTGGCTCGCTACCGCTCGCCAGGAAAAAATCGACACCTGGATGGGGATAAACGTCTTAAAACAGTCGACTGAATGGGGCCGAATGGATACAAGCCAGAGCAAGAGAGAAAAGGAGAGAACAAAAGCAGGTCACCCCCCTTAATGATCTGGAGGGGGGGGGGGGGGGACACAGGTATAATGAAAGATATGGTGTTTGTGTCTTTTATATATAGGACCGTATCCAAGGCTCGGCTCTTTCCAAACCCCCCTATAATGAGGCTTCCTTATCCCTTTGAGTACCAGCGACGTGTGTTATATTTTATTCTAGCTATATTTAGACGATATTGTGCAGCTTAAGAAACGCCAATAGAGTCCAATGCTCTATGTAGGTTCGTGTAAAAGGCAATATCCCGTCTTTCCACTCCTGTTGTCTATAATATGTTGAGATAAACGTTGTAAAGAGTGGGTAGATCATTATCGCCACCTCAGCACTGGCTTAGGCGCTATTAAGGGGAAGAAGACCCTTTTTCTGGACCACTTTCTCCCTCAATGGTTAGCCCCATTAGTTTTGAGATTATATGACGTTCGGCCCATTAGTTCGGCGATTTTAACACCTTTCACCTCATTTTATTGTAAATTTTAAGACCTTTCGTGCCATTTAGGTGTCGATTATTTCCTGCCGAGCGTTAGCGAGCCTGCAATTTTAAGAGAAATCGGCCTTTGGCCGCGACATTTGTCTACCGAAAAATTTACAAATTTATCTTGAAGGGGGTCTAGGGGGTGTTTTTCTAAGCTTGATGGAGGTCTAGCGAGAAAACTAAAACAATATATGAATAAATTAATTAATAGACCAAACAAACGGTCTGCCTCCCCTTAAGGAAGCTATTTTCATCAAGCCACATTTCTACAAGTGTCAAAATGTAGCAGTTACAATATATATATTTTTGTTTTTTTATTTGTTTTTCTATGTGAGTGAGGGAGACAAAAGGCAGAACTGCCTGTAGCGAGTGCCTCCCCCAAAGTTGAAAGAGTGACATGGCCAAAATCAAGGGATGTTAGAGCCAAAATGCCTGGACACACAGAGTTTGAAGCAATTTAATTCATAGGAAGAGGGAAAGATTGATTCTGGGGGAGAGTTCCACAGCTCAGCAGTTGAATAGAAGAAAAACTGAGAATAACATTTCACTCTTGGGTTGGAAAGTTGCACAGAGTAGGGGTGGGATTGTGATGCAAGACGAGTACTACGTACTCTACATAAAGGAGGTGGTATACACTGGGAAAGCTCTGAGGAACACCAATTATTGTAGTAGTGATAGAATAACAAGAGAGATGCAACATTGTGGCAGAGAGAGATTGCAGAGAGTTGGTGAAAGGACGGGAGTTAATGATACGAAAGGCTTTCTTTACTACTTTGTCTAGGAGTGCGGAATGAGAGGATCCTCCCCACACATGTGAACAATACTCAATACAAGGACTCACTATGGCCCTGTATAGAGGAAGAAGCTGTGCAGGGCTGAAGAACCCTTTGAGGCGGTTGAGCACACCCAGCTTCTGGGAGGCCGCCTTAGCAAGACTGGTAATATGGTCCTTCCAAGTGAGAGCAGAAGAAAAAGAGACCGAGAATAGTGAGAGAAGATGAAAGATTGATTTTTGTATTGTTGAAGTATAAGGGATAGTCCGCTGGGAGTTCCGGACGGGAGTTCCGGATGGGTAGTAAGAGTAAGAAATTGGGTTTTGGAAGCATTAAAGGCAACAAGGTTTTTTCTGCCCCAATTGGAAATAGTAGTTAGATCAGAAGATAAGAGTTGCATGGCTTCATTATGTTTGTTTTTGAGGGATTGCAGGCTGGGGCGTTCAGGAAAACTAATTGAGTAGTGTAAGGTACAGTCGTCTGCGTATGAATGGATGAGACGAGATACAGTTGAGAAGATCATTTATGAAAATTAGAAAGAGAATGCGAGATAGGACACAGCCCTGAGGAACACCGGAGATGATAGGATGAGGAAGTGAGCGATGGCCGTCCACAACCGCAGCTATGGAACGGCCGGAAAAGAAATTAGAGACAAAGGCACAGATGGAGGAATAGAAACCGAAGGAGGGTAGTTTAGAAATTAAAGATTTGTGCCAGACTCTATCAAAGGCCTTCGATATGTCTAGTGCAATAGAAAAGGTCTCACCGAAGTCCTGAAAGGAGGATGACCAAGAGTTAGTAAGATATGAAAGAAGATCACCAGTAGAGCAACTCTTAAGGAAGCCATACTGGCGATCTGAGACTAGATTATGAGAAGAGAAATGTTTAAGACATTTGGAAGCAAGAATAGTTTTAAAAAGATACAAGAGATGAGAGTAATTGGACAATAGTTGAGAGCGGTCACCCTTCTTTGGGACAGGTTGAAAGAGAGCAAACTTCCAGCAAGAAGGGAAGATGTTAGAGGAGAGACAGAGACGAAAGAGTTTGCCTAGGCAGAGAATCGTCACGGAAGCACATTTTTTTAGTACAACAGGAGGAACACCGTCCGGACCTTACGCCTTCTTAGTATTAAGCCCAGAGAGGGTAAAAAATACATCTTTAGAAGAGATTAGGATATTAGGCATAAGTAGGAGAGAGGGGGGTGGAGAGGGAGGAATAGCACCGGAAACATCCAAGGTGGAGTTTCTAGCAAAAGTTTGAGTGAAGAGTTCAACTTTGTTAGACAAAGAAGTGATGGTTGTGCCATCAGAGTGGAAAGGGGGAGGGAAAGATGAGGAAGAAAAATTGTTGGAGAGGTTTTTGGCTAGATGCCAGAAAGATTGGGAAGAGCTAGAGTTGGATAGTTCAGTGCATTTATTATTGATGAAAGAGTGTTTGGCAAGTCAAAGAACAGATTTGGCTTGATTCCGGGCAGAAACATAAGAAGAATGAGATTCTTGAGTTTTAAGGCATGAGTACCATTTGAATGCTTCCTCCTTGTTGTGGACAGCAGTAGAACAAGCGTGAGTAAACCAAACAAATTTAGCAGGCTGAGAAATTAGTGTTGAGGATCTACTTGCTAGTGACTTCTGAAACTTACTTGCCCTGACAGTTTTTTACTTGCCCTGATATATTTTAAAGAATTTCACTCGTTAAGTACCACATACCGGTACTGTACATTCACAAACATGCCACCAGCTTCTATACATTGCCTATTTTATCTCCACAGTACTTATTAAGTTTTGCATCACTAATGTTTTGGAAATAACACTAGTATTTTCTATGGCACGTTGATGGTAAAAACATTGAATATAAAAGGAGGACATTAAAGGTTTCCATTTAATAACCTAATTAAACCTCTCCCATTCCGGGATGCGCAGGTCTTTTCAATTTAAACGTTTGTTCTCCACTCTCCCTCCCCTTCTCTTCCTTGGAATACGGCAATACCACTTTATCCCCTCACTCCAATATAAATTAGGTTATATTTAATTTAAATTATCCTATGAATATTCCTTTTACAGTTCCTTTGGTATATGGCTTTGTTTTGTCACCACGTTCCAGTAACTCATTATCATATGGCTATGTGGCCTCCTCTGGGTACTGCCCTGCTCGATAGCTGGTGCCTACACTCTCTCCAATAAGACTTCACGTCTATAGCCGTATTTAAATATATAAATTGGATAAGGCGAAAAACATTTCTAGTAACAGGCAGCCTTAATCTGTCCCATATTTGTATTGAATCACATTACAAATTCATAGTTCATTATTTATGTATATTGGATAAGGCAACAAACATTTCTAGGAACAGGTAGCCTTAGTCTATGTCATATTTTAATTGAATCACATTACAAATTCATACTTCATCATTGATGTATTACGGTTTACGGCTATACTGAATATGAAACCACACCACTGACTTAACCCCTAACTAGCTGCGCGCAACATAAGTCGAGTATAATAAATCTGGACTATCTGGCGGCGCTCGACATAGGTCGTGTGGCAATTTCAGCACGTAATGTTGCTGAGAGAGAGAGAGACAAGTGGTGGCAGGAGAGTAGCGAGCGTATGACTGCTCCAGACCACTGCGGCGAACCTACTGACACGAATCCCACCTCCTCCCTCCCTCTCTCACTCGCTCCATACTGAATTGTATGGGGAAAGTACCGAATTACATGCTTTTTGCACTCGCGTTGCGCGGTTGTTGCAAGAAAACTAGCCATCATAAAAGGATCGTTATGGTGTCATTGGAAAGCTCTGTTTATGCCCTTTCAGGGATAGATACTTATTTTACGCTCTGGGTCTTATTTAGGCATGAAAATGATCACGTAAACAGCCCTATTTTGGCTAAAAACACCCCGCTGGGCGGTACATATAAATAAACCGCTAGCCCGCTAATCTAGTGTTAAGGAAGATTTGTTTGTCTGTTACAAAAAAACTGATAATTCGAACACGGATAATCCAAAAATCCGCTTAGCCCGATTTTTTGAAGATAATAATTAATTACAATAAACTTGGGAAAAATAGAAAAAATTATTAAAATGCACGCCAATATCGACGAAGTGGAGACATGCTTAGGTGCAGACGATGCCAATATGCTACCCCCGAACCAGCATTTATCGATTTACATTAATTATCGTATATCACATTGACCACAGACCAACAACTATGCCACCAACACCATCTACAAGCTTAACAAGTGTCCCCAATTCAATTCAAGTTAGTAACATTACGAAATTCACGGCAAAGCAATAACAACACATCTTAGGCCATGTAATCATAGGATTTACACGGCAAAAATTTAGCCTAACTTGTTTCAATTTTCCTGTTTTTGTTATATTTATCTGTTTATTGAACTTGTCTATGTTATTGTATCCGATATACATCAATATTGACAGTATAGTATTTGACAACCGATCAGCTGTTTACTGTTTACTTAAGGGTCACCGCACACCGAGTAACGTTGGTTGGTTGCCGCAGCAATGATTTCGTACATACATTATATACCGGTATTTGAATAATTGTATATTATATGTTTACTATTATTTATTTTATTGAAGCGTTATGTAAGGAAGTATTACACACAATTCACTTGTCTCCCGGGCAATTGCCGGGCAGACTTACGTTGAAAATCACTAGCCCGGCTACATGTCCAGGCCAGTCCGGGCTGCCGGGCTATACCTAATTTCCCAGCCTGAAATTTAGTATTAGAAATTGGAATGTATGCTTCCATGCCCGAGAGGATTACCTCGGTTGTACGTTCAGCACTCTCCGAGGGTCCCTGGCCACGGAAGCAAAAGTAATTCCATGGGAAATCAAAGAAGTACTGCGGAAGAGCCTCTCAGTCGGCAGCGCCAAAGTGCCACAAGCACCGCCGGCTGAGAGGATCGGGTGGCCGTACCGGAGAGATAGGACAGGTGACAGAGATACGATTATGATCGGAGGAGCCCAAAGGAGAGAAAAGATTTACAGTATAAGTAGAAGGGTTAAAAGTTAGAAATATGTCAAGAATGTTGGGCCGATCTCCGAAGCGATTCGGGATACGGGTGGGTTGCTGGACTAACTGCTCTAGGTCATTTAGAATAGAAAAGACGTAGGCTTGTTCACCAAGTTGGTCAGTGGAAAGAGAGGAGAGCCATTGGCGGTGGTGAACGTTGAACAAGGTAGAATGTGTTCCACTTTAGAAGTTAGATAGTCAAAGAATTTTGGATAGTCAGTAGAATTGGGGGAGAGATAACCAGCACAGAAATATTTAGTTTGAGAGTGACAAGAAAGATTTAGCTAGAGAGGTGAGAATTCAGAAGAGTCAAAGTTGGGAACACAAGAGAAAGCAAGATTGTTGTGCACATATATAGTATATACAGTATATATATATATATATATATATATATATATATATATATATATATGATAGGCAATACAGTTGGCACAATGTATATAAATTATACTGAGGGAGAGAGAGAGGAGAGAGAGAGAAGAGAAGAGGTAGAGAGAGAAGAGAGAGAGAGAGAGAGAGAGAGAGAGAGAGAGAGAGAGAGAGAGAGAGAGAGAGAGAGAGAGAGAGAGAGAGAGAGAGAGAGAGAGAGAGAGAGAGGGTTGAACAATACCACTATTAATCTGACACCTAAACCTTTCTCATTACCATATAGTCCAGACAGAGTGGTAGTTATGGTAGTGATGGTAGTGGTGCTAGTACTGTTGGTAGTTGTGGTAGTAATGTTGATAGTTGTGATGGTAGTAATGTTGGTAGTTGTGTTGGTAGTGGTGGTAGTAGTGTTGGTAGTTGTGGTGGTAGTAATGTTGGTATTTGTGGTGGTAGTGGTGGTAGTAATGTTGGTAGTTGTGGTGGTAGTTATGGTAGTTGTAGTTGTGGTAGTTGTAGTGGTGGTAGCTGTGGTTGGTAGTTGTGGTTGTGGTGCTGGTAGTATGGTTGTAGTAATTGTTGGGTTGTGGTAGTAATGTTGTGGTAGTTGTGGTGTGTAAATGTGGTAGTTGTGGTGGTGGTGTTGTAATGTGGTAGTTGTGTTTGTGGTAGTAATGTTGTGGTATGGCAGTGGTGGTAGTTGTGGTTGTAATTGTTGGTAGTTGTGGTAGTAATGGCTGTGGTGGTTGTGGTAGTAATTGTGGTGGTTTGTATGGTAGTTGTGGTGGTAGTTATGGTGGTAGTTGTGGTAGTTGTGGTTGTGGTAGTTGTGGGTGTGGTAGTTATGGTTGTGGTAGTTGTGATTGTGGTAGGTGTGGTAGTTATGGTTGTGGTAGTGGTAGTTGTGGTTGTGGTAGTTATGATTGTGGTTGTGGTAGTGGTAGTTGTGGTAGTGGTAGTTGTGGTAGTGGTAGTTGTGGTTGTGGTAGTTATGGTTGTGGTAGTTGTGATTGTGGTAGTTGTGGTTGTGGTAGTAATGATTGTGGTAGTTGTGGTTGTGGTAGTTGTGGTGGTGGTTGTTGTGGTAGGTGTGGTTGTGGTAGTTATGGTAGTTTGTGGTAGTGCTGGTAGTTTGTGGTGTGTGGTAGGTGGGGTGGTAGTTATGGTTGTGGTAGTTGTAGTGCTAATTGTGTTTATGGTTGTGGTAGGTGGGGTGGTAGTTATGGTTGTGGTAGGTGGGGTGGTAGTTATGGTTGTTATGGTTGTGTAGTTATGTTGGGTTTTGTAGTTGTGGTGGGGTATGGTGTGGTTAGTTATGGTGGTGGTAGTTGTGGTGTGGTAGTTGTGTTGTGTTGTTGTTGTTGTTCCCCAAGCTGCCATGGCCCGAACAAGCACCAAGGCACCCGAAGTAAGGCCAAGCCATAAACGAGCGCCCCCACAAGAGAAGCCTGCCTGCTGAACACCCCTAGCCCCGAGCAAGGCCAAGGCGCACAACCGAGCTGCCCCCCGCCCCCTCCCCGCCGACCACAATAGCCTTGTTACCGAAGGCCACTTCACGGTCGACCGAAGCCAATCATGAGGAGAGCTGAGAGGGTGCGCCCGCCCGGGAAAAAACCAAGCCCCACCCAGGCCGTGCCCCATCCCCTCAGCAATTTATGAAGAGAACAGTTTGGGGGCAAAGGAATAAAGATGTGACCTGTTAGCTTCCAATCTCGGTAGATTGGGAGGTCAATCCACGGAAGAGACCAACCCGTAACTTGAGATCTAGAGAAAATATACTAAAAAGAACCGTAAAGGAACAATCAGGAGTAAGTATGGGTTATGGCATAGATCGCTCAGGTTTCTCACCTGACTCTGTAGACCAGCCCATCGCCATGTGGTAGAACCCAATCCATTGTGTTTGTGGTAGTTAAGGTTGGTGGTAGTTATGGTTGTGGTACGTGAGGTTGTGGTTGTGGGTGTGCTTCCCCTAGTGTGGTTTTCGGTGGTTGTGGTAGTTGTGGTTGTGGTAGTTATGGTTGTGGTTGTGGTAGTTATGGTTGTGGTAGTTGTGGTTGTGGTAGTTATGGTTGTGATTGTGGTAGTTGTGGTTGTGGTAGTTGTGGTTGTGGTGGTTATGGTTGTGGTAGTTATGGTTGTGGTAGTTGTG
>CM064547.1:46054898-46195944 GCA_032716605.1 Paralithodes platypus | reverse complement strand
GAGAGGGTGGCACTGTGGAGGGGTGAATGTGTCCGTGTATGGAGAGGGTGTCACAGAAAAAGAGGTGTGTGTTTTAGTGTATGGAGAGGGTGGCACTGTGGAGGGGTGTGTGGCAGTATGTCGAGGATGTAGGGAGGGTGGCACTGTGGAGGGGGTGTGTTCACTTTGGAGAGAGGGTGGCACTGTGGAGGGGTGTGTTAGTGTATGGAGAGGGTGGCACTGTGGAGGGGTGTGTGTGTCAGTGTATGTAGAGGGTGGCACTGTGGAGGGGTGTGTGTTAGTGTGTGGAGAGGGTGGCACTGTGGAGGGGTGTGTGTGTCAGTGTATGGAGAGGGTGGCACTGTGGAGGGGTGTGTCACTGTATGAAGAGGGTGGCACTGTGGAGGGGTGTGTGGAGAGGGTGGCACTGTGGAGGGGTGTGTGTGTTAGTGTGTGGAGAGGGGGGCACTGTGGAGGGGTGTGTGTGTCAGTGTATGGAGAGGGTGGCACTGTGGAGGGGTGTGTGTGTGTCACTGTATCGAGAGGGTGGCACTGTGGAGGGGTGTGTGTGTCAGTGTATGGAGAGGGTGGCACTGTGGAGGGGTGTGTCACTGTATGAAGAGGGTGGCACTGTGGAGGGGTGTGTGTGTTAGTGTGTGGAGAGGGGGGCACTGTGGAGGGGTGTGTGTGTCAGTGTATGGAGAGGGTGGCACTGTGGAAGGGTGTGTGTGTCACTGTGGAGGGGGGTGTGTGTCAGTGTATGGAGAGGGTGGCACTGTGGAGGGGTGTGTCACTGTATGAAGATGGTGGCACTGTGGAGGGGTGTGTGGAGAGGGTGGCACTGTGGAGGGGTGTGTGTGGAGAGGGTGGCACTGTGGAGGGGTGTGTGTGTTAGTGTGTGGAGAGGGTGGCACTGTGGAGGGGTGTGTGTGTCAGTGTATGGAGAGGGTGGCACTGTGGAGGGGTGTGTGTGTCACTGTATGGAGAGGGTGGCACTGTGGAGGGGTGTGTGTGTTAGTGTGTGGAGAGGGGGGCACTGTGGAGGGGTGTGTGTGTCACTGTATGGAGAGGGTGGCACTGTGGAGGGGTGTGTGTGTTAGTATGTGGAGAGGGTGGCACTGTGGAGGGGTGTGTGTGTCACTGTATGGAGAGGGTGGCACTGTGGAGGGGTGTGTGTGTCAGTGTGTGGAGAGGGGAGCACTGTGGAGGGGTGTGTGTGTCACTGTATGGAGAGGGTGGCGCTGTGGAGGGGTGTGTTAGTGTATGGAGAGGGTGGCACTGTGGAGGAGTGTGTGTTAGTGTATGGAGAGGGTGGCACTGTGGAGGGGTGTGTGTGTTAGTGTATGGAGAGGGTGGCACTGTGGAGGGGTGTGTTAGTGTATGGAGAGGGTGGCACTGTGGAGGAGTGTGTGTTAGTGTATGGAGAGGGTGGCACGGTGGAGGGGTGTGTTTGTCAGTGTGTGGAGAGAGGGGCACTGTGGAGGGGTGTGTGTGTCACTGTATGGAGAGGGTGGCACTGTGGAGGGGTGTGTCACTGTATGGAGAGGGTGGCACTGTGGAGGGGTGTGTGTGTTAGTGTATGGAGAGGGTGGCACTGTGGAGGGGTGTGTGTGTTAGTGTATGGAGAGGGTGGCACTGTGGAGGGGTGTGTGTGTCAGTGTATGGAGAGGGTGGCACTGTGGAGGGGTGTGTGTGTCAGTGTATGGAGAGGGTGGCACTGTGGAGGGGTGTGTGTGTCAGTGTATGGAGAGGGAGGCACTGTGGAGGGGTGTGTGTGTCAGTGTATGGAGAGGGTGGCACTGTGGAGGGGTGTGTGTGTCAGTGTATGGAGAGGGTGGCACTGTGGAGGTGTGTGTTAGTGTATGGAGAGGGTGGCACTGTGGAGGGGTGTGTGTGTCAGTGTATGGAGAGGGTGATACTGTGGAGGGGTGTGTGTGTTAGTGTATGGAGAGGGTGGCACTGTGGAGGGGTGTGTGTGTCAGTGTATGGAGAGGGTGGCACTGTGGAGGAGTGTGTGTGTCAGTGTATGGAGAGGGTGACGCTGTGGAGGGGTGTGTGTGTCAGTGATTGGATAGGGTGGCACTGTGGAGGGGCGTGTGTGTGTACCAGTGTATGGAAAGAGTGGAATTGTGTGTGATAGAGCCATTGAACGGATAGAGTGGCTTTGTATGCGTGTGCTAGTGTTTGGTGAGGGTGGTACTGACTCGGGTTAAGTGAAGAGAATAAAGGAGCCTTGAGTGGAAGAAGTGGTTTGAGAGTTAATTACCTTAAGGAGGATATACACGAGTGCCTTTCCTCGCAACCTTTTTCCTCAACTATGATCTGACAGTATCTGAAATATACTTCTATAGAATAGATAGGCCTAACCATTATAACTCCGAAAGATACTATACTGTATATGTTACATAGAGATACTATAGGGTATATGTTACATAGAGATACTATACGGTATATGTTACATAGAGATACTATACGGTATATGTTACATAGAGATACTATACGGTATATGTTACATAGAGATACTATACGGTATATGTTACATAGAGATACTATACGGTATATGTTACATAGAGATACTATACGGTATATGTTACATAGAGATACTATACGGTATATGTTACATAGAGATACTATACGGTATATGTTACATAGAGATACTATACGGTATATGTTACATAGAGATACTATACGGTATATGTTACATAGAGATACTATACGGTATATGTTACATAGAGATACTATACGGTATATGTTACATAGAGATACTATACGGTATATGTTACATAGAGATACTATACGGTATATGTTACATAGAGATACTATACGGTATATGTTACATAGAGATACTATACGGTATATGTTACATAGAGATACTATACGGTATATGTTACATAGAGATACTATACGGTATATGTTACATAGAGATACTATACGGTATATGTTACATAGAGATACTATACGGTATATGTTACATAGAGATACTATACGGTATATGTTACATAGAGATACTATACGGTATATGTTACATAGAGATACTATACGGTATATGTTACATAGAGATACTATACGGTATATGTTACATAGAGACGTCTGACTAGATCTAGAGTAAAATATAGTGTTCATTTGTGTGAAGAATTAGACTTATCAATAACTTAATCATGATTCGCTGCACACACACACCCACACACACACACCCACACACACACACACCCACACACCCACACACACACACACACACACACACACACACACACACACACACACACACACACACACACACACACACACACACACACACACACACACACACACACACACACACACACACACACACACACACACACACACACACACACACACACACACACTGACTGACTGACTGACTGACTTATAGCTTAGCGTGCAAATAAGGAAAGGTAAGGATGGCTGTGGAGGGCCCTGGTAACTTCTGTACACGCTCACGACCAGATAACACCAGACATCCTTAAGGGGGCCCACCTCGCTTTTTTTTATCTTTCTCTCCCTCCCTCTTTAGCTTGTATCCATTCGGCCCCATTCGGCCTACTGTTTTAAGACGTTTACCCCCATCCAGGTGTCAATATTTCCCTGGCGAGCGGTAGCGAGCCAGCATATATATATTTTTGTTTTGACAGCAAGCTAAATTTGTACAATTTTCGATAAAAAAATATGTCCGGCGAAGCCGAATTTCTCCATACAATGCTTGCTCGCTATCGCTCGCCAGGACGAAATCGACACCTGGATGGGGATAAACGCCTTAAAACAGTTGGCTGAATGGGGCCGAATGGATACAAGCCAGGGAAAGAGAAAAGGAGAGAAAGATAAAAAAAAAAAAAAAACGGTGACCCCCCTTAACTTTCGGGGTCCCGAGGGAAGTACAGGTTAATTCAAAAGATCGTGTCACCAATTTTCTTCACATATTCAACTCGATTCTCCTGTCTATCAATCTGACTCCAGTATCCTTTATTATTTAAGGGGAGATGGGCCGGTTTTCTGGACCACTTTCTCCTGCGTGTTTAGCCCCATTAGTTTTATGAGATTTTAAGGCGTTCGGCCCATTAGTTTGACGATGTTAACACCTTTCGCCCCATTTCGTTGTCAATTTTAAGACAAATCGTGCCATTTAGGTGTCTAATATTTCCTGGCGAGCGATAGCGAGCCTGTAATTTTAAGAGGAACTGGCCTTCGGCCGGGACATTTTTCTATCGAAAAATGTACAAATTTATCTTGAAGGGGTGTTTTTTTAAGCTTGCTGGAGGTTTAGGGATCAAAGTAAAAATCACATGAATAACTGAATGAATAGAACCAAAAAGCAGCCACTATCCTCTTAACAACACTAGGCAATGGTTGAATGTGAAGGCTCTGATGGTGTGTATTCAGAGGTAGGACACAGTCTTTTAGCCTGACTGTACTGAGATGGATGGTAAGTAGGCTTGCAGAGGGGAAGTTGCGAGCTGAGGGGAAAGTACAGCCGGCCAAAGAAGTCATGTCATAGCAAAAAGTATACAGTACTTCTTTCAGGACGTTTTATCCATCATTTCCCATATACGTCATATAATCTCAAAACAAATGGGTCTAAACATGAGGGAGAAGGGAGTCTAGACAAGTCACATATCTCTTCTTAATACGGTCCATTCTTCACTACCCACATGATTTCCAAGGCATCAACAAAATGTGATACAATATGCAACAACCACAAGAGACAGAACTCCTATTGTCTATTTTTGTCCAGCTGATTGTAAATTGCCATGTCTTCATCTCAGTTACTTAGTTATTACGAATATTTTGTAGCGAAATAGGTTGCTGATTATGAAAACTTGGCAATACGATGATGCAGAGACCTAATAGTTAGTTTCATATTTGTCCATTAGGTATCAAGACATCAGCTGCTAAAGGATTCAATTTGATATCACCTGGAACTAAATCGACTATACAACTACCGCGACACATTTTTTTTTTTTTTTTTAGTTGTTATGCAAATCAGCTCGGTTTAGTCTGTCCCTTTACTTGGTTCCATTTCATCTCAACCAGTAGACCATTTCAACCAGTAGCTCTCAACCAGTGCCAAATTAACCCAGACCAACCCACCAGTGCCATAATATAGTACTAACCTAACCTAACCTAGCCGTATTGGTTGATTTGGTACTGGTTGAAATGGTCTACTGGTTGAGTTGACCGGTCACCCCTTTACTTCCTTGTAAAGTGGATGTCACAGCAAGACTTCCAAGAATCCTTGTCCTGATTAATGGAAGTCGCATAATTGGCTTTGCTTTGGATCTTGCCGCATTCCAATGTGCTCCTTTGTATGTGTTTTGCATTGCTGATTTATGGCGTCATTCTTAACCTTTTCACTACCGGGGATGTATGTTGTTTGTTTATCAGCGATATTCAGACGATTTTATGCAGCTTAGGGAAGATCTGTGGTAGTAGAAAGGATTAATTAAGATAGTCTGTAGCCTCATAATTGCTACACTACCATCCTAAGCTGAATAAAATCGTCTATAAACAGCTACAATCAAATAAAGAAGACGTCACCGGTAATGAAGGGGTTAAGTATGTATTAAGAAACACCCCGTTCTTAACTTTAATCCTCCATTACCAACCCTAATACAATAGAACGAATTAATGAAAGCATATGGTCCTCCCGGGATTGGAACTCGGGACACCACACCCAGAACATAAACACCTAAACCCTTACACCACCAACACTACTCAATTAGTTTTCCAGAACGCCCCAGCCAGCAGTCCCTCAAAGACAAACGTAATGAAGCCATAAATCACTTATCTTCTGATCTAGCAACTATTTCCAATTGGGGTAGAGAAAACCTCGTTGCATTTAATGCTTCCAAGACCCAATTTCTCCATCTTACTACCCGTTCGGAACCTCCAGAGGACTATCCCTTATTCTTCAACAATACAAAAATCAATCCTTCATCTTCTCTCAATATTCTCGGTATCTCTTTTTCTTCTGCTCTCACTTGGAAGGACCATATTACCAGTCTTGCAAAGGCAGCCTCCCAAAAGCTGGGTGTGCTCAACCGCCTCAAGGGGTTCTTTACCCCTGTGCAGCTTTTTGCTCTGTACAGGGGCACAGTGCGTCCTTGTATTGAGTATTGTTCACATGTGTGGGGAGGATTCTCTCACACCGCACTCCTAAACAAAGTAGAAAGGAAAGCCTTTCGTATCATTAACTCCCGTCCACACACCAACTCTCTGCAATCTCTCTCTCTTCGCCGCAATGTTGCATCTCTCTCGCTGTTCCTCTGAACTTTCCCAGTGTATACCACCTCCTCTATGTAAGGTACACAGTACCCGTCTTGCAACACAATCCCACCCCTATCCCCCAACCCAAGAGTGAAACGCTATTCTCAGACTTTCTTCTATTCAACTGCTGATCTCTGGAACTCTCCCAGAATCAGTCTTTCCCTCTTCCTATGACTTAAATTGCTTCAAACTCTGTGTGTCCAGGCATTTTAGCTCGAACGTCTCTTGATTTTGGCCCTGTCACTCCTTTAACTCTGGGGGAGGCACTCACTGCAGGCAGTTATGCCTTTTGTCTCCCTCATTCCCATAGGAAAAAAACAAAACCCACACAGTTAAAGGCTATGTACAATCGGGAGTATTAAGTGTTGTCATAGATTCCAGCGGTTTTCGCTCAACAAGTGTTATTGGTATCTTTATAGTTACTGGGAAAAGTGCTTATCCCTCAAAGTATTAGTCAGTGTCCGAAACTTTGTGAAATATCTGACAACACTTATTAATCTCGACATGGTCACGATTAATATGCTATTCAGTGCCGTATTACAAGGTTCGTATTATTTTGACTTATCGAGCCGTATGGAAATAAAACTACGCATTAGAAATAGTGTTTATCATCATTTGGCCGATCTTGAAATATATTTATTATTTTTCTAGTTTCCTCCCTAGACCTCTATCAAACTTTTACAAAAACATCCATTAGATGCCCCTTCTAGATTAATTTGTACATTTAAGAGAGAAAAATTGAAAACATCGACACCTAAATAGCACGAAAAGTCTTAATCTTGACAAAGAAATGAGACGAATGGTCCTAAAATTGCCAAACTAATGGGCCGAACGTCTTACAATCTCAAAACTAGTGAGGCGAAACATTAGGGAGAAGGGGGTCCAGAAAAACGGTCTGCCTTCCCTTAAGGGGAGGTATTTAGTTTTTTTCCTACTCCTCCAGGAATCTTAAAATTTCACCCCGTTGACCCCCTTTCAAGATAAATCTGTAAATTTTTCGGTAGAAAAATTTCCCGGCCGAAGGCCGGTTACTCTTAAATTACAGGCTCGCTATCGCTCGCTAGATAAAATCAACACCTAAATGGCACAAAAGGTCTTAACGTGACAGAATGGGCCGGAAATTCTTAAAATCACCAAACTGATGGGGCAAACGTCTTAAAATCTCAAAAGCAATGGGGCTAGACATGGGGGAGAAAGGGGTCAAGAAAAAAGTCCCTCAAGTGGAAATCTCCCCTTAACGCATCTATAACAAGCAAACACGAATTAATTATCTGCCGTCCCTTCCCCCACCCTTGCTGCTGCTGTAAGAACAACACACACCAGTCACTACTCTCTCTATCAGCCCTTGCCTCGCACTTCTGTAAGGGGAACTGGACCGCTTTTCTGGTCCCCCTTCTCCCTCGTGTTTAGCCCCATTAGTTTTCAGACTATACGACGTTCGGACCATTAGTTTACCGATTTTAAGACCTTTCGCCCCATTTCTTTGTAAATATCTAGATTTTGTGTGTCATTTAGGTGTCGATTGTTTCCTGGCGAGCGATAGCGAGCCATTATTTTAAGGGAAACCGGCCTTAGGCCGGGACATTTTGCTATCGACAAATTTATAAATTTGTCCTGAAGGAGGGTCTTGAGTTTTTTTTTTAAGCTTGATGGAGGTCTAGGGAGGAAACTATCTATTTATCTATCTATCTATTTATCTATCTATCTATCTATCTATCTATCTATCTATCTATCTATCTATATGCTCAGGCCCAATCCCCATTTGTATAGTATATTAATAAGCATATACGCAAATGAGCCAACAAATACGCCCATCCTCCCTTAACATCTATAACCTCCTCCTCCCCTCCTCCTCTGGTCATCCGGCCTCTCACTCCACTGGTAAAGGCCGGAGATATAATGTGTCTCTCTGGGATGATTCACATGGAGGCCGCATGGAGGGGATGGTTCACTTTTTGCTCGATTTTTTCATTTATATAACATGTTTCTAGTTTTCTCCCTAGACATCCTTCAGACTTAGAAACACATCCCTTAGATCCTCCCATCTAGATAAATTTGTATTTTTTTTCTCGATAGAAAAATTTCCCGGCCGAAGGCCGGTTTTTTTCATATAATAACAGGCTCGCTATCGCTCGCCAGGAAAATATCGACACCTAATTGACCTCTTGCGAGTTTCGTTCTATAAGGAAGTTGGAGCTGTTGACATCGATATTTAGCAGAATTACCAGCTAAAATACGGTTGTGATGCATTTATTTATACATGAAACCCAATTTAACACACTTTTTATCCATCAGAAACCTACATTGTTATTGCATTTCGTATGTATATTGATGCTTACGATTTCAACTTCCTTATAGCCTGAAACTCGCAAGTGGTCAATTGGGACGATAGATCTTAAAATTGACAACGAAATGTGACGAAAGGTCTTTGTAGTCGACACACTAATGGGGCAAACATCTAAAAATCTGTAAACTAATTGGGCTAAACATGAAGAAGAAGGGAGACCCGAAAAAGGAGCCATTTCCCCTTACAGAGGGGGGGGCCGGACAGGTAAACAAACACTGATGTACAATATACGAGTGTGTTGGGGTGAAGGGAGAGGGGCCGATGACAACAACCTAGTGTACAGTCGGTGGCAAAAGTCCTGTTACCTCCCCTGCTTAACCCTCTCTGACATATGACGCGATTTTGAGCCTATTGGGGATACTTTAAAAACAAAATACCATCAGGGGTATTTAGAAACCTTTAGTTTAGTTACTTCAACCTCTGCAGTTGTCTTTGAGTTAGCTGTGGGCAGAACACTAATTTTGGAGAGGTAATCATAAGAGTGAGAGAACTCTATTTCTTATTGCTAATCTGGCAACCTCTGCGTCATAAATGCGTGAAAGGGTTAACAGTTCGAACCCCTTCTTTCCCCCATCACCCTATGCTCTCACAACCACACACCTCCATATGTGCCCTCTGGTGGTAGAAATATGCACATAACAGTCACTCCAACAGCTTCCTCTCTCTCCAACTCCCCTCTCTACACTCTTAAACAAATAGTAAAGTAGAAAGTAGCTATGAGGTGCCGTTGTAAAGGCTTATCCCTCAATACCTTCACCTGACCTGACCTGACCTAACCTTTTTGAGTCAATGAATATAGTGGTCACAGTGAGGTAGGAGAGGCGCAGGGCTTTTGCCGTCGATTGTACGGTAGCCCCTAATAAGTCATGTCTCAGCTGGCATTACGTTTGGCTCGCTCTCTGCTGTATTAATGTCTGTCAGATGTTGAATAGGGTAGCGCTAAAAAGTCATGTCTCATCTGTCATTACGTTTGGCTCACTTTGTGCTGTATTAATGTCTAACAGATGTTGAATATGTCTCAGATGTCATTACGTTTGGCTCGATTTGCGCTGTATTAATATCTGTCAGATGTTGAATAGGGTGGGTAAGTGTTAGAACATACTCACTCGATATGAAGAACTCTCGTTTAGATATTGCTGATACCATCTATTGATCCAAATATACTTGGTGCCGAGTCATTAATTATTTGGCCGACTGTACATACCCTTCAGTATGCGGACACTAGATTATGGCCAACATTTTGGTCCCTGGTCATAATAAAGATTTGTAAACTCCTAACTTTGTTTATCATTATAGTTAATTCATTATACGTAGACCAGACATGTTGACTCCAAACTATTATGCCTAACAAGAAAGGGTTGTATAGTTTGCTGCACATAGTCTATTCTGTCAGCGTCGTGATTAGGCAGCACTGCACCCCCTTTTCCAACCCCCCTCCTTCGCTCCAACTCCTACCTTCCACCTATTGGTAGGAGTGAAGCGAGGGAGGGGGGTTGGGAAGGTGGGTGCGGCTCTGCCAAGTTACGATTTGCTGGGATGGTTGAGAAATGGAATATGTGCGGCAAACTGTACATATCCACACCTATTACCTAAATGGAATATGTGCGGCAAACTGTACATCTCCACACCTATTACCTAAATGGAATATGTGCGGCAAACTGTACATCTCCACACCTATTACCTAAATGGAATATGTGCGGCAAACTGCACATCTCCACACCTATTACCTAAATGGAATATGTGCGGCAAACTGCACATCTCCACACCTATTACCTAAATAACTCTTGCCAAGAGGTAGACATATTAGCCTGATTACTCTAGTCCTTCTTGAGTTACAAATGCTAAGGCATCAAGATTCTGGCCAAGTTATAGTGAACAGACTATAGTTTGTTCAAATAGATACACATGAATAATTACTAACGATGTTACTTACGAAATTGTTTGTCTTTTGCTAAATATCCAATGCATCATTACAGCTTTCTTAACCCATTCAGTATTCGATGATGCGTTTCTTCATGAGATTCTGGATATCAATAGACGATATATATATATATATATATATATATATATATATATATAGTTTACGAAAGATCTCCAGGAATCAAGGGAGTAAAATCTATTGAATTAACCCTTCAGCTTCCTCAGGTCCGTCTTTATTTTAACCCGGCAAGGGCGATAGGCCTTCTGGAAGTGTCTGCTAGGCGATTGCGATAGACCTTCTGGAAGACAGCCCATAAAAAAATAAAAAAAAGTACCGTGAACTGGAAGTAATATGTGCCTAGGTGGTATGTCTGCATACCAACAGCTCTTGCCTTCCCCTAACATGTGTCATCCCCCTCCTTCTCCCTCCACTTCACCCCTCCTCAATTATCCAAATTTTTCCGTCTTTATTTCACCCTATTTATTTCTCCCTGCTGGTAATATGTCGAGTTATCACTCTCCCTCCCTCCACTTCCTCCACTTCATCCACTTCCTGCACTTCCTCCACTTCCTCCCACCCTCTAACATATGCAGGAGGCAGCCGTATGAGTCTAGTATCTCGCGAGACCTTGGAGATGGAGGGTGTATATTGCATATTCCGTCACATGCCTCAGTCCTCCCCCGTCACAAACATACGGTTTTGCTGGATATTTGCCGTTAACACCTATTTTCTGGTTTATAAACAAGTAAAATATACGCACATGGAGCAGTATTATTGCTTTATATGGTAAATATAACAAATTCTGTCAGAATAAAAGGCAATTATTTTGCATGCACATCACTTTAAAAATATGAATAGCTCATTCCTCGGGTTAATATAATAGTCTATTCACAGCCAGAAGGAACTAAAGGCTTAACAAAGTCTAGTTCCCAAAATGGAGTCCTGGTGAACAATTATCCGCGTTGTGAATGCTCTCTCCTATAACATAAACAGGAGGAGCAGCAAGACAGATGTTTTACTGGCGTATGTAGGGCGGAGATTAATGGTCAGTCTGTCTTACTAACGATGGCAATTATCTCCCTGCTGAATATATTGTATGTGCAGAGACATACCAGTTTTAAGCAAGTGTCACACAAGCGCTTTTACCCTCAACATTTAGCGTCAGCTCTGGTCTGGCAGCTTACGAATTCAATTTTTGTGAGCGTTGTACTGCGTAACTTTACCCATCTTCAGTCTAGTTTCCGACACCATGGATCTCGGAGAATGTTGGCCCTAGAAAATTGCCGATGACAACTCTCATTTGCCAGAAAAATGTTGCCGGAGAATGTTGGCTCTTGAAAATTGCCGATAAATGCTCTCGTGTTCCAGAAAAATGTTGCCAGAAAATATTGGCCCTGGAAAATTGCCGATAAATGCTCTCGTGTGCCAGAAAAAATTAGCCGGACGATGACAGCCACCGAAAATTGCCGATAAAATCTTGTGTGCCAGAAAAATGTTGCCGGAGATTTTGGCCTTCGTAAATTGCCGATGGAAGCTCTCGTGTGCCAGAAAAATATTGCGGGAAAAGTATAGCCACCGAATATTGCCGATAAAATTCCCTTGTGTGCCAAAAAAATGTTACCGGAGAATATTGGCTCTCGAAAATTGCTGATAAAAGCTCTCGTGTGTTACCCTTTCGTTATTACCGTTATACGACTGACGATCGCCTCTGTCCCTGATCTGAGTCAAAGAGGTCATACGTATCATGACTGGTTGTCTATTGGAGCAAACGTTACGACTCGCTTTTATGAAGAAGGGATCCAAAGAACTGGAGTTAGTGCCTATAAGTTAAGGGGGGATGGGCGTATTTATTTGCTCATTTATGTATCTTTATATTATATGATTAGTTTCCTCCCTAGACCTCCATCAAGCTTAACAATTATTGGCCCAAGACCTTCCTTCAAGACAAATGTGTACAGTTTTCGACAGGAGTAAAATTGACCCCTAAATGACACGAAAAGTCTTAATATTGACAAAGAAATGGGGCGAAAGGTATTAAAATCGCCAAACTAATGAACCAAACGTCCTATAATCTGAAAACTAATAGGGCTAAGCATGAGGGAGAAGGGATCCAAACAAACTAAGTCAAGATAATGGAACACACTTGTAGAGCACCATACCCAATCGTACCTCCATCAACGAGCTTAATACTAACACAATACCTATTTTATATATATATATTGCAAAATTAAAGGGGAGATAGGCTGGTTTTCTGGTCTCCCTTCTTCCTCGTGTTTAGCCCCATTAGTTTGGCGATTTTAAGACATTTCCCATCATTTCGTTGTCAGTATTAAGACTGTTCCTGTCATTTAGGTGTCGATTTTTTCCTGGCGGGTGATAGCAAGCCTATAATTTAAGAGGAGTCGACCTTCGGCCGGAACATTTTTATATTGAAAAATGTACAAATATATCTTGAAGGAGGATCTTCGGGGGTGTTTTTTTTAAGCTTAATGGAGGTCTATGGAGGAAACTTAAAAAAAAAACAAAAAAAACATGATAAAATTATACATAAATTAGGAAATAAATGCGCCCATCTTCCCTTAATACTAACGGAATACCATTATATATATATATATATATATATATATATATATATATATATATATATATATATATATATTATATATATATATATATATATATTACATAATTAAATATAGTCTTTCGATGAATTTAATATGAACAAAAAAATATATATATAACATAATAAATAATAATACTAATAATAATAATAAAGAGAAACATACACCAAAACACAATTTCGGAATTGGAGGAAGCTTAAGAAAGGAGAGAAAGTGAATAATTGAGAAGGATAATAATAAGATATGTACGAGACGAGCAACCAAGGCATGTGGCCAAGAAGAGATAGATAGATAGATAGATAGAGCCGGGAAAGGGAAACTACGGAATAATGAAAGGAGGGACGCAGAGAGAAGAAAGAGGAAAAGGATAAAGCTTGGAAATGAGCAGTTAAGGGGAGGCAGACCGTTTTTCTGGACCCCCTTCTCCTTAATGTTTAGCCCCACTAGTTTTGAGACTATCTTGAAGGGGGGTCTAGGGGGTGTTTTTCTAAGCTTGGTGGAGGTCTAGGGAGGAAACTAAAAAAATATATATGAATAAATGAATTAATAGACCAAAAACGGCCAGTCTCCCCTTAAGGAATGTTGGGAATGGAAGAAGCCGGATAAAGATGAACTACAAAGAAGCATAAAAACTGGGCAACATAAATATGGTAAACAGCCAAGGAATATATTCTATCTATTGCCTGACGCCGTGATCCCCGAAGGGGTGGCCACGAACGAACCGCCCCCATGCACCTCTGTCCCCAGTCAGTCGACGCCCCTCCCCCCAACCAGCACCACCTTCGTTCATGTACTTCCTCACTCCATCCTTCCACCTCATATTCGGTCTACCTCTCCCCCTCTGTCCCTCCACCTCGCTCTCATACACCCTCTTAGTCATTCTCTCGCTTTCCATACGTTCCATATGGCCGAACCATCTCAAGTTGTTCCTTTTCACACTTTCCAGCACATCTACCTCCACACCACACCTCCTTCTTACTTCCTCATTAGTCTGTCTATCCCTCCATGTAACTCTGCAGGCACTCTTTAAGTAATTCATTTCCACTGCTCTCACTCTTGGTCTGAGTCTCTCAACCAACGTCCATGCTTCGCTTCCGTAAGTCAGTGTCGGGATTACCACACTGTCATGCAAGGACTTCTTCACTTCCATACTGACCACCCTATTTTTTGTTACTGCTTTTAGCGTTCCTACAACCCTCTTCCCCTGTTGTACCCTCTCCCGCACCTCTTCATCCATAGTCCCATCTTTACTCAACACACTGCCCAGATACTTAAAAGAGTTGACGATCTCCATAGCCTGACCGTTCAGCTTCACCTCACACTCTGTGACTTCACCCCTTTCGAAGACCATAACCTTGCTCTTCCCCGTATTTACCTTCAAATTCCGTTTTTCGCACACTGTTCCAAACTCATTTACCAGACCCTGCAACTCCATTCATTATCACTCATCAGAACTGTATCATCCGCAAACAGCAGTATAGGTAGCTTCCACTCAATTCCCTCCCTTTTCAGCGATACACCAACATCCACTGCTCTTGATAGTATTTCTTTCATAACTCCATCCATATATACAGTAAACAACCACGGGGACATCACACACCCCTGTTTCAAACCAACATTCAGGTCAAAGAACTCGCTCTGCTCACTCTCCACACGTACTGCCGCCTTTGCACCCTCATACATGCTCTTCACTGCTTTCAGCAACTTGCCCTCTACTCCGTATATTCTAAGTACTTTCCACAAACCTTCTCTATCCCCCTATTTGAATATATTGATGAAACTAAAAACAGGAAAAAAATGCCAACCAATAAGTGAACAATATAGTCAGTAAACTCTATCTATCTATCTATCTATCTATCTATTTACTCAGGCCCAATCCCCACTTTTCCTATTTTAATTTTTATTTTATTTTTGGAGGGGGGGTGGCCGACTCAAGACAGCAAGAATAGGAACAACACAACACACAACAGAAAACAATAAACACACAAAAACAAAATACAAATTCACTCCCATTCAGTAAACAGCCAAGGAATATATTATAGAAACTAAAACAGGCAACCCACAAACCGTATAATTGATATGAATTATACTGGAACTACATTCAATGGGGAAACAGAACACAGAGGGAAGGAATACGAAAGGAACTGATATGATCCACAAACATGACTGGACCAAAGGAACATAGAAAATTGGAAGAACAAAAGTAAAAATTAACATAGGGAAACAATGGAAAAACAAGAAGGAACCAGAAAGAGAAGAAAAAAAGAAAACAAACTAATAAATAAATACAATGGAAGAAAGCTAACAGAGAGAATAAGCATAACAAGAAACAAACATGATAGCTGGAGAAAGAGAAGACGAACAGCAGAGAAGACCAAAAGAGAGAGAGAGAGCAAAGGGAGCAAACAGAGAGGAGGGAGATGAGAAGGAACAAGAGAAGAGCGAGAGGAGAGAGAGAGAGAGAGAGAGAGAGAGAGAGAGAGAGAGC
The DNA here is from genome assembly GCA_032716605.1 of Paralithodes platypus. Taxonomy (NCBI): domain Eukaryota; kingdom Metazoa; phylum Arthropoda; class Malacostraca; order Decapoda; family Lithodidae; genus Paralithodes; species Paralithodes platypus. The sequence goes on along the minus strand of CM064547.1, from coordinate 46,180,306 downwards.
AGAGAGAGAGAGAGCAAGCGGGAGTGAGAGGGAGGGAAACAGAGAGGGAACCAGTAACAAGAAGGACGTGTGGGAGAAGAGAGAAGAGCAGAGTCAGAGAGAGCAGGAACAAGGACGAGAGAGAGAGAGAGAGAGAGAGAGAGAGAGAGAGAGAGCAGTAGCAAGAAGGACGTGGAGGGAGGGAAAACAGAGAGAAAGAGAGCAGTAACAAGAAGGACGTGGGAGAAGGGAAGAAAGCTAGAGTCAGAGAGAGCAGGAACAAGGACGAGAGAGAGAGAGAGAGAGAGAGAGAGAGAGAGAGAGAGAGAGAGAGAGCAGGGAAGACAGAGAACCGGTAATGGAATACTTATCCTTGTGAGAAAGACGATTGCTGCAGGGCGACGGGTTGAGAGAGAGTGGGTGTGTGTGTGAGAGAGAGATAAAGTGTGTGTGTGTGTGTGTATGAGAGATAAAGTGTGTGTGCGTGTGTGAGAGAGAGAGTGTGTGTGTGTGAGTGTGAGTGTGAGAGAGAGAGAAAGAAAGAAAGATAGAAAGTTACAATAGGGTTTCAGGAAATAGTTACTGTATCAAACGGACTGCAATTCTAATCCAAGGAGATACTAATGGTTAACAAGGAGATATTGGTTAACCCTTTCTGTACCAGCTATGTCTTTTCAGTTTTATTATATCTATGAATCCAGATAGAATAGATTACATGTGGGAAAAGTGTTTACATCTACAGTAGTGGCGTAAGCCTCTTAAACACTAACTTCCAAATTTGATTTCGTGTTTTATTCAAAATGAGACTATAAACATTATTTTCATTATTTTAATACAGATATATATTGATAGAGAGAGAGAGAGAGAGAGAGAGAGAGAGAGAGAGAGAGTGAGAGTGTGAGAGAGAAGGGGGTGGGGTGGGGTGGGGGAGAGATAAAAGGTTTTTGTACTACACTAAGTGGTCTGTACTACATTTGCTGTTTTAGGGATATTTTATTCATAGTAAACTGTTAATGGAAACGGTATATATGTAAGCATATACAACATACAGCAGAGCTCTTTCATTTCCCATCGAGTTTGATTCATTCATGGAGTTTGCTAGGCTAAATACAATGCCTATTATGTATTTCTCAATAAATATTGATATATTTTCATGAAGCTATTCCAATGGTTGTATTCCAGTACTACAGGCATAATAGCTCCAAGAACCCAATAATATACTCTTCATTTAGCCAAGAAGGGGATAGAACGATATTATAATTTAATGTAAGCAGCATGCCTAGACAAATTTACCGGCAATGACAAAAAATTATTTAGATTGAGATTAAAGTGCCAACGAACTTGACAATAATCTTGATCCCTGATCTCTCTGTAACTTAAAAGGGCCTAGAGCAAACTGGCTGTAGGTTTTATCCACACCTATTTCCTGGTGGACTCTTCCCAAATGATAGAAACGTCAGCCCGATTGCTTTCATTAATTTCGAGTTATAGGAAGTTAAGGGGTCAAAATTATTGTCAAGTTCGCTGGCGCTACCTATAGTATAATATACAGTGGCGGCGGAAACGTTTATACACGAATTTTCCCAGAAATGTTGGCGGGGATTTTGGATTTCGTACATCTGGTAGCCAGGCACACCCCTAGGCTTGGTTCATGTGAATCATGTCGTACCTCAAGGCGCGCGGTCAGTGTTGCCAATTTAGCTACTTTCCCGCTATATCTAGAGGTATTTACTTCGATCTAGAGGCAAATTTTAACATCTAGCGACATAAATTCTAGAGATATTCTGTAGATTGGGAACCATTAAGGAGGGATATTGTAGAGATTGTGCCGTTATTCTAGTTATTTTCGGCATTTTTTACTATCTAGCGGACATGATTTGGTAACCCTGCCGCGGCGCAGTTCAGTACAAACTTCAGTGTCCAGTTTGCCCTCGTGACGGAAGGATATAGTGAGTTGTGTTCCGGCCCATTGCCCCGATTTTCGCTACCCACGCCTCACGTGTGTGCCCATATCTACGTTAAGACTGGCAATAAACAGTTGACACCCGACCAGATTACTGCTACAAAGACAGTGATGAAGGTAGGCCATTCATATAAGGACATTTCTAGCCAGACGGGTAATAACACTTCGCACAGTTCAACAGTGGACCAAGAAGATTAGAGACGCGGGAGGGGACGCCATTGTCGGCCATAAGCCATAAGCGGGAGGCCCAGTAAAATTAGTGCCAAAATTTTGCAGTTGCTTAATATACCCTACAGTATATATATATATATATATATATATACTGTTACACTGTATATATGACAAACACAGGTCAATCGGTACTTAACTACTTATAACCGAGACTACCACTAATTACCCCCCCCCCCACTGCTCCATTGACTATAGTCTATCCAACTCCACTTTGCCGCCGGCCTCTGCAGCAGATACGAGACCGCGCCTGTGATTGGCTATCTGGCCAATAGGAGAGGCAGAGCTGATAATTTATTCATTATCTTTATTATTCCTTATTTATTAATCAAACTAGATACGTTTAAGAAATGTTAATGATTATTTAATAAATTACAGTGCTATCCGATTATAAAGCGCTATTAAATATAACGTATAGGCCTATATCGTAAAGTAAAAACAAGGAGATACAGAATTGATAAACGGGGAAGTAAGCGAGAGGGAAGGCTGCCCGTGCGTATTAGCGAATCACAGGCCGTGCTTGACTTCCCACACATTTAAAGTAGACAGTGACGGTAATTCTTACCTTGCTTGTGTTTACAGTATTATATCTTACGATTTTATGTGTTCCATGTGGTATTTTATAGCTCTTAAGGTTCGGATATCACTTATCACACCATTAGAATGACCTAAACCTATCTATAATATATATATGGAATATAAAAGAAAAGCTGAATTAATTCATACGATAATGTGATATCCTCATGTTCCGTCATAGGCTATATTTTATATGTTATTCTTTTGCTTACCATACTCTGCGACCTTATGAACAATAGCACAAAGGCAACGAAAGGTAAACATGAATAGATAATGGTTATATCTGCACATACAGACACCAATAAGATAATATTGGAGTTTAAAAGACGCCGCCGGGCCAGTGCAGTGTTGCCAGGAGGTGGCTTGTTTTATATTTATACACTGCATTTCCATCTTTTCGGCGGTTTCTGAATATTATGCTCAGTGTGTTGTATGCGAAATAACAAAGGGGTTTGTATGCTACTTTCTAGTATAATAACTTGGCTAAATTGTAACCACAACGTCAAGGATAAGTGCATATAATACAAACTCTGGAAATTATGGAACTTTTAATGTCTAGGGCGTGATGTCATTGCCAGCCAATCACAGGCGCGGTCTCGTATCTGCTGCAGAGGCCGGCGGTAAAGTTGAGTTGGATAGAGTATAGTCTTGAAGTGTAGATAGAACATTGTTCATGTAGAAATATTAATTGGTTACTGAAATTGTATAAACATATTAGTTGTGAATTGAAAGTGTAATCCCATACATCTTCCGTACGTAATACACTAAAGAGTAAAGAGAATGATCAAGTACTGTATTTCTTATCTTCCGAAAGAGAGAGAGAGGGAGTGAGACGGGGTTAAGTGACAAAGGAGAGAGACACACACACACACACACACACACACACACACACACACACGGGTGGGTGGATCCATCAGCCTAAACAGAGCAAGACAAGGGTGAAAAGTGGTTAGGCTGGAGATGGAAGCCGAGACTCCGCTGGGAGAAGACCGATCTAATGGAAGGCAGAAGGCAGGGGTTAACTGTGTCTAAAACATGGGTGGATTTTTAGAACCACTGCACTTGTTCGTTCAATTGCTTTGCTTCATCCAATTGGCAATTATAAGATGTTCTGTCCCATTCACATATCGATTGTTTCTTAATTAGGATCAAGTGGCTTTTGTCAGGTGCATTTTTTGTACCGAAAAATGTACACATTAACTTGGAAGGATTTGGGGGATCTTGTTTCTTTGTTTTCAGCTTGAAAGGGGGTGGGAGGGCCGTTATTTTTAGGTTGAAAGAGATAACTATGGGGTTAGGGGTGAAATTCATCTTGGGAGTTATTTCGATATAGGCCTAGACTAAAGTGGAACTGTCAGTATAATTATAGGCCTATATATATATATATATATATATATATATATATATATATATATATATATATATATATATATATATATATGTATATAGCTAGCTTGGTGACTTCGTGGGGGAGGGGGGGGGGAGAGAGAGAGTGTGATCTAATGGACGGCAGGCGGCCCGAGTTATGTGGGGAGTAACGCCATTAAACATTGATGAGAATATGGGGTAGAGCCAAATTAGCGATCTCATTAAACATGCTCGTTCCGGCTCTTAACTGGTGGCCTCTGAACTACGGAAGCCATTTTAATCATTAATAGGAGTCTTATTCATTTGCTGAATTCTAGTTACTCGGCAGGTACACTAAAAACATACACGGCGACGAAGGGGAAAACGTACAGCCAAAAGACACGATTTGGCACAGATTAACATTGCATTGTTAGAGAGAGAGATAGAGAAATAGAAGAGAGAGAAAAATAGATAGATAAATAGATAGATAGATAAAGAGAGATAGAGATAGATAGAAGTAGGAGAGAGAAAAATAGATAGATAGATAAAAGTAGAAGAGAGAGAGAGAGAGAAGTAGATAGAAGTAAGAGAGTGAGGCATGAGTGAAAAGTGCATCATACAGCAGTGAACCTGTCAGACACCAGTGAAGAGGAAAAGCCACCCACTGTATAAATGGATCATGACAAGGAGGGGAGAGTGCTATTGATTTTTAGAACAGTTTGAAAGAGAATTATTCATGGGTAAAATCGCCTTTGCATATATTATTGAGTTAATATGGAATGCTTTTTAAAATGGCATACGTTGTATTATCTGTATTATATATTACTTATATTTTAGAGAATTATTATTTTCCTATCTATCATACAATAAATACAAATATTTTTTACAATAATTTTTAATTTTTCATTGCATACCCCAACACTGAGAAACATTTTGGCAAAAAGCTATGCAGATAACAAATATAATACAAAGTAATTTTATGATAAGGACATTGCGGATGAAATCAACACTGAAAACTATAGCGAACATAATACAAAAGCGAAACTGCCAAACAGGTATATAATGTGAAACACGTATTTCTTTAATTCTATAAGTTATAACAACAGCCTAATCCATTTCCCGCACTATTTCAAATACATGCATCGTTCTTCTTTCCCTCGAGTGCCTAGACTATTGATATACTATTTGTATTGTATTTCCAAATGTTCTATCATCTTCTACTATTACCCAAACAACAATGTGGAAATTTAATGCCAACTGTAACAAAAATGATACACATAGCCTAACAGCCGTTTCAATCGTTGAGGTGTGCTAATTCGAGCACAGAGACGATTGAAACGCAATGTGCATCATTTATTGTTACCGGTACATTAAAACAAACAAAAGTTACAGTGCAGTACCGCAACGCAATTATTGTGACAATGGGTGTGTTACAGTGTGCCAAAATTCGCCCATTTTCTTCGTGATCCCGAACCTAACATTGAAAAAATATTGATACTGAAATAGGCTAAGAGCCTGTGACTGTCCCGGGGCGGCCGGGAGCCCCGCTAAACCTGCCATTCTATTTCTACATTACACTCATCAAACGATAGTTGCTCTGCTCTACACTGTACTCTACATTGGCTATGATCTTAGAACTATTATATATCACCTGTATTGAAGTCCAAATGCAGCTACTAATGTAAATATAGACGGATAAATCCAGAGCTCGAGTCATGAGAGCGATTTGTTTACACTGTGAAAACACAACTTGTTCGGTTCGGATGAGGTGGCTGACTTTAGCACCAATATAACAAATATATATTACAATAAGGAAACAGCCATCGTTCATAGAACGAACTCCTGGATGGGAGAGTCCGCTAAAACAAACAAACAAACAAACAACCAATGTACCCCTACACTCCGATGTTATATTGCGCCGAAGGCTGAGTCAAGACGAACACAACTACCGTAATTTTATTGGCACTCGAATGCTCAATAATATGTAGATTAAAGGATAATAATAGGTATTTATCTAAAACTATGTATATATTAACTAAACTACTCCATGTGTTTAATATATTGACTAAATTTCACTGAAATGAATAATGTAAAATATTAATTTAAGTTTGAATGTTAATTTTCTGATCAGATTTCATCTTAATTAAACTCTTACAAAATACAGATATTGTTTCGTATGTGCTAATTTTATGGGGTCTCTAATTTCTTAAAAATAGTGAATGAATATAAATTTTATGTGTTTGACAAAGAGCGCAAGACCTTGAGGCATAAGGTAAGCTATAAATTAGTACGATTTTATGATGAATTATTGGTTTTCAGGGGTATATATGTGGTTGGATTAATGGAAAACAACGAACGAATATCAGCACTGTTTTCCATTGTGGTGTTTCCGAGAATAATCCAATGATGACGTCAAATTAGCTTGCCGCCAATCAACTGTGGAACACTTGGAAATGTGTTAGCTGTTATTTACCGATATATTTGTGGAAAAATAGAGTGAATTAAGGGGCTGGAATATAACATTGACTTCATGTGAAGTGCGAGTGCCCTACACATTCTAAAATTGTGCATATTAATCTTGGGGAACTCATTATATATAAGGTATAAGTTCAAGGTGATACTTTGGATAAACCTGACTTCTAGCAAGTACCAAACAGCGATTTTGTAAGTAGCCAAGCATATTATTTTGTCAGATAAGCCTAGGCCTACTTGTATTAGCCTAGGCCTATGATGATAATGATGATTTGAAGCAGAAATGAGTAGCCTAGGCTGAGGCTAGGCATATTAGGCTTAGGATAACCCATTATCCAACAATCTTAGGACTGCCCCCACTAGTGGGGCTATGTATAATGTATTGATAGGCTAATGAAGATCAAGGAAGATTTGAGGTTAAAGACAGTACAAAATAAGGTTAGCTAGGCAGCTGGGAATCTGGTTCTGGTAGGCTAAGACTCAGAGCCCACTCTTAACCCGGGAATGGCGAAGGTCCTCAATTATGGTAATTATTTAGAAGATGACCTTTTTTTCTAGTTATTAAAAACTTACTCTATGGTGTATTATATGATATATAGAAGCAATAGAACTGTTAAAATGACCTGGGAAGTGTATATTAAACTTAGCCTAGACCAACATTCCTGTTTTTTTTTTTTTTTTTTTTTTTGTAGCTAAGGCTAGGCTAGGCTAACCTAGCCTAGGCTAGTCTTGAGTTTTGGAACACAGTAGGCCTAAGCCTAGGCCTATTTTAGATGTCTAACTTTTAAAATAATAATATAAAAATACGTAGGCTAGGCCTAGGCTAGGATTAATTTTTTTTATCATTATACAGAAAGTTGTATCACTCAAAAAACAGCGTCATTCGACACCCTGGCTAGGCTATAGCCTATGACAATAACAGTTTGCCGTCATGCCGTGGGATTAGGCCTATAGGGGTAGACCTGTCACTGAAGAATACTTTCGCAGTCTTACCGTTTGTTTTTGTTTTCAAGGTATAGGCTATAGGCAGAATAGGCTACAGTAGTATCTTATCTACTGGTATCTTATTTTATTGTAGTTTATATTATGAGTGGAAGATTTGCAATAACTTACCCTAACCAAAGTCCAAACTTAGTGTCCAAAGTGGGATCTGCACCCTGCCTCTATGTTCTCATTTTGTATACCGGTAACTTTTTAGCCAGATTACCGGTACAATTTAATAAGTGTACAGCCAGCAGCTAGGCCTACCGCCTACAGTGCATTTATAGATTTCCCGGAATCCCGGCCATGACTTGGGTATCACTAAAGAATCTTTCCGCAGCCTTATGTACAATTGTTTGTTTTTATTTCTTCAAGGAATATAGTACAGTAGTTTATTGTTCAATTGTTTATCATGTTATGAGTAGATAATTTGCATTACCTTACCCTAACCTAACTTTACTTAGTCTTAGTGTCCATAGTGGGGGCTGCCACAGTCCACACACCCGCTAACTAACATATATTATTGGTATGTCTTGTCATTACTATAACCTGACTTCATGGGGGTAACGGAGACTTGATTGAATATTTTCGGAATTAGCCTCGCAGAATCTTGAGTCTTTTAAAGTTGTGAAAATTAAAGTAAGTTTCTACGTTCCTACTGATTGTACTTAACCCGAGATGGGAATAGCCTACCCAGGTATTTTTTACTCGGCCCAGGGAAAATAATAGACAAACAAATGTTCTAATCAAAGTTTATTCTTGAAACTTTGTACCGGTATGTATTTTAACCAGTACTCTATAGTAACTCATGTATCATATGAAAGGATATAAATTAAGTATGTAATAGTTCTTGGAATGCAACAACAAATATACATGAAATCTTTATTGGACAAAAGTTACAAAACTAAAACAGGGACTGCTAAGAATAATTTAAAAACCTGTTTTCAATGCCTATATTAGTGGACCTGAAGTGCATCTCTTTGAGACTGAAGTACAGGCAGCCAGCTCCCCTAGTATCCTGATTAAACACCAGTAAACATACATAACATCCCTTTTACTTACAATATTATTCATTCCTTTTAATAAATTTTGAGCATGTATTGTGCATATATTTACCTTCACATCTCAAAATTTCTCCGGCGGTGCGGGGGGCTGCGCCCCCCCGCACCCCCCGCAGACGCCGCGCAAAGTTGATCCTTGTAAGCTTAGAAAAATGATCCAGAACTGGATAATTTCTGTTTTGGCACCCTGGTGTGTTATCTTACCTCGTAGGACCGCAACCTCCTGCCTATATCACATGATAATACACGCAGGTGGTCCGGGCCCAAGTGCTGGTAAACGGATACTCCAGCTAGATTATGGAGTAGGTGTATGTAATATGTTAGTCAGGCTGGTTGTGTGTATCCTCTAAGATTTGTTGTAGGTGTTGGTGTATGGTATGTGTGGTGTACTGATAGAATGGGGGGGGGGTTTTGAAACAAAGAGTGGGTTTTGTGTGGGGTGGGTTGAGTAGAGCAAGTTGTGGAGGCGTGGATTAGGAAGGGGGGTTAGGATTTAGGAATTCGCAGATTTTGTGGTGTTCAGTTGGATGGTGGTAGTTAGTGATGGGATTAGGAAAGGTGACGGGGGTAAAGGGTTAACTAGTTACTGTATATAGTTGTAAAGGGTGTCAGGGAGTGTGGAGGCGAGGAGCCTCTTAAAGGTGCTAACATTTGGAGCTAGGACAACAATTATTATGACTATGATAAAAATGACTGATTCTGTGTAATCTAACAAAGCAAAAATACATTATACAATTATCTTGAACTACTCATTCTAACTGGTATCCTCTTCGTAGACGACATTCCAACAAAGCAGTAGACAAACTATTTCTTGAACTACTAACTGCCAACCTCTTCTCAGATGATATTCCAACACAGCAAAATACATAATAGCCTAAACTATTTCTTGGACTAGTCATGCTAACTGCTATTCTATTCTTGGATGATATTCCAACACAGTAACATATATAAGCTATTTCTTGAACTACCGGTACTCATGCTAACTGCTATCCTATGCTTAGATGATATTCCAACACAGCCACATATTTAAGCTATATCTTGAACTACTCATGTTTACTGCTATCCTCTTCTTAAACAATATTCCAACAAAGCAAAAGACAAACAATTTCTTGGACTACTCCTCCTAACTGCTATCCTCTTCTTCCTGCAGGCGTACCGAAGACCTATCGGAGCAGCTACGGTGAATATGACTACTACTCCGACAACGCCCCTGAGCCCCCCATCTTCACCGCCCGGTCGCAGACCTTCACGGTGGAGGTGGGACAATCGGTCATCATCCCTTGTGACTTCACCAACGCGGGTAAGTTATTTTAAGGGGGTAGTGCTTGTTTATTTGGTCTATTTATTTATTTATTAACTTACCGTTTAGTTTCCTCGCTAGACCTCCATCAAGTTTAGAAAAACACCCCCTAGACCCCCCCCCCCCCTCTCAAGATAAAGTTGTACATTTATCGGTAGAAAAATGTTCCGGCCAAAGGCCGGTTCCTCTTATAATTACAGGCTCGCTTTCGCTCGCCAGGAAATAATCGACACCTAAATGGCACGATAGGTCTTAAAATTGACAACGAAATTGAGCTAAAAGTGTTAAAATCGCCAAACTAATGGACCAAACATCGTAAAATCTAAAAACTAACGGGGCTGAACATGAGGAAGTTACGTTGACTATGATACCGACTAATATCATTACACAGAGGGCTCCACCAGAGCTCTTCCCCCCCCCCCCCACCTTCACCGACCGGCCGCAACAAACCTTCAAGGTGGAGGTGGGACAATCGGTCATCATCCCTTGTGACTTTACAAATGCGGGTAGGTTGTATAATGCTGTATTGTATCTGTATTCTCTTACTTTTTGCTGTACTGTCTTGATGGTGTAATGCTTAGTGTTTAAAATCTGTATGTGGTAACCCAGATTTGAATCCTGGTAGGATCACATAATTTCATTAATTGTATTGGGAGTGAAATGTATAATTTAGATTATCCTGGCTAGTCTTATCACTATAATGACCCTGGTAGGTTTAGTTGCCCCTTCTTATAAAATGGCTGAACTAATCACTTAACAACTTCGTATTTTTGTCTTACATATTGGTTGAACTAAACACTTCAACAGCCCAGTAGGTTATGTGGCTCTGTCTTACATATTGGTTGAACTAAACACTGCAACAGCCCAGTAGGTTATGTGGCTCTGTCTTACATATTGGTTGAAATAAACACTTCAACAACCCAGTAGGTTATGTGGCTCTGTCATACATATTGGTTGAACTAAACACTTCAACAGCCCAGTAGGTTATGTGGCTCTGTCATACATATTGGTTGAACTAAACACTTCAACAGCCCAGTAGGTACATATGTCCAACTTGCTCAAAACCCATCACTTCGAGTCGCCACACTAAGGGTTCAGTTCTCTGCAATTCATGCAGGAACTGGACCCACTTCACCTGTACAACACTTGCCTCCAAGAAACACTACACGAACACCTGGACCTGTTCCTCATGCCCCTCCCTCTCCTAGTCAAATCCCTCGCCTAAAACCCGTCCACCTCTCCTCCCCAACCCACCTAGCCTTCCCATATCATCCACTCCCCCCCCCCCCCCCCCCCCCCCCTAAAACCGTCCACCTCTCCTCCCTAACCCCCCTAACCTTCCCATACTATCCACATCCTCAACTCAACACACCACACCCCATCCTAATCCATTCCAACCCCCATCTCCTGCTCCCCAATCCCCACCCCCACCTCACCCATCCCAACCTCCAGCCCCTCCCTCACCCTCACCCCCACCCCATCCTCGTGCAGCAGCACCCAACATACATCGTGCACATAACATTAACATTCTCCAATTGAACATAGATGGCATTAACACAAAGAAACACAAACTCTCACACTTCATCAAACAACACAACATACACATTGCCATCTTACAAGAAACAAAACTCCGCACATCACAAAAAACACCCACATTTCATAATTTCACCACCATCAGACAAGACCGGGCTGTCGGCGGGGGCGGTGGACTCATCACCCTGGTACACAATGAAATATCATACATAGTAACCAGTGTACAAACCAAATCCCTCCTCCCCCCAAATGATAACAACAACAGAAATACAATCAATTAAAATACACACTGGCAACAAATCCAACATAACCATCATAAACACATACATCCCTCCCCAAACATCCACTACAGTACCAAATGAATACAGACCACACTTACAACACATCACAAACACCCCACACATCATCCTGGGTGGTGACTTCAACGCCAAGACGTCGGCCTGGTTTGTCGACAACCCCGACACAGACAGAGGGCTGGTACTACAAAACCAAACAGATAACCTCATCATCCTTAACGACATCCATCAACATACCCATATTCCTCACCAAGCCCTCTATAACCCATCATCTCCAGACATCACCTTTTGCTCCCCAGAACTCGCCCCCACAACATCCTGGAGGGTGGTCAGAACCTTAGGCTCTGACCACCTCCCGATCATTATCACCACCAAAACCAGACTCACCCCAGCTAGCCACAAACACACATACACCAATTATAAAAGAGCTAACTGGGAAGCATTTACAAATGAGACAGAACAACACTTCACAACTCTAAACAGTACACCCATCACTAACATCAACAATGCTGTACACATACTCAATAAAACTATCCAAAACGCTGACAAGAAACACATTCCAAGAGGTAACAGAAAAAGACACAACCCCAACTTCACACCAGAAATTCAAAACCTCATCAGACAACGCGACACACTGAAACACTCCCCAGCACCCCACACACAAGACATCACACAACAAATTCAAGCACTCAATACCCAAACTAACAACAAAATACAAGAACAACAAAAACTAAATTGGAATAACTTCCTACAAACACTTGATCACAAAACAAACCCCAAAAAACTCTACAAAACACTAAACAGCATCATACTTTCCAACAGCAACACAACACAATCACATGCTGCAATCACAACAACAGACTCTACTCCTTCATGTAAACAACAAGCAAACACTCTCATCAATCACTTCTCACATGCCAGCCACCTAAAACCTCACAAAGACGACCGACGTGTCATCCGACGTAAGAGACAATTCCCCACAGACCCTGACTATACACCCTTCACCAATCACCAGACAAAGCATATCATCAACAATCTCAAGCACTCACCCGCCTGTGGCCTAGACAACATAAGCAACATACACCTCAGACACCTGGGACCACAAGGCATACAAACACTCACTAACATATCAAACTACAGCTATTCACACAACACAATACCAGACATTTGGAAGCATGGTATCATCATCACATTCCCCAAACCCAACAAAGACCCCACGCTACCCTCCTCGCACCGCCCCATCACACTCCTTTGCTCCCCCTCCAAAGTCATGGAACGCTTAGTATTACAACTAATTACACCCGACCTACCCCTAGCTCCAACACAACATGGCTTTAGGCCACTGCACTCCACAAACACTCTTCTCACAGACCTTACACAAAGAGCTTTTGACGGCATCAACTCAGCTAGACCACCACACAGATCACTATTAGCCACACTCGACATTAGTAAAGCCTTCGATGCCATCCCACGCCACAACCTAACAAACAAAATCTACAACACAAACATGCACAACAACACAAAAAGGTGGCTGGCCAACTTCCTAGCAGGCAGATGTGCACACGTATCTTTTGCCGGTCAGTCATCTAAAATCAGAAACTTTCCAAATGGAGTCCCACAAGGATCCGTCCTATCGCCCGCACTCTTCAATCTGTACATGCACGATATAACTACACCCAATACTCCCCAAATAAACGTAGCCTCCTATGCAGATGACATAACACTCACATGCACACACCATGACCCAAGAAGAGCAACAGATCTCCTTCAACCCTATCTCAACACACTACATGGCTGGTGCACTACAAACAGACTTAATCTAGCCCCAGCCAAATCCACCGCAACCCTGCTCACAAGCTGGACAGGTGAACACGAATACATCCCTCAACTCACCATAAACAACACACCCCTAACACATACACACACACCCAAAATCCTAGGAGTAACATATGATACTCATATGACATTCAAACAGCACACCACAAACATTAAAAAGAAACTGACACCCAGACTTAACGCCCTCAGGTCACTTGCTCACACAAAATTTGGACGCAACAAAGAAACTACCACCACAGTATATAAACAATACATAAGATCAGTAATGGAATACGCAAGCCCAGCCTGGGCTTCTAACCTAGCTGAAACACATCATAAGACCTTACAGACTATTCAAAACAAAGCCCTGAAGATCATTACAGGCTGCACAGCTACTACACCCACAGATCACCTACATCAAGAAACCAAAATCCTCAAAGTCAAAGACCATCTGGACATGAGAGGCACTCAATTCCTGGCAGCAGCCTCCACGAACCAAGACCACCCACTAAACTACATGGCAACACACCCACAGACACCAAGAAATATCAAAACAACACCCAGCACACGGTATCACACACAATTATTGTCCTCTCTCCCTCCCTGCCCACCCCGAACCAACTTCCAGAAGCACATCCATACTCATATCTCTCGCCAATCCATCCACTCACTCACAGACAACACGCAGCTGCATGCACGACCTCCCGAAATCCATCCTTCCGAATCCTCCCTCCCTCGCGAGGACAGAGTCCACCTGGCCAGGCTGAGATGCGGTCACCATCCAGCTCTCTTGAGCTATCAGAAGAGACTGGATGACTCCGTTGTCGACGCCTGCCCGGGATGTAACACAGCACCCCATACCATTAAACACATCATAGAAGACTGCATTTCACACAACCACTTATGCCAACAACACAACCTACACTCAATGAGAGCTCTGTGGGAAAGTCCGATCGTGGCCATGGCCTTCCTCAGGGACTCGGGGCTGTTCGGCCAGGCAGCTTAGGGAACAACAACAACAACAGCCCAGTAGGTTATGTGGCTCTGTCATACATATAGGTTGAACTAAACACTTCAACAGCCCAGTAGGTTATGTGGCTCTGTCTTACATATTGGTTGAACTAAACACTTCAACAGCCCAGTATATATGTGGCTCTGTCATACATATTGGTTGAACTAAACACTTCAACAACCCAGTAGGTTATGTGGCTCTGTAATATACACTGGTTGAACTTAAGGGGAGATGGGTGTATTCATTAAATAATTTATGCATCTTTTTATTATGTTATTAGTTTCCTCTCTAGACCTCCCATCAAGCTTAAAAAAATGTCCATTAGATCCCCCTTCTAGATAAATTTGTACATTTTTCAGTAGAAAAATGTCCCTCTTCTAAAATTGTAGGCTCACTATCATTCACCAAGGAAAAACCGACACCTAAATAGCACTAAAGGTCTTAACCCTTTCGCTGCGGGTGACGTTCTGGAACGTCCTGGCAAGTTACAGTAATTTCCAGGCTTTAAAAGCCTGTAAAAACCGTAAAAATCGAGTGTCAGTGGCATGGGAGCGTGAGGGGCCCACCTCCGACCCTCAGAGCAGCGAGCGGCTCACTGAGGTAGACTGTCTCTCGCGCGGGTCTCTCTCTGCCTCTCACAACAGTGTTGCCATGCGAGCGAGTGCTACCAAATAGCGGGTTTCCCGCGTTTCTATGGCACCGCTGCGGGTGAACCAGACCACGTACGGGGCCCGTTCTGGTCTCATTTTGAAGTTATTTTCGCCTAGTTTTCGGCAGAATACAGTTCACTTAATGCAGATGCTTGATTTATCATTCAGGAGTGCCTGAATATGCCCTAAATAGCCCAAAACACCCCGCAGAGAAAGGGTTAATATTGACAAAGAAATGGGGTGAAAGGTCATAAAATCGACAAACTAAAGAGCCGAACGTCAAAAAATCTGAAAACTAATGGGGCTAATACAAGGAAGAAGGGGGACCCGAAAAACGGCCCATCTCCCCTTAACACTTCAAAAACTCAGTAGGCTATGTGGCTCTATGAGGATTAAACTTATCACTTCAACATTCCAGTAGACTATGCGGCACTGTCCTCTATACAGGCTGAACTTATAATTTCAACAATCCAATAGATTATCTGACTGCCTTAAGGGGAGACTGGCCGTTTGTTTTGTCTATTAATTCATTTATTCAGATATTTTTAAAGTTTCCTCCCTAGACCTCCATCAAGCTTAGAAACACACCCCCTAGACCCCCCTTTAAGATAAATTTGTACATTTTTCGGCAGACAAATGTCCCGGCCGAAGGCCGATTCCTCTTAAAATTGCAGGCCCGCTATTGCCCGCCGGGAAATAATCGACACATAAATGGCACGAAAAGTCTTAAAATTGACAAAGAAATGGGGCGAAAGGTGTTAAAATTGCCAAACTAATGGGCCGAACATCTTATAATCTCAAAACTAGTGGGGCTAAACATTAGGGAGAAAGTGGTCCAGAAAACCGGCCCATCCCCCTTAAATACTAGCTGAATCTATAGAACTTCAAACTCCAAAAATACGTTATGTTTTGCTGGTTGATCTTAACACCTTACGAGCGGCCTATGCGGTTTATTTATATGTACCGCCCAGCGGGGTGTTTTTAGCCAAAATAGGGCTGTTTACGTGATCATTTTCATGCCTAAATAAGACCCAGAACGTAAAACAAGTACCTATCCCTGAAAGGGCATAAACAGAGCTTTCGAATGACACCATAATGATCCTTTTATGATGGCTAGTTTTCTTGCAATAACCGTGCAACGCGAGTGCAAAAAGCATGTAATTCGGTACTTTCCCCATATAATTCAGTATGTAGCGAGTGAGAGAGGGAGGAGGGAGCTGAGATTCATGTCAGTAGGTTCGCCGCGGTGGTCTGGAGCAGTCATACGCTCGCTAGTCTCCTGCCACCACTTGTCTCTCTCTCTCAGCAACATTACGTGCTGAAATTGCCACTCGACCTATGTCGAGCGCCGCCACATAGTCCAGCTTTATTTAACTCTACTTATGTGGTGAGCCGCTAATTAAGGGTTAAAGCCGGTATCACACGAGAGCTTTTATAGTCAACATTCGATAATCAAAACATTTCTGGCAACATTTCTGGAATAATTTGCACTGGTATCGGAAACTAGACTGGTGATAGATGAATTTACGTAACTGCAATAGTTAAACTGTTGATCTCCTAAGCTGCCAGACCAGTGTTGAGCAAAAATTTTGAGGGGAAAAGCGGTCGTGTGATACCGACTTTACGTTCTTGGTAGATTGTATGCTTCTGTCTTAGGTGCTGATGGAACTGAATATTCTTGGCAGGCTGTTAAATTCCCAGACAAATTATCAGTATGTTGTTATTTTCTGGCAAACCCTTTAAGGGGAGATGGGCCGGTTTCCTGGTCTCCCTTCTTCCTCATGTATAGCCCCATTAGTTTTCAGATATTAAGATGTTTTCCCCATTAGTTTGTCGATTTTAAGACCTTTCGCCCCATTTATTCGTCAATATTTAGACCTTTCGTGCTATTTAGGTGTCGATTTTTTCCCTGGCGAACGATAGTGAGCCTGTAATGTTGGAAGACCCGGCCGGGACATATTTATACCGAACAATTTACAAATTAACCTAGAAGGGGAATCTAATGGATGTTTTTTTTAAATTTGATGGAGGTCTATGGAGGAAACTAGAAAAATAATGAATACATGCAAAAATCGCCCAAAAAGTGAACCATACCCCATTAAAACAATATTGGATATTATAAAAAATCTTCTACTGGGAGCCAGAATACAACTTAGGAAGGCATCCTAACATTGAAAGGGTTAAATTAAGTTATTTAGTAAAATATAACTCCGGTCCTTGCTGGTCGGAGAGGAGAGTAGATCTGATGGTTCCTTAGATTCTCACCACCCTGTAACTCATAAATCTTCTACTGTCCCCATAGCCAATCAACACTTATCATGCCCCCCACACACCACCCTCGTATTCAATATAGGGACAATCGTACACATAAGCATACATATTATACTAAGTTACTTTATACTATATATTTATTCGCTGTGGTACTACTGGTATACAGTATATGGTTTATTTGAACCGACGAACCTAACCAGAACAAAAAGCTACTCAAATAATAAGACGTAGTAGTAGTAGTAGTAGTAGTAGTAGTAGTAGTAGTACCACCTGAACTCGGTAAATATAACAGGATCTCTCACTGACCGTATCGTAGCACAAGATTCTGACGGTGAAGTGGACCAGGCGGACATCTACAACATCAGAAAGACCATCACATCAGAGAGGCAAAACTCACAGAAAAATTACCTGGCACAATTGATGGGACAACTTTCCCCGAGACAAACAAGAAAACTACAAATAGCACAAGAAACGGGCGCTTCAAATTGGCTGACAACACTACCAATCAAGGCAAAAGGCTTCAATCTCAACAAACAAGAATTTAATGATGCTATTGCACTGAGGTATGATTGGCCGATTGAAGAACTGCCCGATCGATGAGTTTGTGGAACCAACAACGATGCAGACCACTCCATGATATGTAAGAAAGGAGGATTCATCAGCATCAGGCATGATGAAGTAAGAGATGTAACGGCGAACATGCTCAAGGAAGTGTGTAGAGATGTGGTGCGCGAACCATCACTCATTCCCTTAGGTGGAGAGATCATGCAGCACAGGACGGCCAACACATCCAATGAAGCAAGATTGGACGTTAGTGCAAGAGGCTTTTGGACAAATGCACAGTGAGCGTTCTTTGACATAAGAGTATTTGACCCAATGGCCCATAGCTACAGTGAGCTGTCTCTGGATGCTGCACACAAGAGGAACGAACAAGAGAAGGTCAGGGCATATGGGGAAAGGATCTTAAATGTCAAACATGGCAGCTTTACCCCACTAGTCTTCACCACATCTGGAGGGATGGGACCCAGGGCCCAGTGCTTCTATTCAAGGCTAGCAGAGATCATCGCAGAGAAGAAGCAACAGCCTAGGAGCCACGTCATAGCCTGGATGAGGTGCCGTCTATCTTTCTCATTGCTTAGATCAGTACTACTATGCCTGCGGGGAACAAGACGGTCTGCACCACAACCAGTGACGGTGGCAGAAGTGGACTACGAGGCAGCAGTGGCAGAGGGTCGCATAGGAAGGAGACTGGATTGAAGATGCATGGTGTAGAATAGTAATATCTGATGCTTGTAAAATAAAATGTATGAACAATATAAAAAGTAGTAGTAGTAATAATAGGAATAGGATTTGGATTAGTAAAGTTTGAATTGAGACCAAACTCCTCTTGCACGTTTAATTTAATCCAGATCCGGATCTTAATATACAGCCACCAAAATCCATCTACAGTCATATCCTCACGCTCTCATTCTGCTATTAATTTGTCATCACACTTTCGAAATATAAAATGTATGAGGAATGTTTGTCATAATATTAAAAAAAGAAAAGAATGGTGAATGTGCCTGAGTAGATAGATATATAGATAATAGAAAACCAATATTGTCTTGCTCTGATGATCTTGTTTTCCACTTTTTGTTTAGGTCAGAACAAGTTGATTATAAAGAAGATCCTGCCCAACGGTGCAGGGGACAAAATTCTGAGTGTTGATGCCATCAAGGTTGCCACCGACCCCCGCCTGGCTGTGTCTGGTCCCCGCCTCACCATAGCCCACACCCGCCCCCGTGACGCAGGTACCTTCCTCTGCCATTTCGACCTGACCCCGCCCGTGCAGCTGCGGCACAAGCTGGACGTGCAGTACTCCCCATCTGTCAGGGGTTTGGTCGCCCCTGAGCAGCACGTAGCCCGAGGCAGCAGTGTGACCCTGCAGTGTGAAGCTACTGGCAACCCTGAACCCATCATCCGCTGGTCTCGTCAAGAGGGCAAGTTACCTTCAGGCCACCACTCCAGTCAGGTCAGTCACAACTTACGTCACGTATTATTGTATCTACAGTATCTTTATATTCCCATATTTACTGATGAGAAAAGGAAATGCAACATTTTCATAATTTCTATATTTGCTCAGCGTATAACGAAAACGTCAATTTCTGAAAAAACAAAAACACCTGCTGATAACAAACTAAGTTGTTCGTATTTCTATAATATTGTAGGGTGCGAAGTTGACTTTGGATAATGTGGACCGCCATGCAGAGGGTACCTTCCTGTGCACAGCAGACAATGGTATTGGGGATCCAGCCTCGGCTGCCATGGCCATCATTATTGAGTATCCTCCTGAAGTCTCTCCTGAAAAAGTAAGTTCAGATATATTTCTGATCATGTTGGGTAATGCATCTGCATCAAATGCATGCACAGGATGTGTTTACTCATAACCCCATATAATATTATCTGCATTTATAAACTAAGTTTAAACAATGTTGAACGTGTGAAGTATATGATGAAATTAACATTCAAACATTTCCCTTCTCGAAGAAAGTTTCCTATCATGCAACAGTTTGCAAGAATGGCATATAAATATCAGCCCGCTAACAACTAGTGGCACAAAAATGATTGAGGTTGGCCAATCTCTGTTACTAGAGGATCTCTAGTGTAGAGCTGCGATGGCTGAGTGAATAACGTGCTCACGTGTGAATCTGTTTGACCTGGGTTCGATCCAACCCAAGTCGGACATATTTAGTGGGTGTGGTAGTACGTTCTAGTGTGTTTCACATGCTCGCACCCAGTCGAGGAATACCCCGACGACGTATACAAACTTATAAAACACAACAAAGCCACTCCAACAATTTCCTCTCTCTCAACACCCCTTCACCCCTCTCAACACTCTTCGAAAAGTAGAAACGAGGTGCCGTTGTAAAGGCATCTCCCTCAATACCTTCACCTGACCTGACCTGAAGATAGTCGACCATAGCATTAGCCAGGCACCTGTTACAGTTGCTCTATAATATAAACTCTATTACTCAGGCTGTGGTCCGGACGGGTGAAGGGGACCAGGTAGAGTTGGTATGTATCGTTCATGGTCGACCACCGCCTGATGTGGTGTGGACACATGATGGTCGTCCACTACCAGACACCATGATGGACACTCAACTTCATCTACCATCCCGGACACACTCTGCCCACAACAACAACAACAACAACAACAACATTGGTCCACACAGCCACAGCCTCCTCGCCCACCGACACTCACTCTCCATCAACCCCGTCAAGGAGAAGGACTTTGGAGCCTACGTCTGTATTGCCGAGAATGCTCACGGACAGAAGAACGCTATTATTCAAATGACAGGTAAGCTGGGATTAAACTCATATATATGTTTTAAAATACTGCTTATGTGTAGTTCATTAGAATTTGGCAATTATATTTGTTTTACTCAAACTTTCACAATGACACAAGATAAGCAATGAAACATGGGAATAAATATTTAGAAATATACGTGAAAGTATGAATACCTTAAATTTATGCTTTATTTAAATATAAACCAATCTGCTGGAAAGGGAGCATGATTTCTTTCCTATTTATAACGGAATACTTATGTTAACCCATAAATGGTGGGTGAAGTCACTGCCGTTTATTTTGCCTTGAGTGACATATGAAGGGGGAGAGACTCATCCACAGTGGGTCAGTCAGTCTACAGCCGAGGGAGGTGGTCCTTGGCACTGTCTCATAATTTTCAATCTTACTACACTTCAATGATCTTTTTCAACCCACAAAAATCACACAAAATTGCATGTATAAGTAATAGTCATGGAAAGATATAGAAAGCTAAAGAATGTTGGTGTTTACGGTAATACTGTATACTGATAAACTTCATCCCTGCCCCTCAAATTTAGAAACACAAAAATGGATTATAAATATGTACTGTATTTACATATGTATGTATGCATGCATGTATTTACACTGGCACTTACCCCAGTTTTCCTCTTTTTTTTTTATTGGGGGTGGCCGACTCAAGATAGAGTTCGAACATGGACATGACACACATCAGAAAGACAAAACACAAAATCACATGTATCTAGGTCGTCCAAGAGAAACACCCAGAGACCCAGGCCCATTTGGGGTCCCCAGCAAAATATTCCCAGGTCCCAGATCCCCCGGAGAGGCTCCAATTTCTGCAGGCAGACCCGCAACGAAGCTTTACCACCACAAGCCCGCCCACCATGCTTCCAGGCGCACCCTTCACTACCACCGGCTCCCCGGGCCAGGCGCCTGACGGACTACTATCTAGTCCAACTGGCGCATGACCATCTCTCCCAATCGACTGCGTTTACACTCCTCTATTCACTAGTATTCTCCATTCATTCTGTTTATTACCACTTCCCTTGCCTGATCTATAGTAATTCCTCTATCTTTCAATGCCTGTCCTACACAGTATCTCCATCTTAAAGGGGGTCTTTCTACCCCTCTATCTCCCCTTGTATATGACTCACATATTCTCTTTGTAAGCCTTTCATCTTCCATTTGTTCAACATGACCATACCACTTCAGCCCCCTTCTGTCCAATTTGGCCAACAAATGGCCCTGCTGCTCTATTCTCCTACATATATCTTCATTCCTCAGTCTATCTCTACACTCCACACATACTCCTCATGCAGCTTGTATCCATCACATCCAGCTTTCTTCTCTCCTTTGCCTTCAGAGACCATGTCTTATTATATAGTATTATATTGTATTATATCCCCTTCTCTAAATCTGCAGCCTTGCCGGAACCCCCAAAGATCACCAGCAGCCCAAACGGCGGCGAGAGCACCCGGTACACCCTGACCTGGGACACCGAGAGCTATTACGCCATCACCGACTACATCATTAAGTACCGGAAGACGCATCTGGGGGTATGGCAGGTCAGTTCACACCCTCATTGACCCTCTTTCATTCCAGTAGTTAGCAGATTTTAGGACGTTTCACCCCATTTAGCAGATTTTATGGAGTTTCACCTCATTTAGCAGATTTTAGGACGTTTCACCCCATTAGCTTGACGATAATAAAACGCTTCATCCTAATCAGTTGTCGATTGTTTTCTATGGGACCGATAGCGAGCCAGTAATTTACAAGAAATTGGTCATCTGACAAGACAGTTTACTGTTGAAAAATGTATAAATTTAGCTTGAAATGGGCCTGGGTTGGCATTTCATTTATTTGAAGGAAGTCTGTGAAGCATTTTTGTTAGCCAAGGGGACAAACTGAAATCTATTGACCTGGAACACAGAGAGCTACTATGCCATCACCGACTACATCATTAACCCAAAAACGGCAACCCTCCTCAATAGGGTTTTTTCTGGTGCACTGCGACCGTCCTCCATAGATCCAGAGCATTAAAAAAAAAACTTAGAAAACACCCCAGTGGCACTCAAAACAAATCAATTTGTGATTAGGTGAGATAATTCCCCTCTATTACTTGCTACCACTTCTACATGTGTCCCCCCCCCCTTCCTCAATTATCAGCTATTTTTCCTCTTATTCCCCCTTTAACAGGTAATTTTCAGCGCGAATTCCCCCTCCTGGTCTCTTTAACACGGGTGAGGCAGCTAGAGATCCTTGCAACACTGAGACTTCTACTCAGACTCGCAAGTGTCGCTCTACAGCTCAGAGAGGGTGGATATAATTATGTCCCCCCAGCTGTCAACTCATGATACGACCTTGCGGCAATAATACGTCTATTTCACCCCCAAATCCTATTCCCACTTCTTTTATTGCTCCTTAATGTTCATAAGTTCATATAAATATCAAAGTAGGCTCATATGTATAAGTAATAATTATATATATGTTACATATGACGATTTTCGTCAGTATAGAACCAAATACCTTGCTTGACGGGAGGGTTTAAACTACCATAGCTTCGCAGTTTATGAGTTCAGTACTGGAAGACTCACCTGGGGGTATGGCAGGTCAGTTCACACCCTCATTGACCCTGTTTCCCTCAATTATTTGGCAGTCATAATATTAATGCCATGGTTTCATATTTAACAACAACAACAACATACTTCGCTACAAGGTCATTCAAGATAGGGACATCGTAATAATATACCGTCAGCTGCAAATATACTATAAAACATATATATATATATATATATATATATATATATTATATATATATATATATATATATATATATATATACAGTATATATATATATATATATATACGGTATATATATATAAATATATATTTATTTATTTATTTTTATTTATTTATGTATTTATTTATTTATTTATTTATTTATTTATTTATTTATTTATTTATATTCATATTTTATTTACTGAACAGCCCAACCAGAACGTGGTGATGGCTGGGTCTTGGTGGAACGTGTCTGGCACCGTGGATCCCCCCATGCAGGCCTTCAGAGGGTTGGCGCCCCAGTCCATGGCCCACACCCTTGCCAATCTGGACGTGGCCACTGACTATGCGGCAGTCGTCAGGGTCAGGAACAAGTATGGCTGGTCCTCGGAGTCCCAGCACTTTCAGTTCTCCACCAAGAAAGGTAATTGTGAGAGAGAGGGAGAGCATATTATTTGTAATACGACATACCCATTGTCTATGTTAGGAACAAGTAATGCTGGAGGACTTATATTCTCCATCGAGTAAGATTTATCTGGTATGTGTCCGTCCGTATGAGTGTGTGTGTATTCACTTAGTTGTAGTATACTGTATAGGAATTGAGCTAGGTTCGTGTCGTCCCGTCTCTAAATTCTATTTTTATCCAGTTTTATTGTAAAATTATTGATAGTCATTGATCCGATTTATTGTATTACCGGGCATTTGTTACATAAACACTTTAAGTCTGACTAACAGTGGCTTCAGAGAGGGCTACAGGTGACCATAGTTCAAATTACCAATGGTTATTTATTATGACAAATCTAGAAGTGACGAACCCTAACCTCTTCTAATAAATTGTGGTACGACTGGAGGATATGAATTGTATATGTTCACACCTATTTGTGTCTTGATTTTTGAAATGTTTTAAATATCAACTGGATTGCTCAAGGCCATCTTTGACTTACAATAGGTTGTGGCTAGGGATATCTAGACTAAAAATTTACATTTCTGTCTGTTCCAGCCATGGCGGTGCTTCAGTCCACCAGCAGCGGTGCGGGGAGTCTGGTGACGGCGGTGTCCTTGGTGCTGGCGCCGTGTTCCCTCCTCCTGTTGGCGCCGTGGTCCCTCCTCTCCTTCCTGCACCCGTGAAACCAATACACCGCCCCCAGTAAGGCCCTAGCCGTCCCTCACCAGTCCCAGCCAGGCCACACTAAAGCCGGCGACACACGAGCACTTTAGTGGAGGATGTATCGGAACGGAGTCAAAGAGTAAATCGAGTCTATAGTATCTGACAATTTTCGCTATCTTTGCGACTGAATGTTTATCTTAGAGCTCCTAATCGTGTACAGTTCTAGTTAATTCAACAATAAATAGCAAAATGCTATGAAAATACTATGATAACTTGTAGCGGATTACTGGCTCTGATACATGTCGCTGAGAATCCTGTTTGTGTGACACCAGCTTTAGGTTGTTGCCGAGAGCATTTGAAAAGCCCAAACAATCGAATGTGAATTACAGCCATCGCTAATGATAGTTATTTTACATGCAATCGAAGCAATTTCATTACTTCAGTTTATCGTCGTTATAAACAATGATAGTCTTGTTTCTGTCACAAACCTAGGAATGTACGGTACGTAAACTTGAAGGTAACATGTGTGATCATACTTTCTGATGTACTATATATTTGGATTGCTTTTGATTTTTTTTTTGTCCAGAAGCTGCTCAGCATATCAATGTGTCTGTTGTTATTATGACTATTTCTGCAATGGCCTAGCACATTAATTTGAAAGAATGGCTTTTGCACATGCGAGCTGGGCCACAAATGAGAAACCTTCGAAAGATTTTGCAAAAATGGAGTGAACCATTCACTGGCAATAGGTCACTAATGAAGTCACGACCTGAAGAGTTGCTATAAATGTATGTGAGTCTTGTGCTAAGCGATAAACAATTCTGAAATGTATAGGGAGAGAATCATAGTTAATGTTTCGCTTTAGTAGTTTGAATACATTTGTCGAGAAAAAAAAAACTTAGTTTGTGAGTATACAAAGAATTCCAGTACTAAGTCTGTACAGTGATTTCATCTCGGTAAGATCAAATGTGGAAGGATTTATAAGGTAGAATAATTGAGTGAATATTGCCCGTGTCTGTTCTTCCACAAGTCGTGACATACAAGTCTTGTTTTTAAAAGGTATTGTTGCTGCATCACTAAGTTGTTATTGCTGTCTGTTTTTAGACCGCAATATGAGTCCAAAGCATTTTAAGTAAAGCCAGTATCACACAAGCGCTTTTTCCCTCAACATTTATCGTCAACACTGGTCTGGCAGCTTATGAGGTCAACATTTATAATATTTCTGTTACCTAAATTCTAGTATCATCAGTCCAGTTTCCGATACCAGTGTAAAATATTCCTGAAATGTTGCCAGAAATGTTTTGATCATCGAATGTAGACTATAAAAGCTCTCGTGTGATACCGGCTTAAGTGTATTCTTATGCCTATTTTATGTAAATATCGGTGTAGATTTCCCTCCCGTGTCAGGGTTAAAATTGTAGTGTTTTGTAAATGCACTTCATACTTCTGTTTCTGCTGAAACAGTCTAATGTGAGTCTTTCAACCCGGACCAAAGTTTCTGTGATTGTATTTCATCATTCCACTCTTTTTGGAGTTTTTACTAGTCATAAGATTGTGGTATAATTTATGTTGGCCTCGCTGTGGTGCCGCAGATCATGATGCTCTTGGTGCTGACAGAGGAGAGTATCTGCAAAGGTACTGTATACAGAGAAGAGTATCTACAAAGGTGTAATGTCCCCGGAATATATTCATATAATTTATAATGAAATGCGAAAAATCACGTGTGACAATGTTGTACTCTGCGAGTACCAAGTGACGAGATATAGCATTACATATTTTATTAGACATGTTTGATATTATACTTCATGAACTGACAGTATTTAATGACATAAATATATAAATTGAAAAATCAAATATTCAAAAATATATAAAAGGAAAAGTCATAATGATTTCCCCTGCATTACATAAATTTGCCTTTCGCTTATGTATATATGTTTGTCATATGAGTAGCTGTCGGAAGTAACGTATGCTTTAACCACTTCAGTACTTGAGGACGTATTTTTCCGTTTTTGGGCAACCATTAGGCGATATTATACTGCTTAGGAAGGAATTTTGGAAGTCAAGGCGATAACCGAGATAGTTCATAGCCTTCCGATTACTAGAGACCCTTCCAAAGCTGAGTAAGATCGTTTAAGGAGAGATGGGCCGGTTTCCTCGATCATTTTCTCCCTCGTGTTTAGCCCCATTAGTTTTGAGTTTTTAAGACGTTCGGCCCATTAGTTTGACGATTTTGTTGTAAATTTTAAGACCTTTCGTGCCATTTAGGTGTCGACTTTTTCCTGGTGAGCGATTGCGAGCCTGTAATTTTAAGAGGAACCAGCCTTCGGTCGAGACTTTTTTCTACCGAAAAATTTACAAATTTATCTTGAAGTAGGTTTTAGGGGGTGTTTATTAAGCATGATGGAGGTCTAGCGAGGAAACTAAAAATTATATGAATAACTGAATTTATAGACCAAAAAAACAACCACTCTTCCCTTAACGGTAGCTAGAATAAAACGAGAAAATACGTCCAACTACTGAAAGGTTTAAAAGAGACACCAATGGCGATAAGTGTCAAGTGAGTGTGCATTCTGCCAGTGTTATAAGTGTGTTAGTGTGAGGCACAATGGTACTATCAAAATGCACCCACGAAAGCTGTAAGTTATTGTGATAGACTTGCTATTCCGTCACAATGTTCTTATCCAGATTAAGTTTTATTAATGGAAGCACGGCTATATATATATATATATATATATATATATATATATATATATATATATATATATATATATATATATATATATATATATATATATATATATATATCTATCTATCTATCTATCTCACAAATACACGTCAGCTACTAAATGTTTTTATATTCTCAGATGGGCTCGAACCACCGCCATGGTAGAGTTGCCTAAAGCATTGACTGTTCTAACTGTTGGTGGTTCGAGCTTGGATAAGAGTATATATATATACCGTATATTATCTATCCTGTTTTTTATATGATTTCATTAAATGCATTGTTATAGATAATATTTTATATTTTATTTTTATTCAGGAAATGTGTTTAATATTATAATGCTACTATAAAAAGTAAGAACAGAATAAGTTATGTCATATAAATATAACATTTCAAGTGAAATGACATTCATGTTTTCCATATATGTTTTTACTATGAATATGCTTGATTGTGTTCAGTTTTTACTATGAATATGCTTGATTGTGTTCAGTTTTTACTATGAATATGCTTGATTGTGTTCAGTTTTCAATACACAAACTCAAATAATCATATAATATATGCTCCATATTAATGTACATTATGCATACTATTTAACAGTGAATTCATGAGAAATTGGAAGATAATTATTTATTTGAGTTCCCCATTTTATTTAATCGGTGAAACATTTTTCACCGATTTCTTTATATAATTGATCATATTTCTTTATATAATTGATCATATTTCTTTATAT
This sequence comes from Paralithodes platypus, assembly GCA_032716605.1. Taxonomy (NCBI): domain Eukaryota; kingdom Metazoa; phylum Arthropoda; class Malacostraca; order Decapoda; family Lithodidae; genus Paralithodes; species Paralithodes platypus. The sequence continues at coordinate 46,152,159 of CM064547.1, read as the reverse complement.
AATTGATCATATTTCTTTATATATTTCATACAATAATTTAAGAAAACTACATAAACGCATTAAGGGAGCCCACCTCGCTTTTTTTTTGTCTCTTTATCTCCCTCTCTCTTTGGCTTGTATCCATTCGGCCCCATTCAGCCCCATTCAGCCTACTGTTTTAAGACATTTACCCCCCTCCAGGTGTCAAAATTGTCCAGGGGAGCTGTCAAATACATTTAAAACAAATATGCTGGCTCGCGGGAAAAAATTGACACCTGCATGGGAATAAGCTCTTAAAACTGTAGGCTGAATGGGACCGAATTGATACAAGACAGAGAAAGAGAGATAAGGAGAGATAAAAGGCAGGTCAACCCCCTTAACATCATCTACTGGTAGCCAGAAAAAAAGGCCAGGCATCACTTACTAACTCTATTTATATATTGAATTATATATATATATATATATATATATATATATATATATATATATATATATATATATATATATATATATATATATATATATATATATTTATATATATATATATTGATTTATGTATTTATATATTTATCTGTATTTTATTTATTTATTTGTTTATATATTCATGTTTTCGTTCATTTATTTGTGTTCTTTTTATACCAGACACGTGAATTGGAGAAATATATGGTTGGCAGAATGCATAATTTCAAGGGGTATCACACGAGAGCGTCTATCGTCAATATTTTATGCTCAACCTTTTTTCCGGCAAGAATTCTGGGATCTTTTTTACTGGCATCGGAAACTAAACTGAAGATAGATTTATTAAGGTGACGTAATTAGTAAAACAGTAGATTTATTTAGGTGACATAATTAGTAGAGCAGTAGATTGATTTAGGTGGCTAAAAGGATTAATTGAGATAGTCTGTAGCCTTTTCATGGATAAACGTCCTTCCTAAGCTGAATAACATCGTCTAATAGTTGTCAGAATATAATGAAGAAGACGTCGCCGATACTGAATGGGTTAACCCATTCAGTATCAGGGACGTCCTTTTCATCATATTCTGGCAACTATTAGACGATGTTATTCAGCTTAGGAAGGACCTCTAGCAAAAACAAGGCTTGAAACTATCTCAACTAACCCTTTTTTTTTGTTTAACTACCACAGATCTTTCCCAAGCTGCATAATGTCGTTTAAATATAGCTAGAATAAAATATAACCCACGTCACTGGTACTCAAAGGGTTAATTAAGGGGGTTCCGGGTACCGATGATACTCTCGTAGTTTGGAAAATTATGTGTTGTTTATGTAAGTCATCCTTTCAGTAGATGAGGACCGTTTTCTACTCTATTCTGGCGAGCGATAGATGATTGTATTGAAGTTCGAAGGACATCTAGGATGTTCTGGCGAGCGATAGATGATTGTATTGAAGCTCGAAGGACGTCTAGGCATCAGAGGGATAAAATACACTGTCAACATTGAAAGAAGCCTAATTTAGTAACATAACATATACACATACACTGTTAAAATTGTAACACTTAAGGAGAGGCAGTTGGTTTTTCGAGTCCTCCTCCCTCATGCTTATCCCTATTAGTTATGAGATTTCAAGACATTCGCCCCATTAGTTTGGCGTTTTCGGAACTTTTACCCCATTTCTTTGCCAATATTAAGACCTTTCGTGCCATTTAGATGTCGATTTTTTTGTCTGGCGAGCGAAAGCGAGCCTGTATTTGAAGAGGAATCGGCCTTCGGCCGGGACTTTTTTCTACCGAAAAATGTACAAATTTATATCGAAGGGGGGTCTTGTGGGTGTTTTTTTAAGTTTGATAAAGGTTTAGAGAGCAAACTAAACCCCCTCCTTAAACCGTTGAGCCGAACCAGTAAATTATGCTGCACAATACCGTCTGGGCTCCCTTAACTGTAATCTAAATGGTACACATATAACAGTTCGGTTTATATATTCATACTATAGCACACACATTATTAAAACTATATTAATTTTTATTACAAGAAAGTGTGAATTTTTACAATGTAAAAAGTGTTTTAATAATTTACCTGTTCTAATGTGAATAGGTAAATTTAAGAACACTAATTATATGTACCATTGTTGTTATAATAGTGTTCAATATTTACAGTACATACCGTGTATCAGTTAACCCATATCAAAGCCACTCCAACAGCCTCCTCTCTCTCCAACACCCCTTCTCCCCTCTCTACACTCTTCAGAAAATAGGAAAAGTAGAAAGTAGCTACGAGGTGCCGTTCTAAAGGCTTATCCCTCTATACCTTCACCTGACCTAACCCTATGATCTGAAAAAATCCCCCCTACTACTACGCCCCTGGACTAGGTTGGGGGGCTTCGGGGCCAGTGACGGGCTTGATGGGGGGAGAGACTGGGTTTTTCCCTTTCCCTCTGCCCTCGAGCTTTTGAGCTTTTGTCGTTGGCTTGACTATTTTTGCGTAGTTTTTTATTCCTCTTTCTATGTTTTCCCCTTCTGTTCTTATTCTGTTCCATTCGGTTGTCCTCGGGCAGCCTATATCACATGCCTCCCTGGCCTGGCTAGGTAGTAGGCTCCTGACCTGATTTGTCTCTTCAGTTGCTGATGCGACCGAGCTGACTTGAGTTCCCTCTGTAATGTTTTTTTTCGCATATTGGTTTGATTTTTTTGTCTACCTTAGTCCTGATCTTTCATTATTCGCCCTTGATCACTTTTGGTTGGTGCTGCAGTGTAGCAGTTCTTGCCTCATCCTTCGGCCCTGCCCTATAAGAGCTCTGATGTGGAGATCATGTGGTCCAGCTGAACTGATGAAATGCCTGGAAATGTCTGTGTGTCTTCGCCTTCCTAGATTTGTTCACCTCCTGCCCTTCCCCATCTATCTTGACTTGATTAGTTGTCCATCTTGATCTAATCCTTCAGGCCAGCCCTATAAGAGTTCTTGTTGTGGAACCTATTGGTCTGGTTAAAAAAACAAAAAGAAAAAAAAAGAAAATTAAAAATATCCTTCCTAAGCTGAATAAAATCGTCTACTAATAGCCCGACTAAACGGAAGAAACGCGTCAGTCTCCTGAAAGTGATACATAACTTTTGTTGCTCGTCATATTGAACTGTTTCGGTACTGCGCTTTGCCTCAGGCCTTTTACGGTTCATCCTCGTCCTCTCAGTTATGTTTTGCTCCGGATGTATATATGTATTTTATAATGTGCATGCATTTATCAGTAAATAATTAAAAGTCGTGTCGCTTATTAATATCCAGCAGGTTCAATCAATACTATCTATCTACTCAGACACATTCCCCATCTTGTTCTAGTTATTATATATATATATATATACTGTATACATCTTTTTTTCTTTCTACATGTTATGTATGTTATGTTATGGTGAGTTTCAATATACGCTGACACTGTGTTGAAAGTGTAGCATATAACGGTAAGCAAAATGGTGGTATAATGTTATAATATAGTCTGTTTCTTTTCAACTGGCGGGAAATTGCAAAGTTCCCATCAAGATTTCTCAGTTATTATAAATATTTTGTAGTTTAATATGGTGCTAATTATATAAACTTGGTTCTCATATGATGCAGAGACATAGTATCTTCACATTTGTTCTATTAAGTATCCAGAAATTAGCTGCTAATTGATTCAATTTACCGTCAGTTGAAAATAAACCGAGTATAGTTATATTATAGAAGATGTCTGACCTTATTCGAAGAGGCTGTGAACGACGACATAGCTGCTTTCTCCAAATCATGTGACGTGTATAAATATGGTGACGCCGTGGCAGAAAGGAATCTACCAACACCATCACCATCTAGTGCGACGACGCGTATGAAGCACCCAACATCTGGAGCTACACGCAGTATTCAATAATCTTGGGCCCTCGCAAGAGTTACAGGCTACTGATCAACCTACAGTCCAGAGATTTAAAAAAAAAAAAAAATAATAATAATAATAATAATAATAATTAGGCAAATTTTTTACCCCTAACCTCTTAAGACTAAAAGGACGAGAAGCATAAAGCTGAATTGTTTCTATTTGGGAAATGTCAACCAGGTAATAGGTGTGACAATTCACAGCCCACTTGGTCTTTTCTTTTCCGAGTTGCAATAGCTTAGCTTTCTGCCTATTAATATTTACTATAATGTTCAAATAAATTAAATATCTACTTCGCAGCTCCTTCATTCATTTATCTTTGGATTAAAGATGTAAAATGAATATACAATTTTAGAATTAATGCATGTTCATCTGACAATTATTGATTTTGACTGTACAATACAGTCACTCATTACAGTTCGTTGAACTCATGTTTTTCCATTATTGCAGTATATCTGAAGAAGCTACTTCGTCTACAAAACCATCTAAATATGTATAAGAAAAAGTACATAATATATGTTACAAAGTAAATTTCATGAATAAATCAAATATAATGGCAGCATTTGCTTAACCCCTTGACCCCGTGTAACCATAATGCGTCAACAATTATTTTGGTCACAATCCCAGGTGACCCCAATGGCGTCAAGCTTTTTCGCACCAAAGCATTACAATATTTTGCAGGCCCTATCAGCTTACTATGGTACCACTCTCCCAAGTAGCTCCCCCCCCCCCCCCCCAATCTTCCCCATAACATTTCCCTCTCACACTATCCACCTCTATCCCCATATCCCTTTCGTGCCGCAATTCATGTCTTCAGTTGTCCGCCTCCGACATGGACGAATGAGCTCTGTCCCAACGACATCCTCTGCCTCAACCTCACGCCCTTCGGAAGTTCGGATCCACAACTCCCGCCCTAACCCAGTACCTCAACTCCAGGTAGGCCCACTTTACCATATCAAGAATACCTGAGCACTAGTGGTATAGGGAGGGCTCTATTGTTCTCTGCAGAACATGGTTCTGCAAAGCAGTCTGGGCCCGATGGCGAAGAAACAGATAGTGATGAAAGTGAATTTAGTGGTTTTCGTGGTGATGTTGATTAAGAGGATGTTGAGGATGATTGGAAAAATACAGACACACACACACACATGCATATATATACCGGTATATATATATATGTTTCTAGTCTCTCAGTGGGGATCGAACCATCGACCATCAGAACGATAGCCGACGCTTTAATCAATTACACCACGGCAGTCTGATTAAAGCGTCGGCTATCGTTCTGATGGTCGATGGTTCGATCCCCACTGAGAGACTAGAAACATTTAGTGGCTCACGTGTATTTGTGATATATTCTCATATATATATACTGTATATATATATATTACATATATTTATAATGGACCTAATGGTTAGCGTTTGCTTTAGAATAACCTACATACCTAGCCGAACCTTTCCTCTATACACTGGGATATTAAATTTGTAGTGTCTGTAGAAGAAATTAACTTAGGTTATTTTAAGTTTAATATTAACATATACATATTGAAAAATAAAATTCCCCCCACAGCATTGTTAATTATATTGATAAATATGTGTATTCTGAAAGCTTGGGCTGAAAACAATAATTAATAACTCCACAAGTTTGTTAATTAAATATCGGCACCACTTTTACATCGGAAAAATAAAGTTATATAATATTTCCATTGCCTTGAAGCAAATATTAGGCTAGTGAGCGCGTGTTGTAACTTCACAATTGTATGATATTATATTTTATTCCATTACGTGATTAATTCCACTGAGTAAATAAACTGGAATATGTTGTTGTTGTTGTTGTTTTTCCCCAAGCTGCCTGGCCGAACAGCCCCAAGGCCCCGAGCAAGGTCAAGGCCATAACCGAGTGCCCCCACAGAACCCTCCCCGCCGACCACAATAAAGCCTGGGTGACCGAAGCCACTCATGGCGGGGAGCTGAGGAGGGTGCAGAAACGCCCGGGAAACCAAAGCCCCACACAGGGCCCTGTGCCCCTCAGCAATTATGAAGAGAAAGTTGAGGGGCAAAGGAAAAATGTGACGCTTTGGCTTCCAATCTTGGTAGATTGGGAGGTCAATCCACGGAAGAGACGCCGTCACTTGAGATCTAGAAAATATATAAGTAAAAGGAACAGTCAGAGTAAGCTATGGGTATGGCAGAGATCGCTCAGTTCTCACTCTGATAGGCCAGCCCATCACCACCTATGTCCATTGGAATATGTTGTGGTGCATAGTATGTTTATACTTAAATTTGATGTTTATATTCTTGTCGTTTCTTCATTCATAGACTACAGTAGATCTGGACTGGACACAAAAATAGAACTTTGCAGTAAAGGACCCAAAATCGGTGAAAGAACCCCCATGTTCGAACCTCAAAACTGCGAAAATAAAATAAAAATTGCGGTTTCGAGGTTCGAACTTGGGGATTCGTTTTCCAATTTTGGGTCCCTTGCTGCAAAGTTCCATTTTCGTGTCCAGTCAAGATCTACTGTAGTCTATGCTTCATTGTATTATGGCTAACCGCAGGCGCTTCTGTTCAGCTTAAAAAGGTATCAGAAGGGTAATTGAGATGGACTTTACCGCTTGGATTCCTAGAGAGCCTTTTTAAACTAAAAAAGAAAAAAAAATCAGATTAAATTTAATACAGATAGCCTTTGAAAAGTATGAGTGGAATTGGTGTCTAAAAAGCCGGTATCACACGAGAGCTTTTATAGTCAACATTCGATGATCAACATTTGTCTGGTAATTTTCTTGGAATATGTTGCCTTAGTATCGAAAACTAGACTGATGATAAATCAATTTAGGCAACCGAAGTATTTTAAATGTTGACCTAAGCTGCCAGACCAGTGTTGAGGATAAATGTTGCGGGAAAAAGAGCTCGTGTGATACCGGCTTTAGAGTGTACGGTCACATTCGTTAATGCCGATACATATTTTCGAAACTATCTCGGGCTGACTTATTATCCAGTTTTTCATGTTATATCTATTTTTTGTTCTACCAGATATCTGCATTTCTGAGGTTCGTAACTTCAAAATGTATTAGTATTAATGATAGCCTAGTAACAGTACACTTAACCCTCTCTGACATATGACGCGATTTTGAGCCTATTAGGGATACTTTAAAACCTTTGTTACCATCAGGGGTATTTAGAAACCTTTAGTTTAGTTACTTCAACCTCTGCAGTTGTCTTTGAGTTAGCTGTGGGCAGAAAACTAATTTTGGAGAGGTAATTATAAGAGTGAGAGAACTCTATTTCTTATTGCTAATCTGGCAACCTCTGCGTCATATGAGTGAAGGGGTTAGGGGAGCCCACCTCGTGTTTTTTCTCTTGCTCTCCCTCTCTCTTTGGGTTGTATCCATTCGGCCCCATTCAGCCTACTGTTTTAAGACATTTACCCCATCCAGGTGTCAATATTTTCCTGGTAAGCGGTAGCGATCCAGCATATATATGTTTTTGTTTTGAGAGCAAGCTAAATTTGTACATTTTTCGATAGAAAATTGTCTCCGGCGAAGCCGGATTACTCCATACAATGCTGGTTCGCTATCGCTCGCCAGGAACATATAGACATCTGGATGGGAATAAACCTCTTAAATCAGTTGGATGAATGGGGCCAAATGGATACAAGCCAGAGATAGAGAGAAAAGGAGAGAAAGAGGTAACAGCAGGTGAATCCCCTTAAGGAAAAAATAATCTGGTGAAGTCTTGTATTATAATCTAGTGTGAACGGAATGAATCGGGTGAAACATACGTCTGTGAGTTATCACAAAATTTCGACCCACTTCCAGAATGCTTAAAGCATTCGTGTAAAGATTGTCATTAATTATAATAAATGTTAACGCATCCAAAAGTTTAAAAGAAATTACGAATATCAGGAATTGATTTGACAAAGAATTTCAGTTTAACCCAAAATTGTTTCGAATACTAAAACCTGCACAGTGTTGGGTTCTTGCTTCCCCTCCTCCACCGTGGGCAGATGGATGGGAGGGAGAGAGAGAGAGTGTACTAGGAGTCGAGTCAAAGTTTTAGACAGTGTTGCCAATTTAGCTACTTTCCCGCCAAATTTAGAGGTATCTACTCCGATCTAGAGGCAAATGTTTACATCTAGCGACATGAATTCCAGCGTTACTCGTAGATTTGAGCCATTTTAGACAGAAATGGTAGATTGTACCGTTATTCTAGCTATTTTCGGTCTTTATTTACCATCTATCTAGCGAAGGCAGGGCTGTGGCGGGCGTGTCTACACGTCCGAGTTTCGCCCTTTACCAGAAACAAGAAACAAGATTTACCATCTAGCGGACTTGAATTGTTAACCCTGGTCCAAGTCTACCCCACCTTCCACCCCCCAAACTATCCCCGACTCTTCCACTTTCCTCCTCTAGTTGCCAGTTAGTGATTGGCGACGCTTGTTCTCATGTCTTGTAAATTGTAGCTAAATCATCAGCACACTCTTACAATGGCCAATAATTAAATTGCATTAGGAATGTATTAAATGTAATTGTATTATCTTAATGAGTCTATACAAACAACGTGGGTTGCATGAATCTCGGCTGTAGTGGTGCTCTCTCTCTCTCTCTCTCTCTGTCTCTCTCACTCCATTACTGCTTCGAACCAGCTGCAGTAGAAAGATTTAGTTGCTTCGAATCTAGTTTCGGAAAAGGAGGAAGGGAGGAAGTTTCTCTGTGTGGAAGTGTCTGGCAATTTGGCAAACCAAGGATATTCAAAGACCACAAATCAGTATACCGGCCCGGGCACAAGAGGGTGGAGTTCGCGAAAACGGCCTCCAGGCCTGACGTTGTTTGTGATTTACAGTGTGTTTGCTGATTAATCCAGAAGGGTTGATAGCTTCTGAAGTCTTATTTTAACTAATTAAGTTTAACGGCCATTTGGAGACGGATGTTTATACTGAGAATGTGTTCATGCGATTAAAAAACAAGACAACCAAACTAGGCCTAATGATATCGTAAACTGAAGGAAGGATGTTGGTGTTCTTTGTGTCATTTTGATAAAGATTTTCTATATTGTTACAGTTGTTTACGCTTTTTATGCAGATGCGTATGTTGAAAGTTGAAAATAATCGACACGTATGGAATCCTGCACTCAACTCTAACTTGTGTGAAAGATGCACTTATCCCTCACTTATCCGATATATAGGAATTAGAACAATACAACTATCGTTTACGTATGATTTAGGCCTAGTGTTTTATTTCGCAAGACTACCAAGTCATGGCCCTCTCTAAATTCTCGAACTGCTTAAATAAAACCACGAAATGCATAGGCCTATAGGCCCTAGGCTACTAGATACACGAGAAATTATGATTGTGCAAGGTTTTTGGGAAACATTATTTTGACTAAAGTTTGCTTTTTTGTTACATGCAAATTACACAAGTTATACTCATAGAACAAGTGGCATACGCTCAGTGATATAGGCTAGGCTAATCGTAAGAGGACAATGAAGAAGACGTAGCACAATTATTTATCGATTAGGCCTAATTTCCGTAATTATAACTAGGCTAAACAAAATATTACAATAACCCACAAGACGGCGGACCAGATAGTGTCAACTCGCAGGAAGCCAGTCAAGAGGTTGCTGAAGAGCCAATATTCCTCCAGATAAGGTGAGTGTTTGACTCATAGTGTATTTGACCCATTTGAACACTTTATTCTGGCTATCATTAGGCCTAGTGGATTTTCTGCAGCAAAACATAGCCTATCTCAAATTTACTTTATCTCACCCAAATTCTTAAACTGAATAGGCCTAGGCCTACTAGTCTTAAATAATAGCCAGGATAAACTGTCAAAGCCATTCATAGTTCTCAAGAGGTTAACCTAAGAAACCATTATGAAACAAAAATGAGGCAGTATTCCAATCTATGCGCGACACTTTATTCCGTTAATTCTTAGGGATTTTTCCTTTTCTCCGGAAGCTATGAGGTAGGCTACCCCTTTTATTTCACTTCCATTTATCCATAGTGTAGGCCCTACACTCAAAGAAAAATAATAGGTCTAGCCTAGACAGTAGACTATTTATATATTGCCAGACGATGCAATCTCAGAGAGAAGGTAAATAAAACCTTCATAGCCTAGTAATCATAGTTTTATTTTGCCGTATGCGTCGGATAATGATAAAAAATAGCCTAGGCCTAAGTGATAATAGTCTAATATGGAGAGTTTGTAGTTAACAGTCGGTAACTTCGGTAAGATATGTTGCTAGGGCCTAGAGTAGGCCTATACACAATATTTATAAACTTAACATTAGGCTACAGTAATTGTGTATGCCGCTTTATAAATATAGGCCTAGTAGTGAAAATAACTTAGATTGATGTAAGTAATGTAATACTGTTGTCATGCTACATGAATAGGCATAGCCTATAGGGGCCAGGGCCTAGAGTGGAATAATACTCGCAATAAACGAAAGAATGCTTTAAGGCTAAATTAAGTTATATATTAGATAATCGAATGAGTTACCTCGTCATAGGCCTATGAAGCAATAGATACCATAAATACTTTTGCTTTGAGTGTTCGCAAGCATTAGGCTACCCATACCACTCGCCTATATTATAACGATTCAATGTCTTCTTGTAGTTTGCTGCCACGCCTAATGTCTATGGTTTCGATTAATCCAACAATAAAACTAATTTCAACTTGCATAATAGGCTACTTTAGCCTATGCCTATATAGAAGATTGAAATGTTTTACTGTGCAGACTAAGTTTCGGAATGTGTGTCCTTGTCTTAACGCCATTGCCATGATACCCAACAATATATAGGCCTATGTTCGACAGATACATTGGGAAATTAGAAAGAAAATAAGGGACTTTCAAATATAAGGGGCAAATAGAATACACTGTTAGGGCGCCCCGACCAAAGTTTATTTACAAGTTAGTGTGTAGGCTATATACTTTGGCCCCGACCACCAGTAGCGCGAAGCTCCCCCAAAGTCGCTTGGGTAAACCTGACTTTTTGGACCGACAGCGATTTCAGTAAGTTTTAGTTTGTATTTTTTCATTTTTCCTTCAGATATAGTGTTGTTTTATACTGAAGAGGAGCTGAAATGAGTATTTACCCATTATCCAACAATCTAAAAATACCCCCCCCCACTAGTGGGGAGGGCTATGAAGTTCAGGGAAAATGAGGGGTTAAAAGAGTAAAAATACAATAATAGGCCTATAGCGTTTTGTATCAAAACTTGGCTCGGGTTTTCCCAAATTGCAAACCCATAAAACCCAATTTTGTGAATACCCGAGCCAACTTTTGACGAAAGCTGGCTCGGATTTCACGGAGTGGAGTGGGTAGCCTAATATCTTATGTTATAAAAATAGTCAACATTGGGAAAACATTAGCCTAACCTAACAACCTTACCTAACCTATCCTAGTATTATGGGTGGGGGCTGCTGCCCCCACACCCCCGCTGGTTGGGTTAGCCTTTTTTTTTTTTTCTTTTTTTTTAAATGTGCTAGGCTATTAGCCTAACCTAACAACCTTCCCTAACCTAACCTAGTATATGGGTGGGGGCTGCCGCCCCCACACCCCCGCTGTTTGGGTACTGGCTGAAACTTATTGTTTTTACAGTATACTGTATTTTAGCGTTTTTGTTTTTTCTCCCTTATAACGCATTTCAGCTCTTAATGACATATATAGCAATGATGTATATGCTCTACCGGACCTATTAGGCCTAAAAAGATCGATGGGCTAACTGTCGGTCCAAAACATCAGTATAACCGTAGCGGGTCATTTCATTAGCGATATTTGGATTTTTTTTATTTTAATACCACGAATTTTCAGAGTGTTTTTTTATAAATAAAATTGGTAATTTGCATCAATATATAGTATTTGTAATTAATTAGAAATCTCTGGAAAACCTATTTTCCCTATTAGGCCTATCGGTTTAATTCTAGTTTCGCTTTCACAGCATACTCATACATTTCTATGGCTACTTTAGAGTTGTCATATACCATACTTAATTCCTATATATGTCCAAAGCGGCGGAAATGCATTATAAGGAATTATACCTACTGTAAAAAAAAAAAAAAAAAATCTCCCCATATGCGGCACCATAGCTATTACATAATACTAGGTTAGGTTAGGTAAGGTTGTTAGGTTAGGCTAATGTCGTTAATGTAGTTTATTATCATTATATTACGTCTTTTACCCAGCAATTTCCCTGATCTTCATAGTTGGTCGGGAAGCTATGCCTTTACAACGGCGCCTCCCTTTTGTCGCTGTGTACGTGAAACTAGAATTTTACCGGCCTATCAATCGATGTTGAGACACGCTCGCTCCCCGATAGTGATTTGAAGACATTAGCCTAACCTAACAACCTTACCTAACCTAACCTAGTATTATGGGTGGGGGCTGCCGCCCTCACACCCCCGCTGGTTGAGTACTAATCCCTTAATAAAAAATAAAAAAATTGGCTGTCGATTATGCGAAGGTGAATGAAAAGTCGATGAAGTCTATGGTGTTTACTCTGCAATCTTCAGCTTGATTGTACATTGATAACGGGAAAGTACCGTATTGACAACCTTGTTACGAAAATTAAATTTTAGTACCATACTTTTATATTAGGCTTTTACGAGGGTTTAACACATTTTCATATGATCTTTAGAGCTATCGATGACTGAAAGTACCGTATTGACAACCTTGTTACGAAAAAGAAATTTTAGTAGGCCTATCATACTTTTTTATTAGGTTTTGCCGAGGGTTAAAACAAATGTTATTATGATCTTTAGAGCATATAGATTCATTATTTATCTTCAAATATATCAACAAAATTCGTGGTATTAAAATAACATTAAACCCGATATTTATTAGGCCTACATAGCCTACATGTTCTGAGTTGATCTTGGTCTTGATTAGGCTTGATAATTACCCATAGTTTTATTATGGTAGTCTTAATTTTCTTTGGTTGATAAATCTACAGTTATACTACCCCTATTTTGTCGCTATTCTGTTGGTACTAATGGGTTAATATTATTAGTAGTAGACTTAGTATGCATTGATGATGCGCGGAAATGTATATTTGACTTGTAATAGATACATTGAAGTATTACAAACCTTCGCGAACCCATAAACAGGGAGCGTGAGCTGGGTTTAGACCGTCGCGCACCCATACACAGGGAACGTGAGCTGGGTTTAGACCGGTCGCGAGACAGGTTAGTTTTCGGTTAGGTTAGGTTAGTTAAGTTAGGTTAGGCTAATAATAAAAATACTAAAATGCGACGGTCCTCAGTATTAAACAACACTGTATATCAAATAAAAAATAAAAAAACAACAACAAATTACCTGAAAACTCGTATCTGGTTGGTGATAATTTTGTTATCAAAATACGTTTTTTTCCAGTTTCCGCGTCTGCTGAACCATCCAAAAACACGCTAAAAGCCGTGTTTTGAAGGGGGGAGTTGGTGGGGGGTAGTGGGGAAGGGGTAGCATAACTGTAGATTTACCCCAGACAGCCTCCCGAGATTGTCTGGTAATCTTTGGTCAGCTCGGCCAAGACCAAAGATTAACGGACTCTGGGGGTGTGACCATCAGCCGGGAGGCAGGACTCTGGTGACAGTTTCAGCCACTCACAGCCTTCGTTACAAGGCATGATTCAAATGTTAGACAACTGACAGGGGTGAGTGTTGTAAATATTTTATCCTTTATATACTTAAAATTATTATTTCGAATGAATTAGAGTCCTTTGCATTCCTATAGAGTTGGGAAGTAATATTATTGTTTAATTAACAAATTTTTCTCTGAATTATGCTTTTTTATAATATATAGGTATTTAACAATTATAGGTCTGCCATGAGCAACTTGCCAGTTTTTCAAAACATAAAAACTCTATGGTCCACAGTGTCTTTGAAAAATGCGCTAAGATGGGGTCCAACACAAGCGAGATATTGCAGTATTTTAACCTCCGACATATGACGCGATTTTGAGCCTATTGGGGATACTTTAAAGCCTTTGTTACCATCAGGGTTATTTAGAAGCCTTTAGTTTTGTTTTTTTTTTTTTTCTATATTCCAACTTACTTCCTCTCGGGCATAGGAGTTTAGTTACTTCAACCTCTGCAGTTGTCTTTGAGTTAGATGTGGACAGAAAACTAATTTTGGAGAGGTAATTATAAGAGTGAGAGAACTCTTTCTTATTGCTAATCTGGCAACCTCTGCGTCATATATGCGTGAAAGGGTTAATACGAACATTGAACAAGTACAGTCTAGGACATTAATCATGCGATAAAGTAACACAGAAGTGACCTTGCGGCATACTGTACAATGCATCTATGCTCAATAATGTTTAGCATAGGTCGTGTGCAGTAGAGTTGTGAATGTTTACGATAACATATTCAAAGTGACTATGGATCTATGAAGTATTTCGATGTATTCCATGAACTACAATATACTACCGGTACACATATACCGGTACGGTAAGAAAGTAAATAACGCGAATCAAAAATAAACAAATTAAATTCATATGCAGCAATATATATATATATATATATATATATATATATATATATATATATATATATAAATACACACGCTACAAACAGTATATATATAATGCAAAATCTTTTTCGTAATCTGTACGCAAACATTTAGACTGGGTCCTGATAAATATTAATGAATACTCTGTTTATATATAGTATAAATCCAAATTTGTTGTTCTCTATATTCGCCACATAAATGCTTCACAATTTCCTTCGGTACTTTGCCCAGCCAATCTCACGGATTAACGATATTGGGGACTGAAACGTTTACTCCGGACACAGGCAGGCTCAGTAGTTTATTTTAAGTAAGTAGCGAGCTCAAATTGAATTATTGTTACCGGTACGAGTTGCTTTCGTAGTTTGACAGTAGTTTACAGTAGGCTATATAGGTAGGCTACCGGTAGAACATTAACATTATTGACAGCCAGTTTCTGTGGTTTGACAGTATTTAAATTATCAAAATATAATTAAATTATGAGGCACATGCAACTTCAGTAATTTGACAGTATTTCAAATAAGTATAAATATAAATTAGGAAATCTTTCAAATAATTTACAACTCTGGTTTCTTCACACGGGGAGTATTCTGGAAGGACTCTTAATTAATGCCTCTGCCTACATAATTACGCCTACAGGCATGGTTTATCAATTCTGCGTAAGCAGAGTGGTATCACGCACACAGATCCGTTCCGTATACTGTGCACCACCAGCCACCTTGGCCGTAGTCGTTCTTCCGTCCGGAAACTCATCCTAGAACATTCGATGGATTTCCACCAAATTTCCCAGGTAACCTATTATATCCATTTCGTCAAAACCTTTCAATTAACGTATATTTAAAGGTCAAGGTCAAAGGCTCGGTAGCATTCAAGGAGATTACAGCAGGACTTACCTCTGACCGGGTACAAAGGAGTACAAAGGAAATCAAGCAACAACAGATCTAATGACCCTTCTAGGCTGCTTGTCCTCCAAAACACAGGATCAAGTGTCCAAACGGTGGTTTAGAGTGGGTAAGGGAACTACTGCCCTGGAACTAATGTCCGTGGCAGGACTAGGAAGTTAGTAGGGGACATATGGGTTAGTAACTGAGGGGAGGATAAAATAAAGTTATTCATTTACAAACGCAGTCAGTCGCGGGTTTGATGCAAGATATTTGTCTAGGCGGAGTTTAAATGAATCAACGGTGCTGCAGTCTATAACGTCTCGGGGAAGCCCATTCCACAAGTTGACAACTCTATTGAAGAAGTAATTCTTAGATTCGTGTGAGTTAAAAGATTTACCAATAATTTTGCAACCGTTTCCCCGCGTGTAATTAGATTGGTTGATAGTGAAGTACTTACTACAGTTCATATTGTCGATGCCTTTGATGATTTTTAAACACTTAAATTAAGTCACCTCTTAATCTGCGCTGGGCTAAAGGAAATAGATTTAATTCTCTAAGACGCTCTTCGTATGGATTTGTTCTTTAGGCTAGGTATCATTTTGGTAACTCTACGTTGAACTCGTTCTAGCTTGTTTGTCTTTTTGGTAATAAGGGCACCAGCATTGAACGCAGTATTCCAGAAGAGGGCGGACTAAGGAATTGTAAAGGGTTAGGATAACGTCTTTGGATTTATGCTCAAATGACCTGCCTATAAAGCCAATTATTTTGTTTGCCTTCTTAACAACTTCTGAACATTGTTGACTCGGTTTTAGGTTACTCGATATTGTTACTCCCAGATCGGTTTCTCTGTTTACATTCTTAAGCTGAGTGCCATTCATCGAATAGTTTGCTTTCTCATTTAGGTATCCGACATGTAGTACTTTACATTTATCTGCATTGAAACTCATTTGCCAAATTTGGGCCCAATGTGACAATTTATCTAGATTGTGTTGCATATCGTCAACTTGATCTTTTGAGAGTACGCTATTTGCAATTTGTGTATCGTCAGCAAATGTTGAGATTGTACAGGTGAGACCCTCATCTATGTCGTTGATGTAAATTAGAAAGAGAATTGGTCCTAGTACCGATCCCTGGGGTACCCCGCTACTTACATTGGTCCATTTAGATGCCTTACCGTTTATGACTACGGTACTCTTTGCTTTGTGTCGCTGAGCCAATTTTCTATCCATTTCAACACACCGTCTTGTATTGCGCTTTTAGTTTTAGCAGTAAACGTTTGTGGGGAACTTTGTCAAAGGCCTTTTGAAAATCAAGGTATATAATATCTAGGCCTACAGCTTTACTCTCATCGTAGAGGTTGAGGATATCGTGGAAGAAGTCTAAGAGGTTTGTTAAACAGGAACGTTTTTTACGAAAGCCATGTTCAGTATCTTTAAGTATGTTATTATCCTCTAAGTGATTTACGATTCTGTCTCTTATGACCGTTTCTAGCATTTTACATACAACTGAGGTTAAGCTAATTGGACGATAGTTACTGGGTAGGGATTTGCTGCCTTTTTTGAATATCGGTGTTACGTTGGCTATCTTCCACTGATCAGGCATAGTTCCAGACTGCAAGGATTTATTGAATAGTAATGTCAGTGGTTTGGAGAGCTCATCCTTAGCTTCCTTTAGAACTCTAGGCGAGATTGTATCAGGTCCAGGCGTTTTATTTACCTTGAGTTTATCTAAACAATTCAATACTTCTCTCTCTGTAACGGTGATATTGCTTAGAACATCTGAATTATCAATCTGAATCGGCGATGGTGTAGGGATATCACTGAGGTCTTCTGTTGTAAAAACTGATGCAAAGAAGGTATTGAGGGCATTACTCATTTGTACTTCGTCTTTGGTGTATTCTCCATTATATAGGGTATTGGCTACCGGTATCCTAGTGTTTACTATGCCCCTTTGAAAGGACATTAGCCTAACCTAACAACCTTACCTAACCTATCCTAGTATTAATGGGTGGGGGCTGCCGCCCCCACACCCCCGCTGTTTGACATCTTTGACTTAGATTTTTGGTTTATTTGTCTGTGAAGTGGGTATTTTTTCAATTTGTCGATAACGAAAATCCTCCATGTGGACTATATGGAGAAAAATACGGCGAATCTATTGGTGCCTATTTTCCCTAATAAATTGTTTCTCATAACGCTGCAGTAGTGTCGTTTAAAATAATCCTCTTTTATCGTACCGGTATTCTGGCTATTAGACTATTTGTTCAATTTAAGATGAAAAATGGAATTCTAAGTATCAATTGACAGTACCGGTACCGGTATTGACCCTTTTGGTTCTAACAGCTCCTTCCTAAAATGAATGAAATCGTCTCTTGTTAGCCAGAATAAACTGTCGACACACGTCCTAGTACTTAAGGGATTAAGGGGGTAGTGTTTTTTATTTGTTTATTTGTTTATTTTGTGTCTGTTTAACGATTTATGTATTTATTATACAGCAACCTCGCTAGACCTCCATCCACCCATACGACCCCCCTTTCAATATATATTTGTACATTTTTCGGTAGAAACATTTCCCGGCCGAAGGCCGATTCCTCCTAGAATTATAGGCTCGCTTTCGCTCGCCAGGAAAAATATTACACCTAAATGGCACGAAATGGAACTAATGGAACGAATGTCGTAAAATCTCAAAGCTAATGGGACTAAAACATAAGGGAGAAAAAGCAACCACCTCTTCCTTTAGTTAAAAGCAACCACCTCTCCCTTAAGTTAAAAGCAACCACCTCTTCCTTAAGTTAAAAGCAACCACCTCTCCCTTAAGTTAAAAGCAACCACCTCTCCCTTAAGTTAAAAGCAACCACCTCTCCCTTAAGTTAAAAACAACCACCTCTCCCTTAAGTTAAAAGCAACCACCTCTCCCTTAAGTTAAAAGTAACCACCTCTCCCTTAAGTTAAAAGCAACCACCTCTCCCTTAAGTTAAAAGCAACCACCTCTCCCTTAAGTTAAAAGCAACCACCTCTCCCTTAAGTTAAAAGCAACCACCTCTCCCTTAAGTTAAAAGCATATATTACCAACTTATTAACCCCAATAACATTCGGAGAGTTTAGAAAATTCCACCATTTCACTTCCCACTCCTTCCAATTTCCGGCGATCGGAAATGACCAAGTCCAAAACATCCGTAGCGGCGGCTTTAACAGGTGTATAAAATTTCCCGGTATAATCCTGGGTAGCGGGTGGAACTGTTTTTCAGATGCCTATTTACTAAGAAACATTGAACATTATCTTTAACCTAACCTAACCTAGTATATTAGTGGACTATTTATGAATTAGTATGTTCCCTCCACCAACAGACTTTACTCCTAAACTCAATTAATGAAATCAACAAATACATGTGGCAGTCCAGGGATTCGAACCTAGGATGCTCACACCGAAATTCAGTGCATTTATCCATTGCGCTACGAAAATATATTGTAACATTGCCAAATTATTGAGATATAAGTACCCGCTACACAGGATTATATGTACCCGCTACACAGGATTATACTAAAATTCCCGTCATCCGTTGCGCTGCTTTGCCGGTTCACGCTTGATTTCGCTGACGGCAAATTTCTACGCTGACTTTACGCGAATATGTAAATGGGTCTTGTCTGGCTGGAATAATCTTGCGTTAGCATCGTGAACGAGTCGGAAAGTTAGGCAACATCGTTATTTACGGAAATTCGGACGAAACCCGATAACTGGTGGGTTGTTATACTTCTTAACCCCTTCTGTACCGGCGACATCCTTTAACTTTATTCTGGCTACTATTAGACGATTTTATTCAATTCAACAAGAGCCTTCAGCGATTAACAGCCTTCGAACTCTCTCGCTTCACCCTTTTTACTACCACGGATTCTTCTTAAGCTGCACAAAATCGTCTAAATGTAGCTACAATAAAATAAAAGAAGGCGCCGGTACAGAAGGGGTCAAGTCGATGGGTGGCAAGCTTATTCGGGCTCCAAGAATTGGTTTAAAGGGGAGATGGGCCGCTTTTCTGGTCCCCCTTCTCCCTCATGTTTAGCCCCATTAGTTTTCAGATTTTAAGATGTTTGCCTCATTAGTTTGTCGATTTTAAGACCTTTCGCCTCATATCTTTATTAATATTAAGACCTTTCGTGCTATTTAGGTGTCAATTCTTTTCCTGGCGAAAGATAGTGAGCCTGTCATTGTGGCAGAAGCGGCCTTCGGCCGTGACACTTTTCTACCGAAAAATGTACAAATTTATCTAAAAGGGGAATCTAATGGATGTTTTATTTTAAGTTTGATGGAGGTCTAGGGAGGAAACTAGAAAAATAATGAATAAATGAAAAATGGACCAAAAAGTGAAGGATCCCCCCTTAATATGTTGTTATTCAGTGATATATTGTGCAGCAGCTTAAATACATGTATACGGAAAGGTACTGAATAATATATTGTCCGATATAATACCTATTCCAGATGGTTGATTACTCGATATATTTTATGAAACTACATATTAAATTGGAGGGTTGTTAGCAAAGTCGATCGGTTGGAGCATATATATATATATATATATACGGTATATATATATATATATCTATATATATATATATATATATATATATATATATATATATATACCGGTATATACAGTATATATATAGGCTATTTATGTTTTTACCGGGTACTCTTAATTGTTCTTGGAGGTACCGGTAAGTCAAGTTGATGGGTTGGAGCTTAATCAGGCACAAGGAACATTTAAATATTTGTTATTCTGATATATTTCATGCAATATTTGAATATATAGGCTATGCAATGTATTTTCTTGCATATCAATAATCCTGTCGACCTAAGGTAGATTTATATTCATTATTATAAACGGGGAAACAAATAAAGCTTTATTAAGGGGGCTCACCTCGTTTTTTTGTTCTCTCTCTCTCTCTCCTCTCTTTGGGTTGTATCCATTCGGCCTCATTCAGCCTACTGTTTTAAGACGTTTATCCCCATCCAGGTGTCTAGGAAACAAATAAAGCTTTGTTAAGGGGGCTCACCTCGTTTTTGTGTTCTCTCTCTCTCTCTCTCCTCTCTTTGGGTTGTATCCACTCGGCCTCATTCAGCCTACTGTTTTAAGACGTTTATCCCCATCCAGGTGTCGCTCGCCAGGAAGAAAACGACACATGGTTGGGTATAATCGTCTAAAAACAGTAGGCTTATGGGGCCGAATGGATACAACCCAGAGAGAGAGAAAAAAAAAAGAGAAAACAAATGCAGGTCACCCCCCCTTAAAACGGAGAACAAAGGTAACAAAGGTTGCAGGTGCAATTAACAAGATAATTTAACAGGGTACCTAATACAGCACACACACACACACACACACACACACACACACACACACACACACACACACTCACACACTCACACATATTTTAGTTTTACTATCCAGTTTGGTTTCACTGGATGAGTCTCTCTCGCTCTCGCTCTCTCTCTCTCTCTCTCTCTCTCTCTCTCTCTCTCTCTCTCTCTCTCTCTCATATATATCTTAATAAATAAAGGTCAATGTTTGTCAGTTACCCGAGTTACCCGACATTTGTTACTAAACTCCTACAGTTTTGGTGCCAGGTGGGAGTGTGGGGCACCGTTGGAAAGTCCAGGCTTTGGAGATGGTTTTAGGCGAGTTTAGTGGAAATCAGAGACACAAATTGTTTAATAAAATTTTCGGCAGAACTTATGTAGTATACGGGAGCTAAAAAAATTGCCGTTTGGGGCAGAAGGAGGCCTCCGATCAAAAAGGTGTATGGAACGAAAGTTGTTCGCAGCCCCCCAAAATGGGGGTACGGATGAGGTCAGATTCAAAATCGAGGTCATTTAGCGGCCGAAATCGTGGTCGCCGTTTAATGAGGCACAGGGAGGTCGAAGCCGGTGATTATGGTAGTAGTAGTGATTGATGATGGTGATTATGGTAGTAGAATTTAAACCCGGGCAACGCCGGGTACCCCTCCTAGTATATGATAAAATATTTATATGATAAAATATTTACAATTTGAATTGCATTTTTTTAAGGCTAAGCAGGGCCTTGGTCAAGTCTGTGCCTCTCTGTTTATCGGCAGCATTAATTACATGCATACATAGCAATGCATCCTACAATATGATAAATAACCGATCCTATAATGAAATAGTAATTAAGGGAAGACTGACCGTTTGTTTGGTTTATTAATTCATTTATTCATATATTTTTTAAAGTGTCCTCCCTAGACCTCCATCAAGCTTAGAAAACACCCCTTAGACCCCCCTTCAAGACAAATATGTACATTTTTCGGTAGAAAAAATGTCCGGCCAAAGGCCGGCTCCTCTTATAATTGCAGGATCGCTATCGCTCGCCAGGAAATAATCGACACCTAAATGGCACGCAAGGTCTTAAAATTGACAACGAAATGATGCGAAAGGTGTTAAAATCGCCAAACTAATGGGCCGAACGTCTTATAATCTCAAAACTAGTGGGGCTAAACATTAGGGAGAAGGGGGTCCAGAAAAACGGTGTGCCTCCCCTTAACATGAATCATTAAGTTTTTCTGGCAAGCCGCATAAATAGGTACCGGTACACTGCAAATATTAATACATATATATATATACACCATAACTCTGTAGGCTACACTCGGATACCATACTCTCTGTAGCCCACTCGGAAGGATTCGTGGACACCCCCTATGTGTTTCTTTATGCTATTATAACTATCACAATTGACCACTTGCGAGTTTCAGGCTATAAGGAAGTTCGGCCTGTAAACATCGATATTAAACACACATACAGTAATTATGTAGGTTTCCGATGGATAAATAGTATGTTGAATTTGGTTTTATGTCTAAAATAAATGTACCGGTACTAAGACCATATTATAGCTGATAATTCTGCTAGATATTGATGGCCACGGCTCCAACTTCCTTATAGACCAAAACTCGCAAGTGGTTAATTGATTTGTGGTTAGAACTTGCTTATCGATAAATAGTATATATATATAGATTTGTAGATGATGTGTAGAAAATATTATTCATAAATTCGTTTCGAGAGATATACTTCGATACATAGAAATAGGTGAAGTCCAGGAATATGTATGAGTGGGCTAGAGACTATGGTATCCGACTGTACATAAATTGGAAAGCTAAGCGTGAAATCATGAGGATAAATTTGAAACTTAACCCTATTTGATCCGACCACATACTGGTTTATCATGGTATTTTGTCTAATAATTATTGAGGATTTTGCTTGCTTTTGCTATTCTCGAGCAATATATTTTATTTTGTACTCTAGGCTGGCTAGCAAGAACGCTTTCATAGACATCTTTTCAATAAAAATCAATCAATCAATCAATCGATCAATCAATCAATCAATCAATCAATCGATCAATCAATCAATCAATCAATCGAACAATCTATCAATCAATCGAACAATCAATCGAACAATCAATCAATCGAACAATCAATCAATCAATCAATCGAACAATCAATCAATCGAACAATCAATCAATCAATCAATCAATCGAACAATCAATCAATCGAACAATCAATCAATCAATCAATCAATAGAACAATCAATCAATCAATCAATTTAAAAACAAATCAAAATAAAGCACACCCAGACTATCTTCAGGCTAAATTAGTACCGTACCGTATACTGTTCGATATCAAAATGTCCCGAACGGTGTTGGAAATATTCTAAGTTACAGGCTCGCTATCGCCCGAAGAAAAATGGACAGGTAAGGTAAATGGGGTAAACCGTCAAATTAATGGGGTGAAACTTCTTAACCCGTACAATACCGTTGACGTCTATTTTACTTGATATTAGCTACATTTAGACGATTTTGTGAGGCTCATGAAGGATATAGGGTAGCAAAAAGGATTAAGGGGACATGGGCCGGTTTTCTGGACCACTTTCTCCCTCATGTTAAGCCCCATTAGTTTTCAGATGTTAAGATGTTTGCCCCATTAGTTAGTTGATTTTAAGACCTTTCGCCCCATTTCTTAGTCAATATTTAGACCTTTCGTGCTATTTAGGTGTCGATTTTCTCCTTGGCGAACGATAGTGATCCTGTAATGTTGGAAGAAGCGGCCTTCGGCCATGACATTTTTCTACCAAAAAATTTACAAATTAATCTAGAAGGGGGATCTAATGTTTTTTTTTTTTTAATTTGATGGAGGTCTAGGGAGGAAACTAGAAAAATAATGAATAAATGAAAAAATCTACCAAAAAACGGCCCATCTCCTCTTAACCCTTTCAGACTCATATGGCGCAGAGGTTGCCAGATTAGCAATAAGAAATAGTTCTCTCACTCTTATAAATACCTCTCCAAAATTAGTTTTCTGCCCACAGCTAACTCAAAGACAACTGCAGAGGTTGAAGTAACTAAACTAAAGGTTTCTAAATACCCCTGATGGTAACAAAGGCTTTAAAGTATCCCAAATAGGCTCAAAATCGCGTCATATGTCGGAGAGGGTTAAATGAGCGTCTGTAGCCTACCCGTATTAATTTCTCTGTGTTCTTCCTAAGCCGAATACAATGGTCTATATCAGTTGCCAGGCTATAATGAAAAGGACAGTCACCGGTTCTGTACAGGGTTGACATTTCCATATATAAAGCTCACCGCGGACCCAAATGGAGTTAAGGGAACCCACCTCGTTTTTTTTTTTTTTTTTTTTTCCCTTTCTCTCCCTTCGCTCTTTTTGGCTTGTATCCATTCGGCCCCATTCAGCCTACTGTTTTAAGACTTTTACCCCCATCCAGGTGTCAATATTTTCCTGGCGAGCGGTAGCGAGCCAGCATATATGTATTTTTGTTTTGACAGCAAGCGAAGTTTGTACATTTTTCGATAGAAAAATGTTCCCGGCGAAGCCGGGTTTCTCCATACAATGCTGGCTCGCTATCGCTCGCCAGGAAGAAATCGACACCCGTATGGGGATAAACGTCTTAAAACAGTTGGCTGAATGGGTCCGAATGGATACAAGCCAGAGAAAGAGAATACAAGCAGGTGACCCCCCCCCCTTAAACACACCGCTCTCTGTCCAGTTGAATATAGAGTTTCCCTTGAGTACAGAATAGGTTAGGCGCAGGTTCGTCGCCTTCCTCAACAAAACACTATACCCTTGTTTGGTTTCACTTTTAAACGAATTCCCAGCTCTGAATACTCTCTCTCTCTCTCCCTCTTTTTTTCTTTCTTTCTTTCTTGCTGTCTTCCTTTCTCTCTCTCTCTCTCTCTCTCTCTCTCTCTCTCTCTCTCTCTCTCTCTCTCTCTCTCTCTCTCTCTCTCTCTCTCTCTCTCTCTCTCTACGATAGTTCTTTCATGCGATACTTCATATATCTGATAGTTTTCATGCGATAGTTCTTTTATATGATCGTTCATTTATGCGATAGTTCCTTCATGCGATAGTTCTTTTATATGATCGTTCATTTATGCGATAGTTCCTTCATGCGATGGTTCTTTTATGCAATAGTTCACTTATCTAATTGTTCTTCTACGCGATAGATAATGTATGCCATGGAAAACAATACATTTTCCACACACCATTGTTTATTCGGACAAGTTACCGTTCGCACAGTTGGTTGTTCTCAAATTATCATTGAACTTCACACAAATGTTATAATGTTAAGGGGAGATGGGATTACTTTTTCTCTCTTGATAATTTCATATATTTATATTTTTTTTTTTTTTTTTTTTTTTTTTCCTCCCTAGACTTCCATCAAACTTAAATAAACATCCATTAGATCCCCGTTCTATATAAATTTGTATTTTTTTTTTTGGTAGAAAAATGGCCCGGCCAAAGGCCGGTTCTTTCAAAATTTCAGGCTCACTATCGTTCACCAGGAAATAAATTGACACCTAAATAGTGGGAAAGGTCTTAATATTGACAAAGAAATGGGGCGATAGGTCTTAAAATCGACAAACTAATGTGGCAAACCTCTTATAATCTCAAAACTAATGCGACTAAGCATAAGAGAGAGAGAGGAGACCAGAAAAACGACCCCTCTTGCAATAGTTGACACCTTCACACCTTCATCATCATGGCTCGCACGATTATTCTGTCAACGATTGTTTGGTATGCTAATTTTCACTTGCAAGTTTATCCTCGCACAATAACCGATTCCCGCACGATTGTTGATACTCGTGATTGTTAATTTTCGAGATATATAATATTCGTGATTGTTCATTTTTGCGATTGTTAAATTTCTCGATTGTTAATTTATAGGTAACATTCGTGAGTGTTAATTTTATAGATAATATTCGTGATTGTTAATTTTTGCGATTGTTAATTTATAAATAACATTCGTGAGTGTTAATT
The DNA here is from genome assembly GCA_032716605.1 of Paralithodes platypus. Classification (NCBI taxonomy): domain Eukaryota; kingdom Metazoa; phylum Arthropoda; class Malacostraca; order Decapoda; family Lithodidae; genus Paralithodes; species Paralithodes platypus. Next base: position 46,126,635 of record CM064547.1, on the reverse strand, counting down.
TTCGCGATTGTTAATTTTATAGATAATATTCGTTAGTGTTACTTTTTGCGATTGTTAATTTTCACTACTGGTCTTATTTATATTTGTTTTCATTATCGCACGATGTTTTTTTTTCATTCACAGTTCCCACATAAATTTTATATTTAAGCAGTTTGTGTTCAGTCTAAAATGATTGAGTCTCACACAATTGTTGCACTCCGTTTTCTCTATCATTGGCATAAATTTACATTATCATTCACTTTCCTCTCTCTCTCTCGCGCTCTCTCGCGCTCTCTCGCTTTCTCTCACACGAACGAGAGATAGGAGCAAGCAACACAACACAACAACTACGTCCAAACCTTGTTACCCTCTCCCCTGTCCATCCACTTCGTTTGGTTTACACGTCGCACGGTGAGATTAGAGAGAGAGAGAGAGAGAGAGAGAGAGAGTACAAAGGAGTACAAAGGAGTACAAAGGAAATCAAGCAACAACAGGTCTAGTGACCCTTCTAGGTTGCTTGTCCTCCAAAACACTGAGGATCAAGTGTCCAAACAGTGGTTTAGAGTGGGTAAGGGAACATTGGAAAGGGAACTACTGCCCTGCCACTAACGTGGCAGGACTAGAAAGTTAGTAGGGGACATATGGGTTAGTAACTGAGGGGAGGATAAAGTTATTCATTTACAAACGCAGTCAGTCGCGGGTTTGATGCGAGATATTTGTCTAGGCGGAATTTAAATGAATCAACGGTGCTGCAGTCTATAACGTCTCGGGGAAGCCCATTCCACAAGTTGACAACTCGATTGAAGAAGAAATTCTTAGATTCGTGCGAGTTAAAAGATTTACCAATAATTTTGCAACCGTTTCCCCGCGTGTAATTAGATTGGTCGATAGTGAAGTACTTACTACAGTTCATATTGTCGATGCCTTTGATGATTTTGAACACTTGAATTAAGTCGCCTCTTAATCTGCGCTGGGTTAAAGGAAATAGATTTAATTCTCTAAGACGCTCTTCGTATGGTTTGTTCTTTAGGCTAGGTATCATTTTGGTAACTCTACGTTGAACTCGTTCTAGCTTGTTTATATCTTTTTGGTAATAAGGGCACCAGGATTGAACGCAGTATTCCAGAAGAGGGCGGACTAAGGAATTGTAAAGGGTTAGGATAACTTCTTTGGATTTATGCTCAAATGACCTGCCTATAAAGCCAATTATTTTGTTGCCTTCTTAACAACTTCTGAACATTGTTGACTCGGTTTTAGGTTACTCGATATTGTTACTCCCAGATCAGTTTCTCTGTTTACATTCATAAGCTGAGTGCCATTCATCGAATAGTTTGCTTTCTCATTTAGGTATCCGACATGTAGTACTGTACATTTATCCGCATTGAAACTCATTTGCCAAATTTGGGCCCAACATGACAATTTATCTAGATTGTGTTGCATATCGTCAACTTGTTCTTTTGAGAGTACGCTATTTGCAATTTTTGTATCGTCAGCAAATTTTGAGATTGTGCAGGTGAGACCCTCATCTATGTCGTTGATGTAAAGAATTGGTCCTAGTACCGATCCCTGGGGTACCCCGCTACTTACATTGGTCCATTTAGATGCCTTACCGTTTATGACTACCCTTTGCTTTCTGTTGCTGAGCCAATTTTCTATCCATTTCAACACACCGTCTTGTATTCCATGCGCTTTTAGTTTTAGCAGTAAACGTTTGGGGGGAACTTTGTCAAAGGCCTTTTGAAAATCAAGGTATATAATATCTACAGCTTTACTCTCATCGTAGAGGTTGAGGATATCGTGGAAGAAGTCTAAGAGGTTTGTTAAACAGGAACGTTTTTTACGAAAGCCGTGTTGAGTATCTTTAAGTATGTTATTTTCCTCCAAGTGATTTACGAGTCTGTCTCGTATGACCGTTTCTAGCATTTTACATACAACTGAGGTTAAGCTAATTGGACGATAGTTACTGGGTAGGGATTTGCTGCCTTTTTTGAATATCGGTGTTACGTTGGCTAGCTTCCACTGATCAGGCATAGTTCCAGACTGCAAGGATTTATTGAATAGTAATGTCAGTGGTTTGGAGAGCTCATTCTTAGCTTCCTTTAGAACTCTAGGCGAGATTGTATCAGGTCCTGGCGTTTTATTTACCTTGAGTTTATCTAAACAATTCAATACTTCTCTCTCTGTAACGGTGATATTGCTTAGAACATCTGAATTATCAATCTGAATCGGCGATGGTGTAGGGATATCACTGAGGTCTTCTGTTGTAAAAACTGATGCAAAGAAGGTATTGAGGGCATTACTCATTTGTACTTCGTCTTTGGTGTATTCTCCTTTTTCATCGACTAACGGTCCAACAGTTGAAGTAACTACTTTTTTCTTTCTGATATAACTATAGAATTCTTTCGGGTTTGTTTTACTTTGATTCGCAATATGTAACTCTAGGGTCTTTTTACTTTGCTTAATTAACTTTTTGGCTTTGCGTCGTAGCTCTACAAATTTCACCCGTTCTTCGTCATTTTGTGAGGATTTTAATCTATCATTAGCAAATTTTTTAGCAAGCAGGCAGTTTGAAATATCTTTATTCCACCATTTGGGCTTATTATTATGGCCTGGACGCCGTATTTTCGATGGTATGCAGTCTTGCACTGCTTTTAGGTAAGTGGTTTCGAAAAACTTCCAAGATGTATTTATGTCGTTATTGTTAATTAAAAAGCTCCAGTCAGTTTCTTTAAACATAGCTCTAAGTTTATGGAAGTTTGCTTTCTTGAAATTAGGGACTTTTTCGATGCTACTATTTGGTTCGTTACTAGTAAACTTTAAAGTGAAAGTTATCGTACGATGGTCGCTGTTACTGAATTCATCACCAACATTCAAATTCTCTATCAATTCTTCTTTTGTTGCAAGTACAATGTCAAGAACGTTATTACCACGGGTCGGCATTCGAACAAATTGATAAAGCGAACTCTCTTGCAAGTTCGTATACAAGTCATGTCCGGAGTGTGAAGTAAGAGTATCGCCCCACTTGGTCACAGGTAAATTAAAGTCGCCAAAAATTACGGTATCTTGTGAGTTACTTACATCTGCAATTTGTTCGTAAATTTCTCGGTCAGTTTGCACTGATTGAGCTGGAGGTCTGTATATTAACGCAAGTATTATTTTTGTACCTTTATTATTCTTTATTAGCACAAAAGATGTGTCGACGTTCACAATTTGAGGTTTTGACACGAGGGTCGGGTTAAGACTTTCTTTGATATAAAATAAAACGCCACCTCCATTTTTATTTATTCGGCTGTTCTCAAACATTACATAACCGGGAAGTGTATACTCTGCTAAAAAGTCTCTATCTTGTGTATTGAGCCAAGATTCTGTTATGCCAATCACATCATAATTTTCTGTAAACACTAGTTCCTCTAAATCTGAAAATTTATTGCGTATGCTACGAGCGTTTGCATAGAAAACCTTTAAAGTTGCGGTTTTAGAACTCGCAGATCGTTCTTTCATCGAATTTTTGGTTCTGGTCGGATCTACATTTACATTCATAGCTGTCCTCGGTCCTCGGTCGTTATCCCTGACGGTTTTGAATTTGGGTCGTGTTGGTGGAGCTTTATCCAAATTCGCGGTTCTTAACGGATTAGTATTTAATTCCTTTGTAGATTGCCGTCCTCGCTGTCTTCGGTCCTCCTTCCTGGTTGTCCTGTGCTGAGTCGATTTCTTCTCCGAAAATCCTTCACCGCATCGTTGAGAAGACGCCCAAAACGCGCTGCTCCCACCTGGTTCAGATGAACTCCATCGTCCGAAAACAAATAGTCATCGTAGTAGAAATTGTCCCAGGTGTCGACGAATCCCACGTTCTCCTTCCTGCAGAGGTTTGCTAGACAACGATTTGTGCTGGTGGCTATGTTGTAAATCGGCTCTCTACACCGAGCCGGGGGACGATTCCTGAGACGATGATCCTTGATGACTTCTCCTTAAACGACTTGATCAGCTGCTGGTACTTTAAAAGCAAATCTTCCGACCGGGTTCGCTGTACATCGTTGGATCCAACGTGGATGACGTACATTGTATAAGCAGGGGCCAACTTTGATACTTCGTCAACTGCTGCAACTACGTCATCCACACCACCACCAGGGATACAAAAACGCTTCCTGGTCTTAGGTGCCCTGGCGCAAAACTCTGTGAGCTGACCACGTATCATCGAGTCTCCCACGAGCCGGACTTCTTCTATTTCCTCTTCGTCATCTGAGTCTGCGAGTATCTGGAAACGGTTTTGACACTCGGTAATCGGTATGTGTTTCCTGGTCTTGGGGCAAACGTTGTTCCTCACGACACGGAAGTTGTCTTGAGGGGGAAGAGAGTCGCTATTTGTATCTTGAGTATCGGAAACATCAGCTGAAAGAGAGAGAGAGAGAGAGAGAGAGAGAGAGAGAGAGAGAGAGATAAATAGAGAGAGAGAGAGAGAGAGAAAGAGATAAAAAGAGAGAGAGAGAGATTAGGGGGGGAGTGAAATGGGTAAGTGTGAATGAATGTGAGAAAGAATACTTACATGAGAGAGTGAGTGTGTGAGAAAGTAAGTGAGTGAGTGAGTGAGTGAGATAGTGAGTGAGCAAGTGTGTGAGCAAACATTTGAGTGGGTGAACAAGCATGTGAGTGTGTAAACAACCGAGTGAGTTCCCCAAAGTTGAAACACTGACACCATTTGTATGCATGGGTGTGTGGGTGTGGGTGTGTGTGTAGATGTGTGTGTGTGTGTGTGTGTGGGTATTGGAAAGAAATGTGGTGTGCTTGTTTAGTATACGGTAGTGAAATGAATAGGAGGAGTTGTTTGTGAGAGCCAGCTGGATTACTCTGTGTAGGGGAGACACAGAGGGGAAGGCCAGACAAAATTGAATACAACAAGGGTTTCAGCAACTCCTTCAGGGGGACATTGGCCGGTTTTCTGGACCACTTTCTCCCTCATGTTTAGCCCCATTAGTTTTCAGATGTTAAGACGTTTGCCCCATTAGTTAGTCGATTTTAAGACCTTTCGCCCCATTTCTTCGTCAATATTTAGACCTTTCGTGCTATTTAGGTGTCGATTTGTTCCCTGACGAACGATAGTGAGCCTGCAATGTGCAACCGAAAAATTTACAAATTAATCTAGAAGGGGGATCCAATGGATGTGTTTTAAAATGTTATGGATGTCTAGGGAGGAAACTAGAAAAATAATTAATACATGCACAAATTATGGAGGTCTAGGGAGGAAACTAGAAAAATAATGAATACCGGTACATGCAAAAATTATGGAGGTCTAGGGAGGAAACTAGACAATAAATTAATAGCCTACACGCAAAAATCGCCCCAAAAGTGAACCATTCCCCCTTATCACATGCCTATGAGGCCTCCATGTCATCTCAACCAGTAGACCATTTCAACCAGTAGCTCTCAACCAGTGCCAATTCAACCAAGACCAACCAAACCAGTGCCAAAATATAGTACTAACTTAGCCTAACCTAACCGTAATGGTTGATTTGGTACTGGTTGAGAGCTACTGGTTGAAATGGTCTACTGGTTGAGTTGACCGGTCACATGCCTATGAGGCCTCCCCTGGGTATTGCCTCGCTCGATTGGTGGCTACACTGTAAAGAATACATTAGTCACCCTTTAACAGCGCTATTAACAATTCTCTTTATTCGGGCCGATTCCCTAATGGTACCGGTACCATTGTTTATGCAAGGTGAAAATCCTATTGCTCCGAAATAATTGCCCAATAATAGGTCTTAAATTCGCCAAACTAATGGGTCGAACTTCTTAACTCTCTCACGCTTTTATAACGCAGAGGTTGCCAGATTAGCAATAAGAAATAGAGTTCTCTCACTCTCATAATTACCTCTCCAAAATTAGTTTTCTGCCCACAGCTAACTCAAAGACAACTGCAGAGGTTGAAGTACCGTAACTAAACTAAAGGTTTCTCAATACCCCTGATGGTAACAAAGGCTTTAAAGTATCCCTAATAGGCTCAAAATCGCGTCATAAGCGTGAAAGGGTTAAAATCTCAAAACTAATGGGACTAAACATGAGGCAGAAGGGGGAACAGAAAAGCGACCCATCTCCCCTTAAGGGACCTCACCTCGTCGCTTTTTTTCTCTTTCGCTCCCTCTCTCTTTGGCTTGTATCCATTCGATCCCATTCAGCCTACTGTTTTAAGACGTTTACCCCCATCCAGGTGTCAATATTTTCCTGGCGAGCGGTAGCGAGCCAGCATATATATATTGTTGTTTTGACAGCAAGCTAAATTTGTAATTTTTTCGATAGAAAATGTCTCCGGCGAAGCCAGATTTCTCCATACAATGCTGGCTCGCTAGCGCTCGCCAGGAATAAATCGATACCTGGATGGGGATAAACGTCTTAAAACAGTTGGCTGAATGGGGCCGTATGGATACAAAGCCAGGGAAAGAGAGAAAAGGAGAGAAAGGTAAACAAAAAAAGCCGGTGACCCCCCTTAAATATATTTGGAAAACAACAATTCGTCCTACTTCCCAGGGATTCGTCCTACTTCCCAGGGATTCGTCCTACTTCCCAGGGATTGGCACTGTTTTGTAAATGTCAACCGCCTATAAAACCCACTCAAAGCTACTGGGAAATAATCTACTAACCAATTTGCACGAACAGGTAAAATGCATCTAGCCAATTTAATGGGCCGGTTTCCTAGTCCACTTTCTCCCTCATGTTTAGCCCCATTAGTTTCCAGATGTTAAGATGTTTGCCCCATTAGTTAGTCGATTTTAAGACCTTTCGCCCCATTTCTTCGTCAATATTAATACCTTTCGTGCTATGTAGGTGTCGACTTTTTCCCCTGGCGAACGATAGTGAGCCTGTAATGTTGGAACAACCGGCCTTCGGCCGGGAAATTTTTCTACCGAAAAATTTACAAATTAATCTAGGAGATCTAATGGATTTTTTTTTAAAGTTTGATGGAGGTCTGGGGAGGAAACTAGAACAATAATGAATACATGCAAAAATCGCCCAAAAAGTGAACCATCAAAGCGAAGTTAAGCAGCTCATAACTGTAACGCAAATGATAAGGTTGTATTTGAAAAGTGGAAATTATTTTGTGGACGCGCCTATTTTACTGTGGGGTATAATGTAACTGGCAAAGGTGAAAATAATCAGAGATATTTTGCTTTCATTATCAAATCCCGTATTCCACACACACACACACACACACACACACACACACACACACACACACACACACATATATATAGGGCTATATATATATATATATATATATATATATATATATATATATATAATGAGAGAGAGAAAGAGAGGACAGGAGAGAACGAGAGAGATACAGGTTGAATTATGGTTACTTAGGGAAAGAGAAAAAAAAAAAAAAAACACACCAGCAAATAGATGAAGGAAAAAACTTGAAGCACAGTACCTAAAATATGCAACGCGACAAGGACACGACGTGTATAAAATAAAATAAAACTCAAAACAATTTATCTCTCTCGCTGGCCATTTCTAACGAACGCTCACTTTAAGGGGGGTCACCGTTTTTTTTATCTTTCTCTCCTTTTCTCTCTTTCCCTGGCTTGGATCCATTCGGCCCCATGCAGCCAACTGTTTGAAGACTTTTATCCCCATCCAGGTGTCGATATCTTCCTGGCGAGCGATAGCGAGCCAGCATTGTATGGAGAATTCCGGCTTTGCCGGAGAAATTTTTCTATCGAAAAATTTACAAAATTAGCTTGCTGTCAAAACAAAAGTATATAGGCTATATGCTGGCTCGCTACTGCTCGCCAGGAAAATATTGACACCTGGATGGGGGTAAACGTCTTATAACAGTAGGCTGAATAGGGCCGAATGGATACAAGCCAAAAAGAGCGGTAGAGAAAGAAAAAAAAAAAGAAGAGAGGTGGGCTAACTTCACTACATCCGGGAGGGGCGCGCCAACAAAACCCCTCGCATTTTGGGTGGCAAATACGCAGCAGCGACTTCATTAATGGGCGTAAAAAATCCAATACCGGTAGTGAACAGGATTTGGTGCAAGGGAGGGAAAAAGGAGGGGGGGGGGGTAATGGACACGGGAGGGAAAAAGGGGGAGGGAGAAAAGAAGGGGGGGGGGGGGGGGGTAATGGACACGGGAGGAAAGGAAGAGAAAATATGGGTGGGGGGGGGGGGGGGGAGGATAATGGACACGAGAGGGAAATAGAGAGAGAAAGGAGATAAACAGGGGGGGGGGAGAGAGAAAAGAAGGGAGGGAAAAAGAGAGAAAGAGAAGAAGGAGGGAGAGAAAGATGGGGGGGGGGGGGGGGAATAATGGACACGGGAGGGAAAAAGAGACAAAGAAGGAGAGAAAAGGGGGGAGAGAAAGGAAGGGGGAGGGGGGGGGGCGGGGTTGTGAGGGGTCTGGATGATTAGTGGGGGGGGGGGGGGGCGGGGGGGATTTGGTCATAGAGATCCGGAGTGGAAAAGCACATCGGAATATAATGTAATGTACAGCATAATGTGATAACTGTGTTGGTGGTGTACCGGTAATGGTTTAGATTATAAACCATTACACCACCAACACAGTTCATTTCTTTCAGCTGGATTATTTTATGAACTGTTTAACCCTTTCAGTCTTTGGTGATGCTTTTTCACTTTATTTTGGCTAACATTAGACGATTTTACTCAGGTTTGGAAGGGCCTATATGGGAATCGAATAGATAACAAGTCCAAGCTGGATTATAGGTCCGTGCGGCCTTGTTAAGGGGAGGCTGATGGACTGTTGAGGTTAAGGGGAGATGGGTCGTTTTTTTTTCTGGTCCCCTTTCTCCCTCGTGTTAAGCCCCATTTGTTTTGAAATTATTAGACGTTCGGACCATTAGTTTGGCGATTTTAAGACCTTTTTCCCCATTTCGTTGTCAATTTTAAGACCTTTCGTGCTACTTAGGTGTCGACTATTTCATGGCGAGCGATAGCAAGCCTGGAATTAAAAAAAAAAAAAAACGGCCAAAAAAAGGTCAGTCTCCCCTTAACTCCGAGGTGATTGTTGCGACGCACAGAATGCAATGTAAAAATAAAGGGCTCCGTTACGGCCTAGAGGATAGATTAGAGTATATGCATGTGGATGATCATTAAATTTGGTTGAATAATAATGACCGAATTTCGTGAACATCGGTTCATAACTTTGAGAGCCGCTTACGCTGGCGGAGGTATGCGCTCTATTGATCGCTTCCAATATTTATTCACTTCTTACTTGGAAAATATCCTATCTGCTCACCAAATTTCTTGGTCATTGGTTCATAACTGTTAAGATATCTTTTATACAGACAATCAGACAAACGGGGGCAAAAAATTAACCTCCGTCCAACATCGTTGGCGGAGATAACTAGAGGGTCACTCTGGAAAGTGCGTACCTTCGCCTAAGCTGGCGGAGGTATGCGCTCTACCGATCGCCTCTTAAATTGAATTTCTCCTCCCTTGGTACATATCCTATCTGCCCACCAAGTTTCGTGAACATCGGTTCATAACTTTGTGAGCCGTCTACGGTGGCGGAGGTATGCGCTCTACCAATCACCTGCATAATTTAATGAACTCTTCCTTGGTGTATAGCCTATCTGGCCTCCCAACTGTCGTGACAATCTGTTCATAGTTTTTTGATAGGCTATATCTTGTTTACAGACAGACAAACAAATAAACAGACAAAAAGACAACAACAACTATGCAAAAACATAACATCCTCCAATTTCTTTGGCGAAGGTATTGAAAATCATGTGCAGTTGCACGTAACGTATTTCATTAACACCGAATGTCTAAGAAATAGACGAGATTATGTACGTGTGCAAGTAAACATTAGTACTAGGCTATCCCCAAAATATAATAGTTTTCACTTTCCGTCACTCCTGTAGAAGGGGGTTTGTGGTGGGGCACCTTGACCGACATGTTGGATCCAATTATTAATCGAAAGTATATGTACGTACCGTATGTACATTATTATGTGGTTCATTATTCACATAGAAATATCCGATTTCATTTTACGTCACTCCTGTAGAAGGGAGACAGTAACGAGGCGCTCTGGGCTAAAGTTGGAGACAGGTCTCCGTTATGGTCAAGGAGTAGATCAGAGTACAGTATACAGTATGCATGTGAACAACATTGGCAAAGTAAAGACCACAAAGACAGCCGATTAAATTGTCCATCAACTCTTGTAGAAGCGGGGGCCCTATAGTTTACCGCCAAGGGCGAAGTATTTAAAAAGTGCCCCCTTACAGCCTGAATAATAAGCAAGACTATGCATATAAAGCTCTATAAAATAATGCCTTATCAATTTCCAAACCGATGGCCATATCACTATTCACTACTACTATAGAAGGCGCCGATTCGCTGGGCGCCCAGAATGAAATTTAAGAAAAGGGCCCCGTTACGGCCTAGAGGATATATCCAAGTATATGCGCGTAAGTTCATTAAATTTGGTTAAGTAATAACCGAGAAATAGCAAATTCTGATAAGTGTCACACTACTGCTTAAGGTGGCTATTTAGGGGGGGGGGGGGGGGGCGGAATTGAAACAAAGGGCTCCGTTGCGGCCTAGAGGATAGATCATGTATATGCATGTGTAACGTCATTAAGTTTAGTTCACTTTATTATTCCAGTATTTTGCTAGATAAAAGTTAGCGACTAAAAGTTACCAGAAAAAGCACTCTTCTGTCTACCGAAGCTCAGCTGTGTATAAGAATGGGGGAAGGAGGGGGGTAGAAGAAAGGGGGGTGAGGGGGAGGGGGGTGAATCGAGACATGAGGCACGGGGGGAGAGAGGAAGGGAGAGGGGGGGGGGGGGGGGGGTGCTTCTAACAAGACGGCCAACTACCAGTTATGTCTTCATTACCGGATATATGCGAACGGCTAGTGAACTTTGACACCATATCAAATAATAGTTTACTATATAATGCTCAAGGTATAGCGATAATCACATAAAGTAACTGAAACAAAGCGAATGGTGGGAACATAGGGAGAGCAAGCGAGGTGGTGGAGGAGTTTAATAGAGAGGGTAAAAAGGGAGGAGGGTGGGGTATTTGAGGGGGGGGGGGGGGATAAAAGAAAGAGGCAGCAGTCCAGCAACACTCACGGGACCGGACTGACGTGTTTTATTGCTAGTGTTATGTTATAGTGTTTACTGCAAGTCTGGGAGACCACCTACGCTGTGGTGGTGAATATCGAGTGGAAACAAAAGACGGGTCGCTTTCCTTCACGTGTGGACATCCAGTAGGGAGGAGGGGTGGAAGAAACCGGAGTGAGGTTAGTCCACTATTGTTAGCCATATCACCATTTCATAGGAGGGTATCCGCTAAACATTATACACGTTAGGAGCTATGGGTATAATCCTGTGTAGCGGGGAGACCTGTACATATATATCAATAATTTGGTAAAGTTATAATATATTTTTACATTTATAAATAGTCCACTAATATAGTAGATTAAGTTAGGTTAAAGATATTGTTCAATGTTTTTTAGTGAATAGGCATTTGAAAAACAGCTCCCCCCTACACAGGATCTTACCGAGCAATGATCTATACATTTTATCTTCAGGTGTAATATGGTAGTGTCACGTGTGTTTCATGTATTGGATATTATTAACCCCTACACTAATGATCTGTCGTATAATCATAAGTAAACGTATATCTTACCACACATAACGTTCCTGAAGATCTCAGTTGTTGTTCCCTAGGCTGCCCGGACGAACAGCCCCGTGAAAATCCCAGTAATATCGTACTATGGCCACGCCGAACCCCCCTCCCTCACCCCACCTGTCCTCCCTCCTACCTCCCTCTCCCTAACCACCTACCATCCACCCACCTGTCCTCCCTCCCCCCCTCCCTCACTCCTACCTTCCACCCCACCTGTCCTCCCTCCTACCTCCCTAACCCCCCTCCCTCACTCCACCTCCTACCTTCCACCCCACCTTTCCTCCCTCCCTGCCACTCCCTAATCCCCCTCACTCTACCTACCTTCCATCCCACCTTTCCTCCCTCCCACCTCCCTAACCCCCCTAACCCCCCTCCCTGACTCCACCTCCTACCTTCCATCCCACCTTTCCTCCCTCCCTAACCCCCCTCCTACTTTCCTCCCTTCCTTCCCCCTCCCCAACTCCACCTTCAACCTTCCATCCCACCTTTCCTCCCTCCTATCCTCCTCCCTATCCACCCTCCCTCACTCCACCTCTTACCTTCCACCCCTCCCTTTCACTTTAACCCCCCTCCCTCACTCCACCTCTTACCTTTCCTCCCTCCCTTCCACCTTCATATCCCCCCTCCACCTCCTACCTTCCACCCCACCTTTCCTCCCTCCCTTCCACCTCCTACCTTCCACCCCACCTATCCTCCCTCCCTTCCACCTCCCTAATCCCCCTCCCTTACTCCACCTCCTACCTTCCACCCCACCTTTCCTCTCTCCATTCCACCTACCTTCCACCCCACCTTTCCACCTCCCTCACTCCACTTCCTACCTTCCACCCCACCTTTCCTCCCTCCCTCCCTTCCACTGTCTGACTCATAGTATCTCACGGTTATGAAGTAGGTGTGTTGTGAAGCATTTAAGCCACGTGTTTTCATTGTATTGCATTATTTTGATACCTACCCGTATATCATTACAGTAACCCTTTCACGCACATATGACGCAGAGGTTGCCAGATTAGCAATAATAAATATTCTCTCTCTTATAATTACCTCTCCAAAATTAGTTTTCTGCCCACAGCTAACTCAAAGACAACTGCAGAGGTTGAAGTAACTAAACTAAAGGTTTCTAAACAAAGGCTTTAAAGTATCCCCAATAGGCTCAAAATCGCGTCATATGTCGGAGAGGGTTAAGAAAGGCTCTTACTAAGTTCAGCATTATGTTCCAGCCCACAGTAATTGCCATTTTACATAGTTTTACGGATACTTTGAATTATGCTGCGATGATAATAATTGCAACGACCAAACCATTAAACGAGACTGATATTTGTTTGTATCTGCCTTCCTCTATTACTCCCTCGCCTCCACCCACCTCCCCCTCTCTCTCTTTCTCTTTCTTTCTTTTCTTTTCTTCTTTCTTTCTCTGAATTGAACAGATGTTTCATGCGTAGATTTTCCATGCATTGCTTAATGAAACATGAAAGCACATTTATATCTCGATTCAACTTAAAGGCCCCCATAGACGCTCCGGCCGCCGGATTCGTTCGCCGGAATCGTAAGCGAATTGTAGCGTGTGTGGGGTTCTCGTACGACCAAAAGTTGGCACAGTCAGTCGGCCTCTCCGGCCCGCTCTCAACCTGCCAACTCCAGGTTCCTGGCTTCCGTTTCAGTTCAAGCGCCCGAAGATATATACGTTTATGGCGTTATTGTACGGTGTAGGCTACTTCAGTTCCATAGCAACATCCAGTGAGTGAACTGACGGCCACGTCCACAGATAAGGAGTTATATATACAGTATATATATATCAACTTAAATGCCAGTTTAGATAATAGACCTTTTATTTGTAAATCCAGTCAAGTTAGGTCTATGCAATTCTCCAGACAATTGACATTTATCGAGACGCAATTCTGCAGACAATTTACATTTATCGAGACAACTTTCACTAATGAAAATTCTCTCTCTCTCTCTTGCTAACTAGTTAGCTCTACGAAGTCTATAAGGATTATTTGGGATTTTATTGGCATACATAAATAACTGTCTTTCCCTAGTGTATATTTATTATATACCGTAATACGAAGTCCATCTCACTTGCTATGGGCTTCATCAAGTTAGGATATCATTCTAAACTGCAAATAATACTTGGTATAATGAAAGCCACAGCGACTGCTCCAAGAGCTAAATCTAAATCCTCATCACTGAGTGGAGAGGCCATGTCCACACAGTACAGCGTCTCGGCAGAACTGAAGTAGATTGGAATGTGTGTGGGCGACGCTGAAATCGGAGTTAGAACGGAACCTGATCCGTCGGCCGGAGCGTCTATGGGAGCCTTAAGAGCTTTATATAATGTCATGATAAAGGGGTAGGGTATAAAGATACTATAATGCAAAGAAAACAAATGGTTTAGATGCATTACAACACACCTACTTCAAAACCGTGAGAATCGACATGATGGGAAAGTACATTTACCAGACCAAACAATTTGAGGAGCATTGTTTCTGAAAGTGTGTGTGTATGTGTATTCATAATTGTAGTTTGACAGGAATTTATTTTTTGGCTCGTATTGTCCCGGTTCCTAGATATTATTATCAATGACAAAAACCGATCTCCTTGCTCAAGGGGGATGGTAACCGCCGGCTATGTCTCGGAAAACCTTCAACTTGAGCGAGATTTGAACCCTGGTCTGTTGCGTTGCAGGCAAACCGGTACCACTGAGCTAGCTGCGCTGTGTGTGTGTGTGTATGATAATCGGTTTATTTCAAGCCAATGAGGCTGAAAATACAGACTTAATTTTACTTTGATCTTATCTTGAGGATCGACAGACTGATCCTGGCTACTAACGAGAGCGTCTACATACCCCCGAGGGAGTAGCGCGTGGGTCCTCTGTGGCGGTCTGTCCAGACCTAGATTTCACGGCCATGGAAAGTTTTTGAGATCGTTTCCCCTACCGGCGCGTGAGATCGAACCCCCGACACCAGAGCTAGTGCTCCTAATGCAGAGACTAATCGCGCTCGGCCACCGTGACTGTAAATGTGTGTGTGTGTGTGTGTGTGTGTTAAATCCCCTATGATTTAACGCCGCCTAGGCTCACAACTTCCACCCCATCATTACCATATTCAAATCCACCACAATCAATGGGCGAGGCACGCCCACGGAAATTTGATTTAAGGGGGCCCACCTCGCTTTTTTTTCTCTTTCCCTCTCTCTTTGGCTTGTATCCATTCGGCCCCATTCAGCCTACTATTTTAAGACGTTTACCCCCATCCAGGTGTCAATATTTTCCTGGCGAGCGGTAGCGAGCCACCATATATATATGTTTGTTTTGACAGCAAGCTAAATTTGTAAATTTGTCGATAGAAAAATGTCTCTGGCGAAGCCGGATTTCTCCATACAATGTTGGCTCGCTATCGCTCGCCAGGAAGAAATCGACTCCTGGATGGGGATAACCGTCTTAAAACAGTCTGCTGAATGGGGCCGAATGGAAAGAGAGAAAAGGAGAGAAAGATAAAAAAAGCCGGTGACCCCCCTTAAGAATCCCTGGAATGATCAAGTTCACCTCCCTACATTCAGCCCGAGAATATTTACAGTGACATTGAAAGGTTTGCGGTTACCCAATGAGACCCACAGATGCTGCTCTCGGGCAGTATTGTGTGCGGGGGTTGTGCAAGGCCCCCCCCAAAAAAAAAAAAAAAAAATTGAAAAAAAATAGGACAAAAGTAAAATAATAATAAAAAAAAGTGGAAAAAGAGGAAAAAATAAAATAAATACAAATAGGAAAAGTGGGGATTGGGCCTGAGTAAATAGATAGATAGATAAATAGGTTGTGCAAGGAGATTACGAGTTGGGAAAAGGGTCGGAAGAAGAACTATTTGTGCTTCTGGGAGAATGACTAGTCGAATATTAAATCTGCGACCATCTATGGAATCTGTAGGCCGAGATCAATCGATTGGCATAAGGTAAAATAAATTTGGACCGATAGTTTGGGTTACAGACGACTTTCAAAGTTCAAAATTGGATCATTTTGGCCGTTTTGGGAGGTCAATTCAAAATCGAAATCCTATAATAAAGTAGACGTGCCGTTTTGCCCAAAACGGCATAGCCTACCCAACTCTGCGATGGGTTACCATCATCACAAGTATTACCATCATCACTAGTACTGCCATCATCAATCATACTATCACCATCATCACTAGTACTGCCATCCTCACTACAACTGCACCATCATCACTACTACTGTCATCATCACTACTACTGTCATCATCACCATTACACTATACTCATCATCACTACTACTATTACAATCATCACAACTACTCTCAACCATCATCACTACTGTCACCATTGTCACTACCATCACTGGGGGGGGGGGGGTTAAACCATATTTGTTGACCTAAAATCAAAACTACCCGGTATTGCACAAATTAAAAAGAAAAGAAAAATTGACTGACGTTCGCATTCATCCAACAAATATTCGTGTGAAATTTGGTGAAAATCCGTCCAACGGTCTAGGTCTTTAGATGCTTATGTTCTGGGTGTGGTGTCTCGAGTTCGAATCCCGGGGAGGATCATATGCTTTCATTAGTATATTGTAGTGTATTGGGGTTTGTAATGGAGGATTAATGTTAAGAACGGGATGTTCCTTAATATATTGCAGCCCCGACCTATCAGCCGCCAAACTAATGCGGCGAACGCCTTCAAAGATCATAACTAACGGGGCTAAGCATGAGGGAGAAAGGAGTCTAGAAACAAATAAATAAAAGACTTCCCTAATCACATGCCAAAGTCAGCATTGTTTGGAGGAATCTGGCTTCGCCGGAGACATTTTTCTATCGAAAAATGTACACATGTAGCTTGCTGTCAAAACAAAAATATATATATGCTGGCTCGCTACCGCTCGCCAGGAAAATATTGACACCTACAGTAGATGGGGGTAAACGTCTTAAAATAGTAGGCTGAATGGGGCCGAATGGATACAAACCAAAGATCCGGCGTTATTAACCCTTCCAGTACCGGTGATGTCTTTTTATTTAGTTTCAGCTACATTTAGATGATTTTATGAAGTTTAGGAATTATATATGTTGGCTAAAAGGAATAACTGAGATAGTGTGTAGTCTTTCAATGGGTAGACGTCCTTCCTAAGCCGAATAAAAAAATTCAAAAGTTGCGAGATTATAATAAAAAGGATAGATTATGCTGTAGCCTCGGATACTTGGCCAGGTGATTTGAAGGAACACATTAATCCTCCATTACAAACTCCAATATACGGTACTCGAATACACTAATGAAAGCATATGGTCCTCCCGGGATTCAAACTCGGGACTCCACACCCAGAACATAAGCATCTAAACCATTACACCACCAACAATATCTGGAGGCGCAATTAAGATTATTTTTTTAGTATGGTGGTTGCTGGTCAAGATTCTCGACTTAATTATCATTAATAGTCTATGATTATAAGGAGAAAAAGAAGGGATGGACATACGAATACACGGAGTTCGCTTATACGTAGGCAAGAGAGAGAGAGAGCGAGAGCGAGCGAGCACTACAGCACGAGAACGAGAGAGAGAGAGAGAACGAGAGAGAGAGAGAGCACTACAGCACGAGAACGAGAGAGAGAGAGAGAGAGAGAGAGAGAGAGAGAGAGAGAGAGAGAGAGAGATAACGAGAGAGAAATAGGCAGGGGTGGCCCCAGGGAAAAATAGGACTGTGAGCATAAAGGGTGAATTATTGCAGTGCTCATTACTAGGGTTGCCAATTTAGCTACTTGTCCGCTAGATCGCGAGGTATTTAATTCGACCTAGAGGCACATTTTTACAGCTAGTGACACGAATGCTAGCGATATTCAGTACCGTAGATTTCTGCTTTTTTAGAGCGATATTGTAGAGATTGTGTCATTGTTGTAGCGATAGTGTAGAGATTGTGTCATTGTTTTTTAGCGATATTGTCGAGATTGTGTAATTGTTTTAGCGATAGTGTAGAGGTTGTGTCATTGTTTTAGCGATAGTGTAGAGATTGTGTCATTGTTTTAGCGATAGTGTAGAGGTTGTGTCATTGTTTTAGCGATATTGTAGAGATTGTGTCATTGTTTTAGCGATAGTGTAGAGATTGTGTCATTGTTTTAACGATAGTGTAGAGATTGTGTCATTGTTTTAGCGATAGTGTAGAGATTGTGTCCTTGTTTTAGCGATAGTGTAGAGATTGTGTCATTGTTTTAGCGATAGTGTAGAGATTGTGTCATTGTTTTAGCGATAGTGTAGAGATTGTCATTGTTTTAGCGATATTGTAGAGATTGTGTCATTGTTTTTGCGATAGTGTAGAAATTGTGTCATTGTTTTAGCGATAGTGTAGAGATTGTGTCATTATTTTAGCGATAGTGTAGAGATTGTGTCATTGTTTTAGCGATAGTGTAGAGATTGTGTCATTGTTTTAGCGATAGTGTAGAGATTGTGTCATTGTTTTAGCGATAGTGTAGAGATTGTGTCATTGTTTTAGCGATAGTGTAGAGATTGTGTCATTGTTTTAGCGATAGTGTAGAGATTGTGTCATTGTTTTAGCGATAGTGTAGAGATTGTGTCATTGTTTTAGCGATAGTGTAGAGATTGTGTCATTGTTTTAGCGATAGTGTAGAGATTGTGTCATTGTTTTAGCGATAGTGTAGAGATTGTGTCATTGTTTTAGCGATAGTGTAGAGATTGTGTCATTGTTTTAGCGATAGTGTAGAGATTGTGTCATTGTTTTAGCGATAGTGTAGAGATTGTGTCATTGTTTTAGCGATAGTGTAGAGATTGTGTCATTGTTTTAGCGATAGTGTAGAGATTGTGTCATTGTTTTAGCGATAGTGTAGAGATTGTGTCATTGTTTTAGCGATAGTGTAGAGATTGTGTCATTGTTTTAGCGATAGGGTAGAGATCGTGTCATTTTTTTCGCGATTTTTGCCAATTATTATTATTATTATTATTATTATTATTATTATTATTTGTTAACCCTGCATATTACGACCTTCCCGATCAATATACCTGGGGTCGAAACCTGGCCATGAACGGGGCTCTCACTAGTACGGGTGGCTGGTATTGGACCTTTTATGGTAAGCCGCTTTTGTTAAGGGGGAGGTAGGCGCTTTTTCTGGACCTACTGTTGCCTCAAGTTTAGCATATTAGCTTTGAGATTCTAAGACGTTCGTTATTTATTTGTCAATATTAAGACCTTTCGTGCCATTTAGGTGTCGATTTTTTCCTGGCGAGCGATAGCGAGCCTGTAATTTTAGAAGGAACCGTGAAATCGTTCTTCCGACAAATATACAAAATTATCTTGAAAGGGGGTCTACGGGGTGCCATTTTAAGCTTGGTGGAGGTCTAGCGAGGAAACTCTAAACTAAATAAATGAATAAATAAATACATAGGGCAAAAAACAAGCACTACCTCCCTTAATTACCTGTGCCATTAAAACGGCCATTATTTGTCGGTTGGTTTTTATCTCCAATTTTTATAATCATTGGGATCCATTCTTTGGTTCTCTATTGTTGATTATATTCCTTTCAACGGTATTTTTTTTTTTTGGGGGGGGGGGGTCTAATTTGCAACACTAAAATGCGTCCTCTTGATTTTTTTTTTGTTTTTTTTTTGTTTTTTTAAACCGATCTTTTAATTTGCTTTCAAACCTTTACTTATATTATTAGATACGGTACTGTTTTCTCTATGTACGGTACGGTACCAACTATTTACTTATAAAGGGATGTACCGGTACTTTACAATAATTACCCAACCTTTCCATTCTAATAAAGACCTACCGGGTATTCTAATTAAAGTATTTTTTTTTTCCCCAGGGACTATCAGCTTCAAATATGTCCCTAAGTTTTACCCTTTAGCTTATTTAATTATGTTAATTGGACTCTGATAAAACTCATCCGGCCATTCGTATATATGTTTCCAGCTACAAGCAAATATTTTGATTGAGCTTATCGAGGATTTGTTGGAATTATATTAGTAGAGAAAAGTTTGTGTTTTTATTGTATTAGTGTCATTATTATTATTATTATTATTATTATTATTATTATTATTATTGTTATTGTTATTATTTTTATTATTGTTATTATTATTATTATTATTATTATTATTATTATTATTATCATCATCAGAATACAGATGGATTTAATCAGGTATCAGCATTATTTACCCCTTCACCACCATTACGTAATTGTCATCATATTCTGGTTACCATTAGACGATTTTCTGTAGTTTATAATCTACCTTTACGACTCAAATGGGTAAATACGATCTCAATAAACCCTTTTAATAACATAGGTCCTTCTGAAACTGCATACAATCGTCTAGTTTTAGCCAGATTAAATGGTTTTAAAACGGTGTCATGGGGCTGAAAGGGTTAATAGCATAGGTCCTTCTTAAACTGCATAAAATAGTCTAATATTAGCCAGAATCAAAGGTAATAAGGCGTCATGGTGCTGAATGTGTTACCGACTTATGGAGGCCCACCTCGCTTGTTTTCTTTCTCTCCCTCTCTCTTTGGCTTGTATCCATTCGGCCCCATTCAGCCTACTGTTTAAGACGTTTACCCCCATCCAGGTTTCAATATTTTCCTGGCGATCGGTAGCGAGCCAGGATATATATATTTTTGTTTTCACAGCAGGCTAAATTTGTAAATTTTTCGATAGAAAAATGTCTCCGGCGAAGCCGGATTTCCCCATACAATGCTGGCTCGATATCGCTCGCCAAGAAGAAATCGACACCTGGATGGGGATAAACGTCTTAAAACAGTTGGCTGAATGGGGCCGAATGGATACAACAAGCCAGGGAAAGAGAGAAAAGGAGAGAAAGATAAAACAAAAACGGTGACCCCCCTTAACTAATATTCTGGGGAACATGTTTGAAGTTGTGTAAGCTACTCTATATAGTTGGTGTTGCTATCTGCTGCTGTCAATCGCTACAAGTTATTGCTATTGCGAGGGTGTGTTCCTAACTTTAATGGCTCTCTCTCTCTCTCTCTCTCTCTCTCTCTCTCTCTCTCTCTCTCTCTCTCTCTCTCTCTCTCTCTCTCTCTCTCTCTCTCTCTCTCTCTCTCTCTCTCTCTCTCTCTCTCTGTTCTCTCTCTCTCTCTCTCTCTCTGTTCTCTCTCTCTCTCTCTGTTCTCTCTCTCTCTCTCTGTTCTCTCTCTCTCTCTCTGTTCTCTCTCTCTCTCTCTCTCTGTTCTCTCTCTCTCTCTCTCTCTCTCTGTTCTCTCTCTCTCTCTCTCTGTTCTCTCTCTCTCTCTCTCTGTTCTCTCTCTCTCTCTCTGTTCTCTGTTCTCTCTCTCTCTCTCTGTTCTCTCTCTCTCTCTCTCATGTTCGTACTCCCTGATTCTGGTGTTCGTTCTCCCTGACTCTGGTGCTCGTTCTCCCTGACTCTGGTGCTCGTTCTCCCTGACTCTGGTGCTCGTTCTCCCTGACTCTGGTGCTCGCTCTCCCTGACTCTGGTGCTCGCTCTCCCTGACTCTGGTGCTCGCTCTCCCTGACTCTGGTGCTCGCTCTCCCTGACTCTGGTGCTCGTTCTCCCTGACTCTGGTGCTCGTTCTCCCTGACTCTGGTGCTCGTTCTCCCTGACTCTGGTGCTCGTTCTCCCTGACTCTGGTGCTCGTTCTCCCTGACTCGTGCTCGCTCTCCCTGACTCGTGCTCGCTCTCCCTGACTCTCGTGCTCGCTCTCTCCCTAGCTCTCATGCTCTCTCTCCCTGACTCGTGCTCGCTCTCCCTGACTCACGTGCTCGCTCTCTCCCTAGCTCTCGTGCTCGCTCTCCCTGACTCACGTGCTCGCTCTCCCTGACTCGTGCTCGCTCTCCCTAGCTCTCGTGCTCGCTCTCCCTGACTCGTGCTCGCTCTCCCTGACTCTCGTGCTCGCTCTCCCTGACTCTCGTGCTCGCTCTCCCTAACTCTCGTGCTTGCTCTCGTGCTCGCTCTCCCTGACTCACGTGCTCGCTCTCTCCCTGACTCTCGTGCTCGCTCTCCCTGACTCGTGCTCGCTCTCCCTGACTCTCGTGCTCGCTCTCCCTAACTATCGTGCTCGCTTTCTCCCTAGCTCTCGTGCTCGCTCTCCCTGACTCACGTGCTCGCTCTCTCCCTAGCTCTCGTGCTCGCTATCCCTGACTCACGTGCTCGCTCTCCCTGACTCGTGCTCGCTCTCCCTGACTCTCGTGCTCACTCTCCCTGACTCACGTGCTCTCTCTCTCCCTAGCTCTCGTGCTCGCTATCCCTGACTCACGTGCTCGCTCTCCCTGACTCGGTGCTCGCTCTCCCTGACTCGGTGCTCGCTCTCCCTGACTCTCGTGCTCACTCTCCCTGACTCTCGTGCTCGCTCTCCCGGACTCATGCTCGCTCTCCCTAACTCTCGTGCTCGCTCTCTCCCTAGCTCTCGTGCTCGCTCTCCCTGACTCGCGTGCTCACTCTCTCCCTAGCTCTCGTGCTCGCTCTCCCTGACTCGTGCTCGCTCTTCCTGACTCGTGCTCGCTCTCCCTGACTCTCACGCTCTCTCTCCCTAGCTACCTACTCTAAGTGATATCTGCACTGCTAATACCAGACAGCAACAAGAACTTCATGTTCCAAAATCTAATACTTGTTTAGGCACTAGATCCCTGCAGGTGGCTGGCCTTAACTTTGGGAACAGTCTTCCACATATCATAAGGGACACTAATTCCTTATCCTCCTTTAAAAAGCAATTGCAACTATGCCTTTTTAATAATCAATTTATCTTATAGTCACTAACTCGGATGTATTCCTATACTTCTACATAATTATAATGTGTGTATTTTATACTTGCCAACATGCCCTAGTATGTATTATATTATATATATTTGTTTATGTCGGTCATTGTACATTATGTGAAGAATAACCATTGTATAATTGGATAATAAACATTCTGATTCTAATTATATCTTTGTTCAGTTGAGTGTGATTTTCAAGTTTACAAATGACATTAATAATAATCTCATTATATTAAGCACCAATTATCTCTAGCCTCCACTCAGAGATTCAATAGCGCTATAACAACCAACAGACTGGGTTAACACTATCTGGTGCAACGTCTTGGGGGTTATTATGGTGTTTTGTTTAATTATTATTGAGGGTTTTAATTGTTTTTGCCATTTTCGAACAATATGTTGTAGTTTACCCCGAGACTTGGAAAAACGCCTCTCCAAACCCCCTTCAAACTAAAAAAAAAAACGTCCCCCAGACCCCCTTCAAGCTAAATGTGTAAATTTTTCGGTAGAAAAATTTCCCGGCCAAAGGCTGGTTTCTCCCAAATTGCAGGCTCGCTATCGCTCGCCCAGGTAAGATCGACACCTTATTGGGTTGAAGTATCATAATCGCCAAACTAATGAGATGAAACTTCTTAAAATCTCCAAGCTAATGGAGTAAAACTGGGAGGATCTAAATTGGCCCGCCCTGCACCTAATAGGGTTAAGGGGTGTACAGAATAAACATGGCCTATTATACAGTACGGTAAATATTTGTTTTGGAACATTCTAAGGATCCGAGGAGGCTTTGTTTGTTTAATGGTAGATCATACTAAATCCTTCCCATGGTACTTGATATCGCGAGCAACACGGAAATTACAGGAGATTACCTTTTGTATATCAAGATGAGAGCCAGTTCTGGACAACACTGGTGAAGTCGAGTTAAGGCGATGCAAGGCTAATGTAATACAAGTGTGAGTCTGAGGGGAAATGAAGCTAGAAGAATGAATAGCCAATGTTCTATGAGCAGGCTGGTACAGTCGGCCAAAAATGTGATGTCGCGGCAACAAGTATATTTCGATCAATAATCTAAGCTTGAATTGATCGTTTCGAGTGAGATAAACAAACATGTTCCTATCTTGACACACCCTATTCAACATCTGGCAGACATTAGTACAACACACTGAGCAAAACTTAATGACAGCGACTTATTTGGCCAACCGTACAGTCGTGGACAGGAATATCTGGACATATTTTTGGACTAGACATTGTGATATACCGGCGAACTATTTTGACAACCTGAATCACAGTGTCTGCAAATATCAAGTTAATGTCCACAGTCTAGCGTTCATCATTAACCCCGTCTGTACCGGCGACGTCTTTTTCATTTTATTCTAGCTATATTGAGAGGATTTGGGGTTTTTTGCCGTTTTAAGAAGGATCTGTGGTATTAAAAAAGGGGAATTGAGATAGTTAGAAGCCTGTTAATTGCTAGAGGCCCTTTTTAAACTGAAGACAATCGTACAATAGTGCCCAGAATAAAGTTAAAAAGACGGTGCCGGTACAGAAGGGATTAAGGGGAGGTATTTAGTTTGTTCCCTACTTTTTCATCAAGCTTAAAATTACATCCCCTAGACCCCCTTTCAAGATAAATTTGTACATTTTTCGGTAGAAAAATTTCCCGGCCGGAGGCCGGTTGCTCTTAAATTACAGGCTCGCTATCGCTCGCCAGGAAAAAATCGACACCTTAACGGCACGAAAGGTCTTAAAATTGACAGAAATGGGGCAAAATGTCTTAAAATATCCAAACTACTAGGGCGAAGGTCTTAAAATCTCAAAAGCAACGGGGTTAAACATGAGGGAGAAAGGGGTCCAGAAAAAAAAAAAATCCCTCCTGTGGATATCTCCCCTTAAGATATGTGTTCCAAGTATTTTTTTTAACTGACACTGTATACTGATCAGACAATAATATAGGCATGCGAGTACATGGTTACGCGGCAACAGACAACCAACCTACTGCATAGCTAGATACAACCTCAGGAAATGGCAAGTCAATCGAGTGCATCTTTCGCGAGAGATCGTTAAGGGGAGATCTCCACTCGAGGGATTTTTTTTTCTTGACCCCTTTCTCCCTCATGTTTAGCCCCATTGCTTTTGATATTATAAAACGTTTGCCCGATTAGTTTAGCGATTTTAAGAACTTTCACCCCCTATTAAGACCTTTCGTGCAATTCAGGTGTCGATTTTATCCTGGCGAGCGATAGCCAGCCTGTAATTTAAGAGGAACCGGCCTTCGGCCGGGAAATTTTTCTACCGAACAATGTAAAAATTTATCTTGAAAGGGACTGAAGGGGGTGTAATTTTAAGCTTGATGGAGGTCTAGGGAACAAACTAAATACCTCCCCTTAAGGGGGATGGTTCACTTTTTGATCGATCTTTTCATTTATTTATTTTTTCTAGTTTTCCTCGCTAGACCCCTCCATCAAACTTTAAAAAAAACATCCATTAAATCCCTCTTCTAGACTAATTTGTACATTTTTCGGTAGAAAAATGTCCTGGCCGAAGGCCGGTTCTTCCAAAATTACAGGCTCACTATTGTTCGCCAGGAAAAAAATCGATACCGGTACCTAAATAACACGAAAGGTCTTAATATTGACAAAAAAATGGGGCGAAAGGTCTTAAAATCAACAAACTAATGGGGTAAACATCTTACAATCTGAAATTTAATGGGGCTAATCATGAGAGAGAAGGGGTCATAGAAAAACGACCCATCTCCCCTTAGCATAGGAATAGTCACGTAGAGACTCGGGAAGCCTCGCAGATGGTCTTGACAGTGGAATAAAAGAAAACGAGACAATTTCCGATATTTGCTTTCCATAAACCACTAGGAACACTAAATGTCTGTGTTTGTTTTATTTAGGTGCTTATGTTCTGGGTGTGGTGTCCTGAGTTCGAATCCCGGGAGGGCCATATGCTTTTTCATTAGTTCATTCAAGTACATTGGGGTTTGTATTTGATATTAACGTTAACCCCTTCTGTACCGGAGATGTCTTTCATATTTTATTTCAGCTACATATAGGCGATTTTATGAAGCTTAGGAAGGATAAATACAAATAGAAAAAATTGGGATTGGGCCTGAGCATATAGATAGATAGATAGATAGATAGATAGAGAGGAAGGATATATGTTAGCTAAGAGGATTAATTGAGTCTGTAGCCTTTCAATGAGTAGACGTCCTTCCTAAGCTGTGCAAACTCGTCTAATAGTTGCCAGAATATAATGAAAAGTACATCACCGGTACAGAAGGGGTTAAAGAACGGGGTGTTACTTATTAATAACATGTCCAGTATGACAAGTTTAGATATATACATACATACATACATTGGTTTAACGTCATTTTTCCATTACATGCATGGTAACGGCTCAGACGGGGTTGCCTTTCAGTAGTTGGAGTGTACTGTAGTACAATAAAGTCCTGCCACAGCACTGCCCCATCAAGTCATCACTGTGGCTGATGTTGGTATAGTGCTAACCGTGCCTCAGCAAGACTCAACAGTCCCCCTGCAGCACTTGCACCTGCAGTATCTACAACCACACCAGCCTTAACAGTGTTACAAAAAGACAGCACCATAACAAGACTACTATATATTAGGCAATTGGACTATAGAACAATAAAGTCCTGCCCCAACACTGCTCCAACATTCAAACACTGTTGCTGACACAGGTGTGGTGCCAAACAGCGCCCAGGTAAGACTCAGTCCCCTGTGGCACCTATCCGCACCCCACCAGCCTCGGCAGTGCCATACCAAGACAGTGCTAAGATAAAGACTTTATTGCATAGTAATGGCTGTTGGTCATACGAAGATATGTAAAGCGCGTCAACTTTCAACTATTCTTTCAACTGTCTTCGTAGCGCAATGGATAAATGCACTGAATTTCGGTGTGAGCATCCTAGGTTCGAATCCTTGGACTGCCACATGTATTTGTTTATTTCATTAATTGAGTTTAGGAGTAAAGTCGGTTGGTGGAGGTAACATTTAATTCATGAAAAAGGATATGGCAAATTGATAACTACAGTAATATCAATTTTCTGAAAGGAGTATTGTGTATATTGTAGCCTCTACTGGACCGGCAAAGTTTCTTTAATTATACACTAGCTATATTTAAGACGATTTTTTTACAGTTTAAGAAGGATCTGTGGTATAAAAGGGTTATGTGAGATAGTGCAAAGCCTGTTAATTGCTGGAGGCCTTTTTCAAACTGCATAAAATCGTCTATATGCAGCTGATATTAAAACAAAAAGACATTGCCGGCATTGTAAGAGTTAATTCATGCCGATTTTACTCCCAGAACACTGCTATAGTTTGCAAAATTGTAAAACAAAATCATATACATTTTGGACCCATTATAGAATCTCGAGGGAAAAAACAATTGTAGATGAAGCTATAGTCTATTCGCTGTAAGTAGGCGAGAAATCATGACCTCTAACCTCGGTACGTAACTAAAAAATCATGACTTCTAACCTCTGTAACTCGAGAACGACTGGAGTAATCGAGTTAATATTTCTACCAAATAGGAAGAGCCAGTCCAGGAATAGATGTAGAAATTTACAGCCAATTTGCTCTAGCCCTTTTTGAGTTACAGAGGATAGAGGTCATGATTTCTCGCCTACTTACAGCGAATAGACTAACCTATAGACATGATCTTGATGTATAGTCGTGAGCACAAATAACTGCACCCTGTTTATTATAACAGCCAAAAATTCCGACCACTAACCGCTATAACTCAAAAAGGGCTAGAGCAAATTGGCTGTAAATTTCCACATCTATTCCTTGACTGACTCTTCCTATTTGGGTAGTAATATTAGCTCGATTACTCTAGTCGTTTCCGAGTTACAGAGGTTAGAGGTCATGATTTCTCGCCTACTTACAGCGAATAGACTATAGCTTCATCTACCATATTAAGCTGTTGATTCTACCATTTGGGAAGGGTCAGTCAGGGCATAGGTGTGGGAATTTACAGCCCAATTGAACTAGCCCTTCTTGAGTTACACAGGTTATTGGTTAAGGGGACTGACCTGCTTTTTTTTCTCTTTCTTGCTTGTATCCCATCGGCCCCATTCAGGTTTCTGTTTTAAGACATCTATCCCCATCTGGGTGTTGATTGTTTCCTGGCGAGCAATAGCGAGCTAGTATTTTATGGAGAAATCGGGCTTCGCGGGTACATATTTTTGTCGAAGAATGTACAAATTTAGCCAGCTGTCTAACTCATTATCCAAAATATGGTGGCTCGCTATCGCTCGCCAGGTATAAATCGTCACCTAGATGGGGGAAAAACGTCTTAAAACAGTAGGCTAAATAGGGCCGAATGGATACAACCCAGAGAGAGAGAAACTAAAGCAAGATTTCTGACCTCCCTATAATGCACACACCCAGGTGAATAAATACCAAGCTCAAATAAGAGTGCATTATTTTTATTCTAAATGGTAATATTTTTGTTATCCCTACTTTACCGGCGAAGTCTTTTTTGTTCTAGTTTATAATTAGACGATTGTAGGCAGCTTATGGGGGGGGGGGGGGGGCGCTGTTTATTTTTTTATCTTTCTCTCCTTTTCTCTCTTTCCCTGGCTTGTATATATATTCGGCCCCATTCAGCCAACTGTTTTAAGACTTTTATCCCCATCCAGGTGTCGATTTCTTCCTGGCGAGCGATAGCGAGCCAGTATTGTATGGAGAAATCCGGCTTCGCAGGAGACATTTCTCTATCGAAAAATGTACAAATTTAGCTTGCTGTCAAAACAAGAAAAATATATATGCTGGCTCGCTACCGCTCACCCGGAAAATATTGACACCTGGATGGGGGTCAAAGTCTTAAAATAGTAGGCTGAATGGGGCCGAATGAATACAAGCCAACGAGCGAGGGAGAGAAAGATACAAAAAAAGTGAGGTGGGCTCCCTTAATAAAAGTTCACATGCTAAACTAAAGTGTACATGTGTTCATCCTATAGCAACTGTACTATGGAATGTGCTACTCTCGTTAGGATTCGGTCGTGTTTTAAATAATCTATCTATCTATCTATCTATATGCTCAGGCCCAATCCCCACTTTTTCAATTTTTATTTTTATTTTCTATTTTATTATTATTTTTTTTCCCTTGGGTGTTTTAAATCATCTGGTGATAATCAATCGGTATGGATAAGCAACATTTGCATAGATCTATTTTGCATATTAATGTGAGCTATGCTGGATACATTAACCCCTTCCGTACCGTCGATGTCCTTGTTTATTTTATCCTGGCTACTACTAATCGATTTGATTCAGTTTAGGAAGGCTGTCTTAAGGGGAGATATCCACTTGAGGGATTTTTTTTTTTACCCCTTTCTCCCTCATGTTTAGCCCCATTGCTTTTGATATTTTAACCACGTTCGCCCCATTATTTTGACGATTTTAAGAACTTTCGACCCATTTCTGTCAATTTTAAGACCTTTCGTGCCATTTAGGTGTCGATTTTATCCTGGCGAGCGATAGCGAGCCTGTAATTTAAGAGGAACCGGCTTTCAGCCGGGAAATTTTTCTACCGAAAAATGTACAAATTTATCTTGAAAGGGGGTCAAGGGGGAGTAATTTTTTTGGTGGAAGTCTAGGGAATCAACTAAAAACCTCCCCTTAACAATATGCAGTTGTTTAGGTGGCTAATTTCCTCTTTACCTTGTTCTTTAGGTGGCTAATTTCCTCTTTACCTTGTTCTTTAGGTGGCTAATTTACTCTTTACCTTGTTCTTTAGGTGGCTAATTTCCTCTTTACCTTGTTCTTTAGGTGGCTTATTTCCTCTTTACCTTGTTCATTAGGTGGCTTATTACCTCCTTACCTTGTTCATTAGGTGGCTTATTTTCTCTTTACCTTGTTCATTAGGTGGCTTATTTTCTCTTTACCTTGTTCATTAGGTGGCTTATTTTCTCTTTACCTTGTTCTTTAGGTGGCTTATTTCCTCTTTACCTTGTTCATTAGGTGGCTTATTACCTCCTTACCTTGTTCATTAGGTGGCTTATTTTCTCTTTACCTTGTTCTTTAGGTGGCTTATTTCCTCTTTACCTTGTTCATTAGGTGGCTTATTACCTCCTTACCTTGTTCATTAGGTGGCTTATTTTCTCTTTACCTTGTTCATTAGGTGGCTTATTTTCTCTTTACCTTGTTCTTTAGGTGGCTTATTTCCTCTTTACCTTGTTCTTTAGGTGGCTTATTTCCTCTTTACCTTGTTCTTTAGGTGGCTTATTTCCCCTTTACCTTGTTCTTTAGGTGGCTTATTTCCTCTTTACCTTGTTCTTTAGGTGGCTTATTTCCTCTTTACCTTGTTCTTTAGGTGGCTTATTTTTTCTTTACCGTGTTCTTTAGGTGGCTTATTTCCTCTTTACCTTGTTCTTTAGGTGGCTTATTTCTTCTTTACCGTGTTCTTTAGGTGGCTTATTTCCTCTTTACCTTGTTCTTTAGGTGGCTTATTTCTTCTTTACCGTGTTCTTCAGTTGGCTTATTTCCTCTTTACCTTGTTCTTTAGGTGGCTTATTTCCTCTTTACCTTGTTCTTTAGGTGGCTTATTTCCTCTTTACCTTGTTCTTTAGGTGGCTTATTTCCTCTTTACCTTGTTCTTTAGGTGGCTTATTTCCTCTTTACCTTGTTCTTTAGGTGGCTTATTTCCTCTTTACCTGGTTCTTTAGGTGGCTTATTTACACTTTAGGTGGCTTATTTCCTCTTAACCTTTGTTCTTTAGGTGGCTTATTTCCTCTTTACCTTGTTCTTCAGGTGGCTTATTTCCTCTTTACCTTGTTCTTTAGGTGGCTTATTTCTTCCGTATAGGTGGCTTATTTCCTCTCTTTACCTTGTTGCCTCGCTATACTTCCCAACATCCCGGACTGGAGCCTCAGTAACGGGAGGAAAAATTTCACACCATCATGCTAATACTATGCAAATGAGGTAAAACTTTCAAAGCTGTATTTTCAAAGTTTTTTAACTTGCTTAATCCTTCAGGCGTAAGCAAAGGGGTAAAATTTGAACTTTCCTTTAAGGGAGCCCACCTCGCCTTTTTTGTTCTCTCTTTCTTTCTCTCTCTCTTTCTTTGGCTTGTATCCATTCGGCCCCATTCATCCTACTGTTTTAAGACGTTTACCCCATCCAGGTGTCAATATTTTCCTGGCGAGCGGTAGCGAGCCAGCATATATATATTTTTGTTTTTACAGCAAGCTAAATTTGTAAATTTTTCGATAGAAAAATTTCTCCGGCGATGCCGGATTTCTCCATACAATGCTGGCTCGCTATCGCTCGCCAGGAAGAAATCGACACCTGGATGGGGATACACGTCTTAAAACAGTTGGCTGAATGAGGCCGAATGGATACAAGCCAGGAAAAGAGAGAAAAGGAGAGAAAGATAAAGAAAACAGGTGACCACCCTTAAGATGCCAAATTTTGGGAAAGAAAATTAATGTGCGGGGATGCGATGATAATGTAGTTTAAGTCATAGGATGAGGAAGAGACAGATGTGCACAGTCTAAAATCAGGGGAATAAAAAGAGTATGGAACAGGTTTATAACAGGTTCAGTTATTTATATTAATTATTCTTCCATTAGATGGGTTAATTAGCATCAGTATATAGGCCTACCTTTAAGGGGGGTGACCTGCTTTTTGTTCTCTCCTTTTCTCTCTCTCTCTGGCTTGTATCCATTCGGCCCCATTCAGCCTACTGTTTTAAGACGTTTATCCCCATCCAGGTGTCAATTTTTTACTGGTGAGCGGCAGCGAGCCAGCATATTTTTAAAAACAAATTGACAGCAGGCTAAATTTGTACATTTTTCGGTAGAAAAATGTCTCCGGCAAAGCCGGATTTCTTCATATAATGCTGGCTCGCTGTCGCTCGCCAGGAAGAAATCGACACCTAGATGGGGATAAACGTCTTAAAATAGTTGGCTGAATGGGGCCGAATGGATACAAGCCAGAGAAAGCGAGAAAAGGAGAAAAATTTAAAAAAAAGCAGGTCACCCCCCTTAACCCCTTTTAGCACTATGATGTAATTGTCAGCCCATTCTAGCTATCACCATACCATTCTAGCTATCACCATACCATTCTAGCTATCACCATACCATTCTAGCTATCACCATACCATTCTAGCTATCACCATACCATTCTAGCTATCACCATACCATTCTAGCTATCACCATACCATTCTAGCTATCACCATACCATTCTAGCTATCACCATACCATTCTAGCTATCACCATCCCATTCTAGCTATCACCATACTATTCTAGCTATCACCATACCATTCTAGCTATCACCATACCATTCTAGCTATCACCATACCATTCTAGCTATCACCATACCATTCTAGCTATCACCATACCATTCTAGCTATCACCATACCATTCTAGCTATCACCATACCATTCTAGCTATCACCATACCATTCTAGCTATCACCATACCATTCTAGCTATCACCATACCATTCTAGCTATCACCATACCATTCTAGCTATCACCATACCATTCTAGCTATCACCATACCATTCTAGCTATCACCATATACCATTCTAGCTATCACCATACCATTCTAGCTATCACCATACCATTCTAGCTATCACCATACCATTCTAGCTATCACCATACCATTCTAGCTATCACCATACCATTCTAGCTACCACCATACCATTCTAGCTACCACCATACCATTCTAGCTATCACCATACCATTCTAGCTATCACCATACCATTCTAGCTATCACCATACCATTCTAGCTATCACCGTACCATTCTAGCTATCACCGTACCATTCTAGCTATCACCGTACCATTCTAGCTATCACCGTACCATTCTAGCTATCACCATACCATTCTAGCTATCACCATACCATTCTAGCTATCACCATACCATTCTAGCTACCACCATACCATTCTAGCTATCACCATACCATTCTAGCTATCACCATACCATTCTAGCTATCACCATACCATTCTAGCTATCACCATACCATTAGATGATTTGCATTGTAACCTAGTATATACCTTCTAGGACCCCAAAGGGGGTAAACTTATACCGATCTTTAATAAAACCCTCTGAATAATAATACTGCCCCTTCTGAAACTACATAGGCTATATTTTATATAATCGTCTAAATGTTAACCAAAACCGAAGGTAAAAAGGCATCATTGTACTGAAGGGGTTAAGGGGAGGAAGACCGTTTGTTGGGTCTATTAATTCATATAGTTTTTTTACTTTCCTCCCTAAACCTCCCATCAAGCTAAGAAAAACACCCCCTACACCCCCCTTCAAGATAAATTTGTAAATTTTTCGGTAGAAAAATGTCCCGGCCGAAGGCCGATTCCTCTTAATATTGCAGGCTCGCTATCGCTCGCCCGGAAATAATCGACACCTAAATGGCACGAAAGGTCTTAAAATTGACAACGAAATGGGGCGAAAGGTGTTAAAATCGCCAAACTAATGGGCCGAATGTCTTATAATCTCAAAAGTAGTGGGGCTAAACATAAGAGAGAAGGGGGTCCAGAAAAAGGGTCTGCCTCCCCTTAAGAGGAGATGGTTTATTTATTAGTGTTTATATATTCAGTTTATATTATGGTCTTAATTTCTTACCTAGACCTCCATCAAGGTAAATATATTATCCTCAAGATCCCCCTTCGAGATAACTTTGTACATTTTTCAGTAGAACAATTACAGGCTCGCTCACACTCGCCAGGAAAAAAATCGAAAGGTCTTGAAATTGTTAACCAAAAAAAAAAAAAAAAGGGGACGAAAGGTCTTAAAATCCACAAACTAGTTGGCCGAACGTCTTAAATTGTAAAGGCTAATGGGGTTAAATATGTGGGAAAAGGGTATGTAACCCTTTGTCGCTGTACCCACACAGTACGGTACCTGGTATTACTCGATTAGCATTGGACGCGCTAATTACCGTGATTGCAGACTAATCTCACACCCGTAGCCATTCCAGCAAAATGATAATATTCCACATGCACCTTACAGTACACACTATAGTCGATGTTTTTCCCAGCTGAGGGTAAATTGTCATGTTGCTATCTTGGTTACTCAGCTATAAGGTAGGCTACCGATTTTGTAGCGAAATATGTCGTTAATGATATACACTTGGGGCATTAAATACGACACAGCCATAGTAGTTTCATATATTTTCATTAAGTATCGAAAAATCAGCTCTACTACTACTACTACTACTAAAGGATTCAATTTGTCATCAGCTGGAGACAAAACAAATGAGTATAGGCGATGCGCAACAATGGACAGTTGGACTAGTACCCCCCCCCCCCCCCCCACCTCCCCTTCCCCAATAAACAAGCCGGAGAATCGAATGAATAAGGAGGCGAATCATTTGTGGCCACCCCTTCGAGGATTAATTTAAGGGGAGATTTCCACTTGAGGGATTTTTTTCTGGACCCCTTTATCCCTTATGTTTAGCCCCATTGCTTTTGAGATTTTAAGACGTTTGCCCTAGTAGTTTGGACATTTTAAGACATTTAGCCCCATTTATGTCAATTTTAAGACCTTTCGTGCCATTAAGGTGTCTATTTTTTCCTGGCGAGCGGTAGCGAGCCTGTAATTTAAGAGCAACCGGCCGGGACATTTTTCTACCGAAAAATGTACAAATTTATCTTGAAAGGGGATGTAGGGGGTGTAATTTTAAGCTTGATGAAAACGTAGGGAACAAACTAAATACCTCCCCTTTAAGTGACCGGTCAATACATGGCCTATTAATATACTGTACGGTCATTAATCCGTTCTAGCTTTGACCTGAGTCCAGCTCTCCTCAGCACATGTGTAGGAGGATATCCGTTGTTTATTTGTGCCCAGCTGTGGGGCATAATGTTTAAAAAGGGGAGATTTCCACTTGAGGGATTTTTTGTTCTTTACCCCTTTCTCCCTCATGTTTAGCCCCATTGTTTTTGAGATTTTAAGACGTTCGTCCCATTAGTTTGGCGATTTTAAGAACTTTCACCCCATTTATGTCACTTTTAAGACTTTTCGTCCTATTAAGGTGTCTATTTTTTCCTGGCGAGCGATAGCGAGCCTGTAATTTAAGAGGAACCGGCCTTCGGCCGGGACATTTTTCTACCGAAAAATTTACAAATTTACCTTCAAAGGGGGTCATGGGGGTGTAATTTCAAGCTTGATGGAAGTCTAGGAGACACACTAAAAACCTCCCCTTAAATACAATTCAATAAATATATGTAAAATGAATGAGTTTGATTTACTACTGTTTCATAACTTAACCCCTTGAAGCTCTGACGCGTTTTAGCCGTTTATTTTGGCTGTCATTAGACGATTTTATGCAGCTTAATAAGGATCTGTGGGTATTATAAGGGTGAAGACTATCTCAATCCACCCTCTGACTTCCGTATATACCCTTCCTAAGCTGAATAAAGTCGTCTAGTAACTACCATAAAACAGAAAAGAAATGCGTCTTGGATCTTGAAAGGGTTAAGGGGAGGTTTTTAGGTTGTTCCCTAGACCTCTATCAAGCTAAAAACTACACCCCCTAGACCACCTTTCAAGATAAATTTGTAAATTTTTCGGTAGAAAAATGTCCCGGCCGAAGGCCGGTTCCTCCTAAATTACAGGCTCGCTATCGCTCGCCAGGAATAAATCGACACCTAAATTGCACGAACGGTCTTAAAATTGACAGAAATTGGGCGAAAGTTCTTAAGATCGTCTAACTTCTCTCCAAATCTTAAAAGCATTGGGGCTAAACATGAGGGAGAAAGGGGTCCAGAAAAAAAATCCCTCTAGTGGAAATCTGCCCTTAAGGCTATTCATTGTATTATTGGATGGTTTAGTTTATTAACATCTGAAAGGAGGGGTGGTTGCTTAGCAATTCAATTGCTAGGTTTTACAGTAATCATTAGGGTATATGGCAAGCTTGTGTGAATAGTTCTTTATTGTTGATTACAGCTCGAAACAGTACTTCAATCGACAGTGATGATTTTTTGCCTATGTGAGTGAAGGAGACAAAACGTAAATTAACCTGTAACAAGTGTCTCCCGAAAGTTTAAAGTGACAGAGCCAAATTCAAGGTATGTTATTCAAAATGACTGGATACACGGAGTGTGAAGCAGTTTGTCATAGGGTGAGGGAAAAACAGATTAAGGAAGAATGCTCCAGAGTTGACGTGTTGAGTAGGAGAAAGAATGATAAAATGTTAAGTCTCGTGTTGGAGAGCTAGACAAAATAGGAGTGGGATCGTGTTGAAAGGTGGGTGCCTCCCACTCGCCGTAAGGGACGGGTATGTACTGAGTGAGCTCTGAAGAACACTGTTGTAATATCGATACAAGAGTGAAAGAAATGCAATATTCCAGCGTGTAGAGAGAGCTTGTTGGGAATCGGTAAGAGGATTTGAGTTGACGAGACGAAATACTTTTGACTCTTCCCTTTCGAGAAGTTTGAGATTGGTATAGTACTCAATATAATTCAACGACTCCGATTAGGCCTACAAGGAAATACCAAGTTAAAGAAAAGTGTTTGATGGTTATGCCTAGTTCATTATGTTAAATACAAACACACACACACACACACACACACACACACACATAGAACACGATTAGGCCTACAAGGAAATATCAAGTTAAAGAAAAGTGTTTGATGGGTTATGCCTAGTTCATTATGTTAAATACAAACACACACACGCACACACACACACATACACACACATACATTGCTCAGCTTCACAGTTGGACCTGGCCGTGTGTGGAAGCCAGAAGGGTATCGAACCCCCGTGGCACTGTGATTAAACAAGTGTCATATCTTAGCGGGCCATCGTGTGGCCCGGCTCCAACCTAGGGTGCCCTCCCCCTCCACCCACCCCTCAGACACCTCCCCTCCCTCCTCCACACCCACCCCTTGGACACCCCCTCCCTCCCCTACACCCCCCCCCTCCTCCTCCTCCCCCCGTCCCTCAGACACCCCCTTCCTCCCCCTCCACCCACCCCTCTCTCCCCCACTCCACCCCTAGGACACCAAACTCCCTCTCCAACCCCCACCCCCTTCCTCCCCCTACCACCCCCCCACACCCCCCCTCAGACCCCCCCCCCCCTCCCTCCCCTCCACCCACCCCCCCTCCCTCCCCTCCACCCACCCCTAGGACACCCCCCCTCCACTCGCACGGTCTCCTGCGTGAGTGGATGGGATGAAATTGGAAAAGTTAAACTTCAAAGACCCCCCCCCCCCCCCCCCCCCCTTCTGAGAGTTCGGGCAAGAATTTTCCATCTCAGGCCACTTTGGTTCTAGATTTCTCTCTCTCCCCGTAACACCCCCCCCCCTCCCCTCCCCCCCCCCCCCCCCCCTCCCCCTCCTGCGACTTTTTCATCCTCCCCCGAGTACTTGGGCGCGCCTCGTCGACCCCACCGCCGCATGCACTCTCAAGGCGCTAGACCCGAGTTTGGCATGCACCAGGAAACATCGCTAATAGTTTCTTTAACCCCTTCACTACCGGTGCCACACTTTTAACCTTATGCTGGCTATATTTAGACAATTTTGTGTACAGTTTAAGAAGGATCGGTGGTAGTAAAAAGGGTTAAGTGAGTTAGTTAGTTAGTGGTAATTACTGGAGGCCCTCATTAAACTGAATATAATTGTCTATTAGCAAACTAAATACAGTAAAAAGACGTCTCCGGTACAGAAGGAGTTAACCGTATTAAGTGCAGGGCGGGCCAATTTAGATCCCCCCAGTTTTACTCCATTAGCTTGGAGATTTTAAGACGTTTCATCTCATTAGTTTGGCGATTATATGATGTTTCAACCCAGTAAGGTGTCGATTTTTCCTGGGCGAGCGATAGCGAGCCTGCAATTTGGAAGAAACCGGCCTTTGGCCGGGAAATTTACACATTTAGCTTGAAGGGGGTCTGGGGGACGTTTTTTTAGTTTGAAGGGAATTTGGAGAGGCGTTTTTCCAAGTTTCGGGGTAAACTAAAAACACATTGTTCGAAAATGGCAAACACAATTAAAACCCTCTATAATAATTAAACAAAACACCATAATAACCCCCAAGACGTTGCACCAGATAGTGTTAATTAGGGAAACCGTAATTATTTTTTTTGGGGGGTCTATTTCTTTATACAGTAGCCTATATTAATTGACCACTGGCGAGTTTCGAGCTATAAGGAAGTTGGAGCCAAATAAACATCGATATGAAACTGAAATGCAAAAATAGTGTAGGTTTCTGATGGATAAAAAGTATGTTGAAATTGGTTTTATGTACCGGTGTTTATAAATGTACTACGACCGTATTTTAGCTGGTTATTCTGCTAAATATCGATGTCTACAACTCCAACTTCCTTATAGAACGAAACTCGCAAGTCGCTAATTGATTGTTTAGTTTCCTCCCTAGACCTCCATCAAACTTAAAACAAACATCCATTACATCCCCCTACTAGATTAATTTGTGCATTTTTCGGTAGAAAAATGCCACGGGCGAAGGCCGGTTCCTCCACAATTACAGGCTCGCTATCGCTCGCCAGGAAAAAAATGGACACCTAAAGGGGACGAAAGGTCTTAATATTGATGAAGAAATGGGGGCGAAAGGTCTTAACATCGACAAAACTAATGAGGCAAACGTCTCAAAACTAATTGGGATAAACATGAGGAAGAAAGGGGACCAGCAAAGCGACTACCTCCCCCTTAACGTGGTAGAAAGGGGGATGAATTAATAAAGGCACATAATATATAGAAACACAGACGAAGGATTGCATTATTTTCATTTTAACATACAAGCACAGAGGGGAAGAAATCATGTTTGTGTTAAGGGGAGACTGGCCGTTTGTTTGGTCTATTAATTCATGTATTCATATATTTATTTTAGTTTCCTCCCTAGACCTCCATCAAGCTTAGAAAAACACCCCCTAGACCCCCCTTCAAGATAAATTTGTACATTTTTCGGTAGAAAAATATCCCGGTTCCTCTTAAAATTGCAGGCTCGCTATCGCTCGCCAGGAAATAATCGACACCTAAATGGCACGAAAGGTCTTAAAACTGACAACGAAATGGGGCGAAAGGTGTTAAACTCGCCAAACTAATGGGCCGAACGTCTTATAATCTCAAAACTAGTGGGGCTAAACATTAGGGAGAAGGGGGTCCAGAAAAACGGTCAGCCTCCCCTTGAGTAGAAGTATACAGTAACTACACCTATTACTGCGCGGGTTTACTGAAGGGGAGGCAGACCGTTTTTCTGGACCCCCTTCTCCCTAATGTTTAGCCCCACTAGTTTTGAGATTATAAGACGTTCGGCCCATTAGTTTGTCGATTTTAAAATCTTTCGCCCCATTTCGTTGTCAATTTTAAGACCTTTCGTGCCATTTAGGTGTCGATTATTTCCTGGCGAGCGATAGCGAGCCTGCAATTTTAAGAGGAACCGGCCCGGGACATTTTTCTACCAACAAATGTACAAATTTATCTTGAAGGGGGGTCTAGGGAGTGTTTTTCTAAGCTTGATGGAGGTCTAGGGAGGAAACTAAAAAAAAATATATGAATAAATGAATTAATAGACCAAACAAACGGTCAGTCTCCCCTTAATACAATCAATATTAAAATTGACCAATAATAAAAACGTTGACACATGACCTTGAAACGAGGCATCGATTACCTTCTTATACTAATGTGTGTTGTGTCGTATAGGGAGGTCACCGGCTTGTTTTTATCTTTCTCTCCTTTTCTCTCTTATTCTCTCCATTCAGCCCCATTCAGCTAACTGTTTGAAGACGTTTATCCCCATCCAGGTGTCGATTTATTCCTGGCGAGCGTTAGCGAGCCAGCATTGTATAAAGAAATCCGGCTTCGCCGGAGAAATTTTTCTATCGAAAAATGTACAAATTTAGCTTGCTGTCAAAACAAAAATATAAATATGCTGGCTCGCTACCGCTCGCCAGGAAAATATTGACACCTGGATGGGGGTAAACGTCTTAAAACAGTAGGCTGAATGGGGCCGAATGGATACAAGCCAAAGAGAGAGGGAGAGAAAGAGAAAAAAAGTGAGGTGAGCTCCCTTAAGGATTACCGGTACATGGAAGTGTACCCTAATTAAGTAATGCGTATTATGCATGCACTTGAGAAGGATAGCATGTAGCGTACAAATAAACTAGCACAGGGAATTGTATATACAGTACAGATAATATATATATATATATATATATATATATATATATATATATATATATATATATATATATATATTTATATATATATATATATTAATATGAATATTCTTATAAGGCCGGTTTGATATATGCAAGCCTTTGAGTTGTATGCAAATGTTTGTTGGAGTTGCATGCATGAGGAAGCTGAAATTGCATGCAAGCACTAAAGTTGCATAAAATGGTGGATGGAATTTTGTACAAGAGAGGTTCTGAGGATTTTATGCGTATTCATGTGGAAGGAAAGTACATGGATACAAAACAATCACAAGGCAAGAGAAACTAAATCTAGGCATAAAGATGCAAACAAGATGCAAACAAGATGCAAACAAGATACAAAAACACAATCACAAGGCAAGAGAAACTGATTCTAGGCATAAAGATACAAACAAGATACAAACAAGATACAAAAACACAATCACAAGGCAAGAGAAACTAAATCTAGGTATAAAGATGCAAACAAGATGCAAACAAGGTACAAAAACACAATCACAAGGCAAGAGAAACTGAATCTACAGTAGGCATAAAGATACAAACAAGATGCAAACAAGATACAAACAATATACAAACAAGATGCAAACAAGATACAAACAAGATGCAAACAAGATGCATAAAAGTTACAAACAAGATGCAAACAAGATGCAAACAAGATACAAACACGCAATCACAAGGCAAGCGAAACTGAATCTAGGCATAAAGATGCAAACAAGAATAGGAGTTTAGCTAATAGCGTGTGTGCCGTAGAAATGTTATAGGGTAGATATTCAGGGGAGGCAGACCGTTTTTCTGGACCCCCTTCTCCCTAATGTTTAGCCCGACTAGATGTTAACACCTTTCGCCCCATTTAGTTGTCAATTGTAAGACCTTTCGTGCCATTTAGGTGTCGATTATTTCCTGGCGAGCGAAAGCGAGCCTGCAATTTCAAGAGGAATCGGCCTTTGGCCGGGACATTTTTCTTTCGAAAAATGTACAAATTTATCTTGTCTAGGAGGTGTTTTTCTAAGCTTGGTAGGGGTCTAGGGAGGAAACTAAAAAAATATATGAATAAATGAATTAATAGACCAAACAAACGGCCAGTCTCCCCTTAACTCCTGCATGCTGTACCGGCGACCGTCTTTTTAACTTTATTATGGCTACAATTATCTTTATTATGGCTACAATTAACTTTATTATGGCTACAATTAACTTTATTATGGCTACAATTAGATGATTATATTCAGTTTAAAAAGAGCCTACAGCAATGACCAGGCTTTGAACTGTCTCGCTTAACCCTTTAAACTACCACAGATCCTTCTGAAGCTACACACAATCGTCTAAATATAGCAAGAATAATATTAAGCATGACGTCGCCGATACAGAAGGGGTTAAGAGGAGGTTTTTAGTGTGTTTCCTAGACTTCCATCAAGCTTGAAATTACACTCCCATGACCCCCTTTCAAGATAAATTTGTACATTTTTCGGCAGAAAAATTTCCCGGCCGAAGGCCGGTTCCTCTTAAATTACAGGCTCGCTTTCGCTCGCCAGGAAAAAATCGACACCTAAATGGCACGAATGGTCTTAAAATTGACAGAAATGGGTCGAGGGTTCTTAAAACCGCCAAACTAATGGGGCAAGCGTCTTTAAATCTCACAAACAATGGGGCTAAACATGAGGGAGAAAGAGGTTCAGAAAAAAATCCTCCAGGTGGAAATCTCCCCTTAAGTGCAGTCACTTTTATGATATAGTATTTATGTTAGCCCTAATAGCCTTAATTACATACGGTATTATCCTCTCATTAGTTTCGTGATTAATGTTGTTTTTGTTATCTTTTGCATTGTAACATTTCTTTGACTATATATAGGTAATTTGTTTGTATTTTTTCAATCACCAATAGAACTTTAAACCATCAATCTTATCATGATTTGTTTACCTAATATTTAGTTTTTGAGGTTCGCTTAACCCTATTAGGTGCAGGGCGGGCCAATTTGGAGCCTCCCTGATTTACTCCATTAGCTTGGATATTTTAAGACGTTTCACCTCATTAGTTTGGCGATTATATGATGCTTCAACCCAATAAGGTGTCAATTTTTCCTGGGCGAGCGATAGCGAGCCTGCAATTTGGGAGAAACTGGCCTTTGGCCGGGAAATTTTTCTACCGAAAAATATACATATTTAGCTTGAAGGGGGTCTGGGGAACGTTTTTTAGTTTGAAGGGGGTTTGGAGAGGCGTTTTTCCAAGTCTAGGGGTTAACTAAATACACATTGTTCGCAAATGGCTAAAACAATTAAAACTCTGAATAATAATTAAACAAAACACCATAATAACCCCCCCCCCCCCCCCGATACGTTGCACCAGATAGTGTTAAACATTTCAAGGAATCATTATGGGCCAGGATTTTTGTCTTGAAGTGTACCTACAATCAACTGCATTGGGAAGATAAACAACAACGTAGATCAACAAAAGCATTAGAATGGTGACCGGACAACTCAACCAGTAGACCATTTCAACCAGTACCAAATCAACCAATACGGTTAGGTTAGGTTAGGGTAGCACTATATTTTGGCACCGGTTTAGTTGGGTCTTGGTTGATTTGGCACTGGTTGAGATGTCCGGGAACCCATTTGAATAAATAAACTCGCCTCTGCTTGGAATTTACGTCTAGAAAGTTGCAAGGAATAGGAAGGAAAATTCTATATATTCAGGCCCAATCCCCACTTTTCTTTTTTTGAGGGGTGGCCGACTCAAGACAGAGCCAGAATAGGGACAACACAACCGAAAACAATGAACACACAAACACCAAATACAAATTCAAAATACAAATTCACACACATTGCAAGGAATTGGAGGGGAAATTCTCGACTGCAATATCGGACTCCCAGCATCGCAACATTTCCTCAAGGAGGGTCACCGGCCTTTTTTTTATCTTTCTCTCCTTTCTCTCTTTCCCTGGCTTGTATCCATTCGGCCCCATTCAGCCAACTGTTTTAAGACGTTTATCCCCATTCAGGTGTTGATTTCTTCCTGGCGAGCGATAGCGAGCCAGCATTGTATGGAGAAATCCGGCTTCGCCGGAGAAATTTTTCTATCGAAAAATTTACAAATTTAGCTTGCTGTCAAAACAAAAATATATATATTCTGGCTCGCTACCGCTCGCCAGGAAAATATTAACACCTGAATGGGGGTAAACGTCCTAAAACAGTAGGCTGAATGGGGCCGAATGGATACAAGCCAAAGAGAGAGGGAGAGAAAGAGAGAAAAAAAAGCGAGGTGGGCTCCCTCAATACTCCACAAAACTGAGACTCCCACCAAGTTCTCCAATCCGGGAAGACTGCGGACACCCCCCCCCCCCCCCCCCCACCCACACCCCCACACACACACACACACACACACACACACACACACACACACACACACACACACACACACCCACCCACACATGTCGGCTATAAGATCGTATACACAGCCCTTGCAAGACTTTACCTTAAGGGGAGATGAGCCATTTTTCTGGATTCCCTTCTTCCTCGTGTTTAGCCCCTTATTAGTTTTCAGATTTTAAGATGTTTCCTCCATTAGTTTGTCGATTTTAAGAGCTTTCGACTCATTTATGTGTCAATATGAAGACCTTTCGTGCTATTTAGGTGTGGATTTTTTTTCCTGGCGAACGATAGTGAGCCTGTAATTTTGGAAGAACTGGCCTTTGGCCGGGCCATTTTTCTACCGAAAAATTCACAAATTAATCTAGAAGGGGGATCTAATGGATGATGTTTAAAGTTTGATGGAGGTCTAGGGAGGAAACTACGATAAATAATACAAATATACATAGCCTATATGAGCAAATACACATAGCCTATATGAGCAAATACACATAGCCTATATGAGCAAATACACATAGCCTATATGAGCAAATATACATAGCCTATATGAGCAAATATACATAGCCTATATGAGCAAATATACATAGCCTATATGAGCAAATAAATAAGCCATCCCCCCTTAACGTCATTTTAGGGGATGGGCCGGTTTTCTGGTCCCCCCCTTCTCCCTCGTGCTTAACCCCCTTAGTTTTCATGTTTCAAGACGGTCGGCCCATTAGTTTGGCAAACTTAACACCTTTCGCCCCATTTTGTGGTCAATTTTAAGACTTTTCGTGCCATTTAGGTGTCGATTTTTTCCTGACGAGCGATAGTGAGCCTGTAATTTTAAGAGGGTTCGGCCTTCGGCCGGAACATTTTTCTACCGAAAAATTTACACATTTATTTTGAAGGGGGGTCTAGGGGGTGTTTTTCTAAGTTTGATTGAGGTCTAGCGAGGGAACTAAAAAATAAATTAATACAATATGAATAAATAGACCAATAGACCAAAAATAAATGAATCAATAGACCAATAGACCAAAAATAAATGAATCAATAGACCAATAGACCAAAAATAAATGAATCAATAGACCAAAATGCCAGCCACTGTCCCCCTAAGAAGTTTCGCGACGGGATCCCCCAACTTTGGAATGCCGAGTCTGTGAAACTGTTCCGGTTCGATTGGGATGGCGTAGTAGACTTGAGACGGGCTGGACAAACTCGTCAGTCTTCAGAGGCTTTTTGGCTAGGTGAGGGGGTAGTACTCGCTTTTTCTGGACCTCCTTCTCCCTCATGTTTAGCATATTAGTTTTGAGGTTTTAAGACGTTCGTTCCGTTAGTTTGGCAATTTTGAGACCTTTC
Organism: Paralithodes platypus; assembly: GCA_032716605.1. Classification (NCBI taxonomy): domain Eukaryota; kingdom Metazoa; phylum Arthropoda; class Malacostraca; order Decapoda; family Lithodidae; genus Paralithodes; species Paralithodes platypus. The sequence goes on along the minus strand of CM064547.1, from coordinate 46,082,431 downwards.
GCCTCATTTATTTGTCAATATTAAGACCTTTCGTGCTATCGATTTTTTTTCCTGGCGAACGATATGGAGCCAGGAAGAAGAGCCCAGTAATGGTAGACTCGTAAAGTCGGTACCCTATCACACAAGCGCTTTTTCCCTCAACGTTTATCCTCAACACTGGTCTGGCAGCTTATGAGGTCAACATTTATGATATTTTTTGCTACCTGAATTCATCTACCATCAGTCTAGTTTCCGATACCAGCGCAAAATATTCCAGAAATGTTGCCAGAAAAATGTTGATCATCGACTGTTGACTATAAAATATCTCGTGTGATACCGGCTTAAGGGGAGATTTCCACCTGGAGGATTTTTTCTGAACCTCTTTCTCCCACATGTTTAGCCCCATTGCTTGTGAGATTTAAAGACGCTTGCCCCATTAGTTTGGCGATTTTAAGAACCCTCGCCCCATTTCCGTCAATTTTAAGACCATTCATGCCATTTAGGTGTCGATTTTTTCCTGGCGAGCGATAGCGAGCCTGTAATCTAAGAGGAACCGGCCTTTGGCCGGGAAATTTTTCTACCGAAAAATGTACAAATTGGAAGTCTAGGAAACACACTAAAAACCTCCCCTTAAGTCTTCAGATGTTTTTTTTTTTTATTTTTTTTTTTTTTTTTTTGGGGGGCTAGTTAACTCCTTCAGCACGATGACGTAATTTTCCTTATATTTTGGTTACCGTACCCTTAGACGTTTTGCCCATTAGCTTGGCGATTGTAAGACTTTTCGCCCCTTTTCTTTTGTCAATATTAATACTTTTCGTGTCATTTAGGTGTCGATTTTTTCCTGGCGAGCGATAGCGAGCCTGTAATTTAGGAGGAAGCGGCCAATTTTTCAACCGAAAAATTTACAGATACCGGTATATCTTGAGATTTTTTTTTTTTTTTTTTTTTTTTTTTAAATGGAGGTCTAGGGAGTAATATGTTTGCCTTTTGTCTCCCTCATCCACCTAGAAAAGAAAAACAGAAAAGAAAAACAAAAATAGAAAAATAATAACTACATTAAAACATCGAGCACAAATTGAGCCCTCTCCCCCTTAACCCCTTCAGTACCGGTGCCGTCCTTTTTAACTTTATTCTGGCTACTATTAGACGATTTTATTCAGTTTAAAAAGGGCCTCCAGCAATCAACAGGCTTCGAACTCTTCTCACTTAACCCTTTTTACCACCACAGATCCTTCTTAAACTGCCCAAAATCGTCTGAATATAGCCAGGATAATATGATAAAGACGTCGCCGGTACAGAAAGGGTTAAGGGGGGATGGGCCGGTTTTCTGGACCACTTTCTCCCTCATGTTTAGCCCCATTAGTTTTCAGGTGTTAAGATGTTTGCCCCATTAGTTAGTCGAATTTATGACCTTTCGCCCCATTTCGTCGTCAATATTTAGACCTTTCGTGCTATTTAGGTGTCGATATTTCCCTGGCGAACGATAGTGAGTCTGTAATTTTGGAAGAACCGGCCTTCGGCCGGAACATTTGTCTACCGAAAAATGTACAATTTAATCTAGAAAGGGGATCTAATGGAGTTTTTATTTTTATTTGGAGGTCTAGGGAGGAAACTAGAAAAATAATGAATACATGCAAAAATCGAGCCAAAAGTGAACCTTCCCCCCTTAAGCCTCATTGTAACTGGTCCCCACGCGCGAGTTGCAAGGACTCTTGCAATATTGATCATCTGTCTGTCCCAGAGGTGTGCGTGTCATATTTGCTTCATTACGGCAACGGGCTAAATGCAATGGCTGGCACGTTTTTTTTTTTTTGGGGGGGGGGGGCTAACTGTATATTTAATTATATTTGTATTATTATTATTATTATTATTTTTATTATTATTATTATTATTATTATTATTATTATTATTATATTTGTATTAGGCCTATGTTGTATTTTATTTGTATTTTATTTATTTATTTTTTGCTAGCCATTTCTCTCGTTTTGGCCCTGGTGGTTCAGTTCTGTGAATTAGTTGTACCGGTCTATGTATTCTTATTCTGTGAATTAGTTGTACCGGTCTATGTATCCTTATTCTGTGAATTAGTTGTACCGGTCTATGTATCCTTATTCTGTGAATTAGTTGTACCGGTCTATGTATCCTTATTCTGTGAATTAGTTGTACCGGTCTATGTATTCTTATTCTGTGAATTAGTTGTACCGGTCTATGTATCCTTATTCTGTGAATTAGTTGTACCGGTCTATGTATCCTTATTCTGTGAATTAGTTGTACCGGTCTATGTATCCTTATTCTGTGAATTAGTTGTACCGGTCTATGTATCCTTATTCTGTGAATTAGTTGTACCGGTCTATGTATCCTTATTCTGTGAATTAGTTGTACCGGTCTATGTATTCTTATTCTGTGAATTAGTTGTACCGGTCTATGTATCCTTATTCTGTGAATTAGTTGTACCGGTCTATGTATCCTTATTCTGTGAATTAGTTGTACCGGTCTATGTATCCTTATTCTGTGAATTAGTTGTACCGGTCTATGTATTCTTATCCTTCTCAATGTAAGATATATTTACTTTTTTTTTCTTTTCTTTTTTACACTTATTACAGGCAACTTTGCCTTATTTTGTCTTTCACATAAGGAAATAAAATTAATCTACAATGGGTTTCAGAGGCCGTATTACATCTGTTTTTTTTTTTTTGGGGGGGGGGAATAACTTATTAACACACAGTTGGACCAGTATGATATTTTGACACAGCTTTTTTTTTCACACCGTGCCCTAATTTTCGTCAATATAGTGCATTACCGGTACCAAAAGTGTAGAAATCAGCCACTTGTCCCTGTGTCATGAGGTCAAAGTCACACATTAATGACTAAGAAACTACATGTACGGTAAAAAGCTTCAATATGATGACGCACATTTATAATCAGGACAGCCATTAACCCTCTCACGTTGTTGAAACAATTTTGACCCTATTAGGGATACTTTAACGCCTTTGTTACCATCAGGGGTATTTAGAAACCTTTAGTTTAGTTACTTCAACCTCTGCAGTTGTCTTTGAGTTAGCTGTGGGCAGAAAACTAATTTTGGAGAGGTAATTATAAGAGTGAGAGAACTCTATTTATTATTGCTAATCTGGCAACCTCTGCGTCATATGTGCGTGAAAGGGTTAACTTGATTACTGAAAAGTGAATTAACCCTTTCTGTACCGGTGACGTCTTTTGTATTTTATTTCAGCTACATTAAGGGGAGATTTCCACTTGAGGGAGTTTTTTCTTGACTCCTTTCTCCCTCATGTTTAGCCCCATTGCTTTTATAATTTTAAGACTTTCGCCCTATTATTTTAACGATTTTAAGAACTTTCGACCCATTTCTGTCAATGTTAAGACCTTTCGTGCCATTTAGGTGTCGATTTTATCCTGGCGAGCGATAGCGAGCCTGTTATTTAAGAGGAACCGGCTTTCAGCCGGGACATTTTTCTACCGAAAAATGTACAAATATATCTTGAAAGGTACTGAAGGGAGTGTAATTTTAAGCTTGATGGAGGTCTAGGGAACAAACTAAATACCTCCCCTTAAGACGATTTTATATAGCTTAGGAAGGATATATGGTAGCTAAATGGATTAATTAGGATAGTCTGGAGGGTTTTAATAGGTAGACGTCATTCCTAATTATAATCGTCGAAAGGTATCCAAAATATAGTGATAAGGTCGGCGTCGGTACAGAAGGGGTTAAGCCTTGAGCTACGCAGTATTTGCAGTAATAATAAAACAAACTAATTATATAGAAATATTGAAGTGCATTGCATGTTTAGATAAGTCGAGTGCACGTGGCAACTAATCTTAGGGGGTCACCGGTATTTTTTGTATATTTCTCATTTTCTCTGTTTCTCTGGCTTGTATCCATTCGGCCCCATTCAGCCAACTGTTTTAAGACGTTTATCCCCATCCAGGTGTCGATTTCTTCCTGGCGAGCGATAACGAGCCAGCATTGTATGGAGAAATCCGGCTTCGCCGGAGAAATTTTTCTATCGAAAAATTTACAAATTTAGCTTGCTGTCAAAACAAAAATGTGTATATGCTGGCTCGCTACCGCTCGCCAGGAAAATCTTGACACCTGGATGGGGGATAAACGTCTTAAACAGTTGGCTGAATGGATACAAGCCAAAGAGAGAGAGAGGGAGAGAAAGAGAGAAACAAAGCGAGGTGGGCTCCCTATATAGTGTAGTGCCGGTGACGTCCCTTTCATTATATTTCAGCAAACTCTGACGATTTTATTCAGATTAGGAGGGACCTTTAGCAATAATAAGGCTTCACACTATCTCAACCGAACCTTTTTAAGGGGACGTTTTTAGTTTGGTCTCCAGGTATCCATCAAGCTTAAGATTACACCCCCTTGAGCCCCTTTCAAGATAAATTTGTACATTTTTCGGTAGAAAAATGTCCCGGCTGAAAGCTGGTTTCTCTTAAATTACAGGCTCGCTATCGCTCGCCAGGATAAAATCGACACCTAAATTGCACGAAAGGTCTTAAAATTGACGGAAAGGGGGCGAAAGTTCTTAAAATCACCAAACTAATGGGGCGACGGTCTTAAAATCTCAAAAGCAATGGGGCTAAACACGAGGGAGAAAGGGGTCCAGAAAAGAAGAAAAAAATCCGTCAAGTCGATAATATCTAACCTTAACTCTTGTAGATCCTTCCTAAGCTGCATCATCATGTAATAATATCGGCTTAATATAATGTACCGTAATAATATCGGCTTAATATACTGTAGCAAGAATTATTTAAAGATGATAGTCCACGTCACTGAGACTCCAAGGGGGTGGGTTGGTTGGTTGGTTGGTTGGTTGGTTGGTTGGTTGGTTGGTTAAGGGAGCCCACCTCGCTTTTTTGTCTCTTTCTCCTCTCCCTCTCTCTCTCTCTCTCTCTCTCTCTTTGGCTTGTATCCATTCGGCCCCATTCAGCCTACTGTTTTATGACGTTTACCTCCATCCAGGTGTCAATAGTTGCCTGGCGAGCGGTAGCGAGCCAACATATACTGTATATTGTTTTGTTTTGACAGCAAGCTAAATTTGTACATTTTTCGATAGAAAAATGTCTGCGGCAAAGCCGGATTTCTCCATACAATGCTGGCTCGCTATCGCTCGCCAGGAAGAAACTGACACCTGGATGGGGAAACACGTCTTAAAACAGTTGGCTGAATGGGGCCGAATGGATACAAGCCAGGGAAAGAGAGAAAAGGAGAGAAAGATTGAGAAACAAAACTGTGACCTCCTTAATTTATGCCATACGACAACTAGGCTACTAAAATAAGTGATGACATTTGAAATTACGTCAAATATGCCAAACGCTAATGTATTTCAGCACCTAGTTGCGTTTTACGTTTCTGAAGGAGAGACGGTCGTTTTTCTGGTCCCCTTTCTCCCTCGTGTTTAGTCCCATTTATTGTTGTTTAAAGTTTTAGACGTTCGCTCCATTTGTTGGGCGATTTTAAGATCTTTCGTCCCATTTCGTTATAAATGTTAAGACCTATCGTGCCATATCGTTATACATTTTAAGACCTATCGTGCCATATCTGTATAAATGTTAAGACCTATCGTGTCATATCGTTATACATTTTAAGACCTATCGTGCCATATCTGTATAAATGTTAAGACCTATCGTGTCATATCGTTATACATTTTAAGACCTATCGTGCCATATCTGTATAAATGTTAAGACCTATCGTGTCATATCGTTATACATTTTAAGACCTATCGTGCCATATCTGTATAAATGTTAAGACCTATCGTGTCATATCTTTATAAATGTTAAGACCTATCGTGCCATATCTTTATAAATGTTAAGACCTATCGTGCCATATCTTTATAAATGTTAAGACCTATCGTGCCATATCTTTATAAATGTTAAGACCTATCGTGCCATATCTGTATAAATGTTAAGACCTATCGTGTCATATCTTTATAAATGTTAAGACCTATCGTGCCATATCTTTATAAATGTTAAGACCTATCGTGCCATATCTTTATAAATGTTAAGACCTATCGTGCCATATCTTTATAAATGTTAAGACCTATCGTGCCATATCTTTATAAATGTTAAGACCTATCGTGCCATATCGTTATACATTTTAAGACCTATCGTGCCATATCTTTATAAATGTTAAGACCTATCGTGCCATATCTTTATAAATGTTAACACCTATCGTGCCATATCTTTATAAATGTTAAGACCTATCGTGCCATATCGTTATACATTTTAAGACCTATCGTGCCATATCTTTATAAATGTTAAGACCTATCGTGCCATATCTTTATAAATGTTAAGACCTATCGTGTCATATCGTTATACATTTTAAGACCTATCGTGCCATATCTTTATAAATGTTAAGACCTATCGTGCCATATCTTTATAAATGTTAACACCTATCGTGCCATATCTTTATAAATGTTAAGACCTATCGTGCCATATCGTTATACATTTTAAGACCTATCGTGCCATATCTTTATAAATGTTAAGACCTATCGTGCCATATCGTTATACATTTTAAGACCTATCGTGCCATATCTTTATAAATGTTAAGACCTATCGTGCCATATCTTTATAAATGTTAAGACCTATCGTGCCATATCTTTATAAATGTTAAGACCTATCGTGCCATATCTTTATAAATGTTAAGACCTATCGTGCCATATCGTTATACATTTTAAGACCTATCGTTCCATATCTTTATAAATGTTAAGACCTATCGTGCCATATCTTTATAAATGTTAAGACCTATCGTGTCATATCTTTATACATTTTAAGACCTATCGTGCCATTTAGGTGTTTATTTTTTCCTGGCGAGCGATAGCGAGCCTCTAATTGTAAAAGGAGCCTGCTGGGACATTTTTCTACCGAAAAATGTACAAATATATCTTGAGGGGGAGGGGGTGGGGGGGTGTCTAGGGGACGTTTTTCTATGTTTGGGGGATGTCTAGCGAGGAAACTAAGAATTTATGAATGAATGAATTTATAGGCCAAAAAAGCAAGTCAGTGTCCCCTTAATGACTATTATGGTAATTAGATTGTTGCTGCAACACTTCAAAGTCAGTATTATTACATGCTAGTTTGTTGTTATGCAATTCATACATTATACAATCATACATTATACATAAATTATACTTACATTATACATAAATTATACATACATTATACATAAATTATACTTACATTATACATAAATTATACATACATTATACATAAATTATACATACATTATACAATCATACATTATACATACATTATACATAAATTATACATACATTATACATACATTATACATACATTATACATACATTATACATACATTATACATACATTATACATACATTATACATACATTATACATACATTATACATAAATTATACATACAATATACATAAACTATACATACATTATACATTCATTATACATTCATTATACATACATTATAGCCTACATACATTATACATACATTATACATACTAAATTATACATACCCGGTACATTATACATAAATTATGCATACCATAAATTATACATACATTATACATACATTATACATAAACGCAAAATGCCCAAAGACAAACGAAGGCAAAAGCTAAAATATAGTGTTATGGCATTACCCAAATTATTCCAAATATTACGTAAATAATTTAATTTGCCAGGCAGGAGGAGCACATAGGGAATTGCATCGTAAAACAAGGAAAATTAGATCTGCCTAATGAAATTCAGAACAAAGGTAAGCCTCCTACTAACGTACAGTCGCGCTAATAAGTCATGTCCCGGCACCAAGTCTGTTTTGATCAATAATTGGTATCAGCAATATTTACACATGATTTCTTCTTTTTTGATTGAGATATACAACCAGGTCCCTACACTTTCCCACCCTATTCAACATCTGACAGACATTAATACAGCAAAGAGCAAGCCAAACGTAATGACAGCTGGGACATGACTTATTAGCGCGACTGTACAAAGAGAATATATGAGGATAGGAGCAAAGGAGGGGGCTTTATAGTTTGTTTATTCCTTAAGGGGGGGTAACCTGCTTTTTGTTATTTCTGTCCTTTTCTCTCTTTCTCTGGCTTGTATCCATTTGGCCCCATTCAGCCTACTGTTTTAAGATGTTTATCCCCATCCAGGTGTCAATTTCTTACTAGTGAGCGGTAGCGAGCCAGCATATTTTTAATTTTTGTTTGACAGCAGGCTAAATTTGTACATTTTTCGATAGAAAAATGTCTCCGGCGAAGCCGGATTTCTTAATATAATGCTGGCTCGCTATCGCTCGCCAGGAAGAAATCGACACCTGGATGGGGATAAACGTCTTAAAAATAGTTGGCTGAATGGGGCCGAATGGATACAAGCCAGAGAAAGAGAGAAAAGGACAGAAATAACAAAAAGCAGGTCACCCGCCCTTAACCCTTTGAGTACCAGCAACGTGTGCTATTTAGACGATATTGTGCAGCTTAGGAAGGATCTGCGGTAGTTCATAGGGTGGGTGGAGATCATTCGAAGCCTTGGTATGGCTAGAGGTCCTTCCTAAGCTGAATAACATCGTCTAATAGTTGACACACTATAAAGAAAAGGACGTCACCGGTACTGTAGGGGTTAAAGGGGGTGACCTGCTTCTTTTGTTCTCTCCTTTTCTCTGGCTTGTATGCATTCGGCCCCATTCAGCCAACTGTTTTAAGACGTTTATCCCCATCCAGGTGTCAATTTTTTACTGGTGAGCGGTAGCGAGCCAGCATATTTTAAAAATGTTTTTGACAGCAGGCTAAATTTGTACATTTTTCGATAGATAAATGTCTCCGGCGAAGCCGGATTTCTTCATATAATGCTGGCTCGCTATCGCTCGCCAAAAATAAATCGATACCTAGATGGGGATAAACGTCTTAAAATAGTTGGCTGAATGGGGCCGAATGGATACAAGCCAGAGAAAGAGAGAAAAGGAGAGAAATAAAAACAAAAAAAGGTCACCCCCCCCCCCTTAAGCCGGTATTATACGAGCGCTTTTTCCCGCAACATTTATCCTCGACACTGGTCTGGTAGCATCTAAGGTCAATATTTTAAGTATTTCGGTCACGTTCGGTGAGGTGATATTTCGATTTAAGGGGAGATTTCCACTCTAGGGATTTTTTTCTGGACCCCTTTCTCCCTCATGTTTAGCCCCAATGCTTTTAAGATTTGGAGATAAGTTAAACGATCTTAAGAACTTTCGCCCAATTTCTGTCAATTTTAAGACCGTTCGTGCAATTTAGGTGCCGATTTTTTCCTGGCGAGCGATAGCGAGCCTGTAATTTAAGAGGAACCGGCCTTTGGCCGGGAAATTTTTCTACCGAAAAATGTACAAATATATCTTGAAAGGGGGTCTAGGGGGTGTAGTTTTTAGCTTGATAGAGGTCTATAGGGAACAACCTAAAAACCTTCCCTTAATTGTTAGTCACGGGTAAGGTGTAGAGAATTGGCGATGGCCAGGGTAGAGTCGTCTTGCAAATTCAAACGGGGATGCATGCCTTAATTGCATACACATATACTCATCATAATCCATGTCAGTATGACGGCCATGTTTTTTTTGGGGGAAGGGGTTAATGAGGGATTGGATTGGATTGGATTCTTTATTGAGACAGCATAAATACATGGGAATACATGATGAGGGATTGGATGGGATTGGATTCTTTATTGAGACAGCATAAATACATGGGCATACATGATGAGGGATTGGATGGGATTGGATTCTTTATTGAGACAGCATAAATACATGAGCATACATGATGACCCGTTGTCTCAAAAGGTCAAAGGTGATACAACTAGTCTTTTAAACCCTACACTCCTATATTATACATGCACAGTCGCGCTAATAAGTCATGTCTCGGCACCCAGTATGTTTTGAGCAATAATTGGTATCGGCAACATCTAAGCTTCATTTCTTCATATCGAGTGAAATATACAAACAGGTTCCTACACTTACCCACCCAATTCAACATCTGACCGACATTAATACAGCACAGACCAAGCCAAACGTAATGTAACAGGTGAGACATGACTTATTAGCGCGACCGTACAATATAAACACAGACATGAAAAAAAACACATTATTTAGTAAAGTTTTGTTTGATCTCTATACTTGTTATTAGCACCCCAGTTGTCCCCCCCCCCCCCTAACTCTTTAAGGGGAGATTTCCACTGGAGATATATCTTTTTCTGGACCCCTTTCTCCCTCAGGTTTAGTCCCATTGCTTTTGATAATTTAAGACGTTCGCCCCATTAGTTTGGCGATTTTAAGAACGTTCGCCCCATTTCTGTCAATTTCAAGACTTCGTATCATTTAAGTGTCGATTTTTTCCTGGCGAGCGATAGCGAGCCTGTAATTTAAGAGAAATCGGCCTTCGGCCGGGACATTTTTCTACCGAAAAATGTACAAATTTATCTTGAAAGGGGGTTTAGGGGGTGTAATTTTAAGCTTGATGGAAGTCTAGAGAACAAACTAGAAACCTCCCCTTAAGAAGGACCCTTAGCTAAGCTGGTCTTAGGCTTAGCGCGGGTTTGTTATAATCCTGATACTTTCCTTAATGTCATAGAATTACCCTCCCACTCCAGTTTAATACATAAGAACATGCCTACATATACACACACATACATACACCCATACACACATGTATACACACACATACATACACCCATACACACATGTATACACACACATACATACACCCATACACACATATATACACACACATACATACACCCATACACACATATATACATACATATATACACATATACACACCCATACACGCATTTATACACATATACACACACATACATACACCCATACACACACCCATACACACATATATACATACATATATACACACACATACATACACCCATACACACATACCGGTATATACATACATATATACACATATACACATACATATATACACCCATACACACATATATACACACATACATACACCCATACACACATATATACATACATATATACACATATACACATACATACACACATATATACATACATATACACATACATACATACACCCATACACATATATACATACATATATACACATATATACACATATACACATATACACACACATACATACACCCATACACACATATACATATACACACCCATACATACACCCATACACACATATATACATACATATATACACATACACATACATACACACATTTATACATACATATATACACATATACACATACATACATACACCCATACACACATATACATACATATATACATACATATATACACATACACATACATACATACACCCATACACACATATATACATACATATATACACATATACACACACATACATACACCCATACACACATATATACATACATATATACAAACACCCATACACACATATATACATACATATATACACATATACATACGTACATATACATACACACAATACACACACATGCATGTACAGTCGCGCTAATATGTGATGTCCAAGTATGTTTTGATCAATAATTGGTATCGGCAATATCTAAGCTTCATTTCTTCATATGGAGTGAAATATACAAACATGTTCCTACACTTACCCACCCTATTCAACATCTGACAGACCTTAATACAGCACAGAGCAAGCCAAACGTAATGACAGCTGGGACATGACTTATTAGCGCGACCGTACATATACCTACATACATACATAGACACACATTTAATGAGGTAGGATTAACAGGTACCCTAGGGGAGGCAGGGGGGTATGGGGGGGACGTTGAATTTTGGATAGGGGTAACTGATGTATTCTTCCCTTTCTTTAAGGGGGGTGACCTGCTTTTGTTATTTCTGTCCTTTTCTCTCTTTCTCTGGCTTGTATCCATTCGGCCCCATTCAGCCAACTATTTTAAACACGTTGATCACCATCTAGGTGTCGATTTCTTCGTGGAGAGCGATAGCGAGCCAGCATTATATGAAGAAATCCGGCTTCGCCGGAGACATTTTTCTATCGAAAAATTTACACATTTAGCTTGCTGTCAAACAAAAATAAAAATTATGCTGGCTCGCTACCGCTCACCAGTAAAAAATTGACACCTGGATGGGGGTAAACGTCTTAAAACAGTAGGCTGAATGGGGCCGAATGGATACAAGCCAAAGAGAGAGGGAGGGAAAGAGATAAAAAGCGAGGTGGGGCTCCCTTAAGCTGCGTAACGAAATTTTACGTCACAAACTATTAATGATTAAGTCCAAAGCATGTCTAGTATCCGTCAAAGTCCAAAGCATGTCTAGTATCCGTCAAAGTCCAAAGCATGTCTAGTATCCGTCAAAGTCCAAAGCATGTCTAGTATCCGTCAAAGTCCAAAGCATGTCTAGTATCCGTCCGTCAAAGTCCAAAGCATGTCTAGTATCCGTCAAAGTCCAAAGCATGTCTAGTGTCCGTCAAAGTCCAAAGCATGTCTAGTATCCGTCAAAGTCCAAAGCATGTCTAGTATCCGTCAAAGTCCAAAGCATGTCTAGTATCCGTCAAAGTCCAAAGCATGTCTAGTATCCGTCAAAGTCCAAAGCATGTCTAGTGTCCGTCAAAGTCCAAAGCATGTCTAGTATCCGTCAAAGTTCAAAGCATGTCTAGTATCCGTCAAAGTCCAAAGCATGTCTAGTATCCGTCCAAGGCCAAAGCATGTCTAGTATCCGTCAAAGGCCAAAGCATGTCTAGTATCCGTCAAAGGCTTCGTAACCAAATTTTACATGTATTTGGGAGTGCCTGCATGCAAATTAGCAATGGAATTATTCAAGCAAATTAAATGATTGTTGCGCTCAATTTGTATAATGTAGACCTTTGCCAAACATATGCAAATTGGAATTATTGTGAGTGTAGGACTGTCTGTATTAAGGGGAGGTATTTAGTTGGTTCCCTAGACTTCCATCAAACTTGAAATTACTCACCTTAGACCCCCTTTCAAGATAAATTTGTACATTTTTCGGTAGAAAAATGTCCTGGCCGAAGGCCGATTCCCCTGAAATTACAGGCTCGCTATCGCTCGCCAGGAAAAAAATCGACACTTAAATGGCACGAATCGTCTTAAAATTGACAGAAATGGGGCGAGGGTTCTTAAAATCGACAAACTAATGGGGCGAACGTCTTAAAATCTCAAAAGCAATGAGGCTAAACATGAGGGAGAAAGGAGTCAAGAAAGAAATCCCTCAAGTGGATATCTCCCCTTAGCCCCTTCTGTACCGATGATGTAGTTTTCATTATAATCTGGCAACTAATAGCCGATTTTGTTCAGCTTAGGAAGGATTTGTACCCATTAAAAGGCTATACAGACAATCTCGGGTAATCCTTTTAGCTACCATTTTTTTTTTTTTTTTTTTTTTTTTAAAGAGACAATGAACGGAGGAAGGAAAAACACAGATAAAACAAAAAGGTCCATAATGTTATTCCTAAGCTTCATTATAATCGTCTAAATGTAGTAGCTAGAATACAATCAAAAACACGTCGTCGGTACAGAAGGGGTTAAGAATTTCATTATATTGTGTTTGATTAAAGTATACATTACATTGTAGTAAAAAAAAACAAAAAGTATAGCGGCACTATGAATAATGTCTTCATTATCCCATACTGTACCGGTGACGTCCTTCTCATTATAATCTGGCAACTATTAAACGATTTTATGCACCTTAAGAGGGACTTCTACCCAGCAAAAGGCTACGGACTATCTCATTTGATCCTCTGAGCTACGACAGACCCTTCCTAAGCTAAATATAATCTTCTAATAGTGTCTGAATTATGATGGATAGGAAGTTGTATGGGTTAAAATATAGCTATTATTAGATGGGCTTAATTTAGTATAGGAAAGTTCTATGGGTCGCAGATGGTTAATTGCGATCAATATTGCCTCATTGATACGTAGTGATCGTAAATAGGCTGAAGAAGATCACTTAGAAGAGGATGGTTAACTCTATGGGCGATTTTTGCATGTATTAATTATTTTTCTAGTTTCCTCCCTAGACCTCCATCAAATTGAAAAAGAAAAAAACATCCATTAGATCCCCCTTCTAGATTAATCTGTACATTTTTCGGTAGAAAAATTTCCCGGCCGAAGGCCGGTTCTTTCAACATTATAGGCTCACTATCGTTCGCCAGGGAAAAAATCGACACCTAAATTGCACGAAAGGTCTTAATATTGATGTAGAAATGGGGCGAAAGGTCTTAAAATCGACTAATTAATGGGGCAAACATCTTAACATCTGAAAACTAATGGGGCTAAACATGAGGGAGAAAGTGGTCCAGAAAACCAGCCCATGGGTCCCCTTAAAGGTAAATGGTCGGTTTTTCTGGACACCTTTATTCTCCCCCACCCTCATTTAGGTGACCGAAATATTCTAAATGTTGGCCTCATAAGCTGCCAGACCAGTGTTGAGGATGAATGTTGAGTGAAAAGGCGCTCGTGTGATACCGCCTTAAGGGGGTAGTGTTTGTTTTTTGGCCTAAATATATATTTATAAATTTATTTTTTTAGTCTCATCGCTATACCACAAAACTTTAAGCAATATCCCCTCTAGACCATCTTTCAGGATAAATTTGTACATTTTTCGATATAAAAATGTTCTGGCCGAAGGCCAGTTCCCTGTAAAATTACAGGCTCGCTATCGCTCGCCAGGAAAACATCGACACCTAAATGGCATTAAAGGTCTTAACATTGACAAAAAAATGAGGCGCGAAAGGTCTCAAATCGCCAAACTAACGGAACGAACGTCTTAAAATCTCAACACCATTATGCTAAACATGAGGGAGAAGGAGGTCCGGAAAAAGAGACTACCTACCCCTTAAACTCTCACACCACCACTCCCGCCTCTAGGGTATAGATTGTTTGCATGGCCTCTTAACCTTACAACTCCAATTTCTTGTTCTGTAAAACCAATCTCCGCTACAAGGCATTTCATTATTAATTAAAATGTAAAACTTGCTAACTAAACAAACCGAAACTGGGACAAAGACAATATAAAGTCAAATCTTCGATTGTTTGTCTTTAGATAACCAAATTCAATTATCCTATTTCTGTTTTCATTCTATTGGCGGTTTCTACAGCAAGAATATTTTTTACAAGACCTGTTTCTCTAATCAAAATACTATGTAATTCCCAAAATAAAACTCTTCCCGGTTCCATATAATATATTCTTATGCTCCTCCTACATAAATGTGCATCTGAAGGGGAGGCAGTTTAAGGGGAGGCAGACAGTTTAAGGGGATGCAGACAGTTTAAGGGGAGGCAGACAGTTTAAGGGGAGGCAGACAGTTTTTCTGGACCCCCTTCTCCCTAATGTTTAGCCCCACTAGTTTTGAGATTATATGACGTTCGGCCCATTAGTTTGGCGATTTTAACACCTTCGCCCCATTTCGTTGTCAATTTTAAGACCTTTCGTGCCATTTAGGTGTCGATTATTTCCTGGCGAGCGATAGAGAGCCTGCAATTTTAAGAGGAATCGGCCTTCGGCCGGGACATTTTTCTACCGAAAAATGTACAAATTTATCTTAAAGGGGGTCTAGGGGGTGTTTTTCTAAGCTTGGTGGAGGTCTAGGGAGGAAAAAAAATATATATATATGAATAAATGAATTACTAGACCAAACAAACGGCCAGTCTCCCCTTAAGTGTCTATGGTCCTATATTATGTAAATGCAGACCTCATCATCTTATGGTCTTCTGACCGATATTATCATTTACCGGTATGTTGTTCTGTTCCTCATATTTATCACCTCCCTGCTCCTAATACATTCTTCGGAGACGTTTTTTGAGCAATTTTTACGGGCAATTATGGTCTGGCAGCTTCAAATATTATACTTTATCATAATTCAGCCGCCTAACATAATCTACCTTCAGTCTAGTTACCGATGCCAGTGCGAAAATGTCCCGAAATAACACGAGACAAAACTTGCTCATGGAAAATTGACGAAAAACGCGCTCGTGTGACAGCGGCTTAACTCTAACCTAGGCCACCCCTTACTACGATTGTTTCCTCTTACGTTCCCCCTTCCTAAATGCCCATCTTACGTTCACATGTTCATCATAATTAATGCTCCTCTTTCATTCTAATGTTCCTTGTAATTAATGCTCATCTTTCGTTCAAATGTTCCTTGTAATTAATGCTCATCTTACGTTCAAATGCTCCTCGTAATTAATGCTCATCTTACGTTCACATGTTCCTCGTAATTAACGTTCATCTTACGTTCAAAATGTTCCTCGTAATTAATGCTCATCTTACGTTCACATGTTCCTCGTAATTAATGCTCATCTTACATTCACATGTTCCTCGTAATTAATGCTCATCTTACGTGCACATGTTCCTCATAATTAATGCTCCTCTTTCGTTCTTGCGTCCCTGTTACCTACCTACCTACCACCCCCTCCTCTTATTATGACGTTCTTTTGCACCTGTCACCTTTAACCTCCTTGTTACTCTCACTTTATCGTAATCCTCCTACTTATACGCTCCTTTGAAGTGCTGATGTCCCTCCCACCTACCACCTCCCTGTCCCTCCCACCTCCCTGTTCCTTCCACCTACCACCTCCTTGTTCCTCCCACCTACCACCTCCCTGTCCCTCCCACCTACCACCTCCCTGTCCCTCCCACCTACCACCTCCCTGTCCCTACCACCTCCTTGTTCCTCCCACCTACCACCTCCTTGTCCCTCCCACCTACCACCTCCCTGTCCCTCCCACCTACCACCTCCCTGTCCCTCCCACCTCCCTGTTCCTTCCACCTACCACCTCCTTGTTCCTCCCACCTACCACCTCCCTGTTCCTCCCACCTACCACCTCCCTGTTCCTCCCACCTCCCTGTTCCTTCCACCTACCACCTCCCTGTCCCTCCCACCTACCACCTCCCTGTCCCTCCCACCTCCCTGTTCCTTCCACCTACCACCTCCTTGTTCCTCCCACCTACCACCTCCCTGTCCACCCTACCTGTCCCTCCCACCTACCACCTTGTTCCTCCCACCTACCACCTCCCTGTCCCTCCCACCTACCACCTCCCTGTTCCTCCCACCTACCACCTCCCTGTTCCTCCCACCCACCTCCCTGTCCCTCCACCTACCACCTCCTGTTCCTTCACCTACCACCTCCTGTTCCTCCCACCTACCACCTCCCTGTCCCTCCCACCTACCACCTCCCTGTCCCTCCCACCTACCACCTACCACCTCCCTGTTCCTCCCACCTACCACCTCCCTGTTCCTCCCACCTACCACATCCCTGTTCCTCCCACCTCCCTGTTCCTCCCACCTACCACCTTCCTGTTCCTCCCACCTACCACCTCCCTGTTCCTCCCACCTACCACCTCCCTGTTCCTCCCACCTCCCTGTTCCTCCCACCTACCACATCCCTGTTCCTCCCACCTCCCTGTTCCTCCCACCTACCACCTCCTTGTTCCCCCCACCTACCACCTACCACCGCCCTGTTCCTCCCACCTCTCTGTTCCTCCCACCTACCCCCTCCCTCTTCCTCCCACCTCCCTGTTTCTTCCACCTACCACCTCCCTGTTCCTACCACCTATCACCTCCCTGTTCCTCCCACCTACCACCTCCCTGTTCCTCCCACCTACCACCTCCCTGTTCCTCCCACCTACCACCTCCCTGTCCCTCCCACCTACCACCTACCTGTTCATCCCACCTACCACCTACCTGTTCATCCCACCTACCACCTACCTGTTCATCCCACCTACCACCTACCTGGCCCTCCCCCCTTCCCCCCCCCCTCCCTCCCTTACCTCTTTGCTCCTGCCACTGTCTTCCCCCTAATGTATTACCTTAAATGTTCCTTTTATCGTTCTGGTATTCCTCTTGCCTCTCTCCCATGCAGCTCCTCTCACTCACTTTCCCATTCATGTTCCTCTCACCCTAAATATAACTGATAAACGTTTGCTGCTACGTCTGCCTGAATGAAGCCCCCCCCCCTCCCCCCTTCACCCCCTCTCCCCCTTTGTCTGCCGCGCCCCCTTCCACTCGGCCTTATCTCAGCCGGGCATTACTCACAGCCTGCAGCCTCCTATCAGCCTGCCGCTCTCAAGGCAGGACGGCAACACTCCGAAATGAGGCTGCTTTCTCCTAACGTGCAGGCTCGCTATCGCTCGAAAGGATAAAATCAAAAGGATGGCAAGCAACAACAGACCTATTGGTCCGTACTTGGCCACTTATTAGAAGTACAAAACCAAAAAATGCCATAGCAATCAACTTTGGACCAGAACAAAAAATATAGCACTAGGAACGATATTGATACAGTCACATTACTATTGGGGGCAGGGGGCTAGGAATCCTCCTCCCCTTGTAAAATTCACCTGCTAGATGAGACAGAGTATGGGGCGAGGGAATGGAAAAGAGGTTCCAGATCCTAAGAATTAGAACTTTTAAATGTTTCTGTTCGGTCTCTGTCTCGAGTCGGCCACCCCCAGCTATGGGGTAGGTGCCTGAGTATATACATACATACATACATACATACATACATACATTACTCTGGCACATATCCAGTCAGTCGGAGATTCATGGCATTATTTATCTAAACGATAATCTAAATCTAAATCTAAAATTTAAATTAATACAAATCTTAAATTACAGGCTCGCTATCGCTCGTCAGAAGACAAAAATCGACACCTAAATGTCACGAAAGGTCTTTAGAAATTGCGATTTAAAGACCTTTCACCCCATTTCTTTGTCAATATTAAGACTTTTCTTGTAATTTAAGTGTATTTTTTTTTCCTGGTGAGCGATAGCGAGCCGGTAATTTAAGAGGGGGACATTTTTCTATCAATTTTTTTTTACAAGTTTACCTTGAAGAAAGGTATAGGGAGGAAGCTAAAAAACAACAACAACAATAGAAAGCTGAGTAAATGAATACGCCCATCTGAGTAAATGAATACGCTCATCTCCCCTTAATGAGTATAGACTATAGGTCCTTCAACTTATCTCATAAATCAATACTTATATTGTTCGTATTTTATGACAGATTAATTGCCATGGGAGTTCATACGCGAATTTAATGAATGCATAGTGGACTGTTTACATTTTAGAAACATTACATATTCAATATAATTAATTAATGGTGCACTGTTTACATTTTAGAAACATTACATATTCAATAGTGCACTCGACATTTTTATTTCGCACTTGAGTACGAAATACACAACGAACCTATTAATAATTAAGGTATTATGTGTACGTAATACGCAATTCAATAATTAATAAGGTCATTCATTTTGGAAATCTAAGATAACTTTATACGCATTAGACTGAGGTTGTGTATGAATCTAAGATAACTTTATACGCATTAGACTGAGGTTGTGTGTGAATCTAAGATAACTTTATACGCATTAGACTGAGGTTGTGTGTGAATCTAAGATAACTTTATACGCATTAGACTGAGGTTGTGTGAATCTAAGATAACTTTATACGCATTAGACTGAGGTTGTGTGTGAATCTAAGATAACTTATACGCATTAGACTGAGGTTGTGTGTGAATCTAAGATAACTTTATACGCATTAGACTGAGGTTGTGTATGAATCTAAGATAACTTTATACGCATTAGACTGAGGTTGTGTATGAATCTAAGATAACTTTATACGCATTAGACTGAAGTTGTGTATGCATCTAAGATAACTTTATACGCATTAGACTGAGGTTGTGTGTGAATCTAAGATAACTTTATACGCATTAGACTGAGGTTGTGTATGAATCTAAGATAACTTTATACGCATTAGACTGAGGTTGTGTATGAATCTAAGATAACTTTATACGCATTAGACTGAGGTTGTGTATGAATCTAAGATAACTTTATACGCATTAGACTGAGGTTGTGTATGAATCTAAGATAACTTTATACGCATTAGACTGAGGTTGTGTATGAATCTAAGATAACTTTATACGCATTAGACTGAGGTTGTGTATGCATCTAAGATAACTTTATACGCATTAGAGTGAGGTTGTGTGTGAATCTAAGATAACTTTATACGCATTAGACTGAGGTTGTGTATGTATCACGCAGTTCAGGTGAAATTGTTAACTTATTTTGTTTGACTTGGGATTTTAACTTTTGAACTCCTAGTCAGAGGGCTGGATAGTACACTGGAACACAAAACAATCTATACACTAACGCTCTAAAGTCTAAACATTCTGGAAGTGGGTCGAAATCTTATGATAATACTTCACAGACGTATGTTTCACCCGATTCATTCCGTTCACACTAGATTATTTACAGCTCACCAGTGTAAAGCCGGTATCACACGAGAGCATTTATAGTCAACATTCAATGACCAACATTTCTGGAATATTTTGCACCGGTATCGGAAACTAGACTGTTGATAGATGAATTTAGGTGACCGAAATATTCTAAATTTTGACCTCATACGCTGCCAGACCAGTTTTAAGGCTAAATGTTGAGTGAAAAAGCGCTCGTGTGATACCGGCTTAAAGATTGTTTCTTGGTCGAGTGTACATTATTATTACATACACAGTTGGAAATTATTGCAAATTTGACCTCTGGCCTGGATAAGTCGGAACTCTTATTACAACATAATCTTACTAGGAAATGCTAAAGCTTGTGTTTAATGTTAAATAGTATTTATTTAGGTATGTAGAATTTGACACAAAATGTGTCATATATATATGGGAGGAGAGAGGCATACAATTTTTTATATTATATTTATCCCTTAGTATCAACTTTCAATATGACGGCACATACGAGGTAGGCTAATCAAACTGATTCTATAGAGCTTACCCTCCCTGTACTGTTACGGTTGGCCAAATAACTCCTGTCGCCGCTGTCATTACGTTTTGCTCGCTGTGTGCTGTATTAATGTCTGTCAGATGTTGAATAGGGTGTGTAAAGATAGGAACATGGTTGTATGTCTTACTCTGAACGATGATTTAATATCCTTAGATAGTGCTGGTACCAAGTATTGATCGAAATATACTTGGTGCCGCAACACCTCTTATATTAGGCCGAAGTGAAGCCAGGTAAACAAAGCCCTGTAGGTGAGTCTCCCCTCCCCTTACCTGATCCCTGAGCGCTCTAGTATATCAGGAGATCACTGCCATTACCAGATTAATTCACTGGGGGGGGGGGGGGGCCTGACGCTGTGTATATATCCCCTTGGACGTACCTATGTGTACGAATTTTGTGTAGTGCTTATGTGTCAAACATATTAACCCCTTCGTTACCGGCGACGTCTTTTGTATTTGATTTCTGTTACATTTAGACGGACTTTATGAAACTTCAGAAGGATATATGGTTACTAAAAGGATGTATTGAGATAGTCTGTCGCCTTTTAAATGAGTAGACGTCCTTCCTAAGCTGAACAAAGTCGTCTAGCAGTTGCCAGAATACATTGAAAAGTATATCACCGGTACAGAAGGGGTTAAAGGCTTTCACCCAATTATAAATTTGAAAATAATCCCAAATGAATAAGTCACTAGATGGCTAGTTCTGCTGTATAAATAGTATATTATATTTGCTCCCAATTTTGCTTTGTAGCTTTAAATGTAATGTTCTATAACTACAATTTACATATTTCTTTAAGGCTCTGTCGGTGTACATCGGGTTATTTTATTATACGATAACTGCAATTTACATACTAAACTACATATGAAAACTACACATAACACTATATAAAAAAGTATATATTTTTTCCAGCTGAGCCTAAATTGTCATGTTTCTATCAGTTACTCAGCTCTAAGGTAAATTTGGTAGCGAAGTATGATGTTAATTATGAAAACTTGGCATTAATACGACACACAGCCATAGTAGTTTCATATATTTCCATTAAGTATCGAGAAATCAGCTAAGAAGAGATTCAATTTACGATCAGCTGGAAGAAAATAGAGTATACAATTCGCCTTTAACCGAGTTGGTGGTGTAATGGTTTAGGAGCTTATGTTCCGGGTGTGGTGTCCCGAGGTCGAATCCCGGGAGGACCATATGCTTTTATTCATTTATTCAAGTAGATTGAGGTTTGTAATGGAGGATTATTGGTACGAACGGGGTGTTTCTTAAATTCATATGCTGCCACGCTCTGTATTCACCTATGTTTAAGGGGAGATTTCCACTTGAGGGATTTTTTTCTTTGCCCCTTTCTCCCTTATGTTTAGCCCCATTGCTTTTGCAATTTTAAGACGTTCGCCCCATTAGTTTGGCGATTTTAAGAAGTTTCACCCCATGTATGTCACTTTTAAGACCTTTCGTTCCATTTAGGTGTCGATTTTTTCCTGGCGAGCGATACCGAGCCTGTAATTTAAGAGGAACCGGCCTTCGGCCGGGAAAATTTTCTACCGAAAAATGTACAAATTTATCTTGAAAGGGGGTCAAGGGGGTGTAATTTCAAGCTTGATGGAAGTCTAGGAAACACACTAAAAACTCCCCTTAACTCTTTAAGGATCATGACGCGTTTTAGCAGATTATTGTGGCTAACAGCAGACGATTTCATACAGCTTAGGAAGGATCTGTGGGAATGAAAGGGATAAAGACTATCTCAATCAACCCTCTTACTTCCATATATACACCGTTACTAATCTGAATAATATCGTCTAATATTAGCCAGGAAACAGAAAAGAAATGCGTATTGGAGCTTGAGAAGGTTAATGACCTATGAATCGCCCAACACCGACATCTTTATATATATATATATATTTTGTTGTTACCAACAATTGAATGTGTTTTTCCTAGATGGCATTACCCGCTTCACTTCCGCTCTCGCAACTTGCCACCACGGAATCAATTTATATGTAAATTTGGCCACTGAATAAATAACTACATTTGGGAAATATATTTATCGCCTTTATTTATTTAGTATTTATTATTGGAAGCGTTTGGAAAAGAACAACAAAATAGGTCTCCGAAAAAAATATGGTTTATTTCAAACTGGGGCCTCACATTTTCAGAAATACGAAAAGCAATTGTATTCCAGTAAGGCATGTAGACAAAGCAATACTTAAGGGGAGACTGACCGTTTGTTTGGTCTATTAATTAATGTATTCTTATATTTTTATAGTTTCCTCCCTAGACCTCCATCAAGCTTAGAAAAACACCCCCAAGAGCCCCCTTCAAGATAAATTTGTACATTTTTCGGTAGAAAAATTTCCCGGCCGAAGTCCGGTTCCTCTTAAAATTGTAGGCTCGCTTTCGCTCGCCAGGAAATAATCGACACCTAAATGGCACGAAAGGTCTTAAAATTGACAACGAAATGGGGCGAAAGGTGTTAAAATCGCCAAACTAATGGGCCGAACGTCTTATAATCTCAAAACTAGTGGGGCTAAGCATTAGGGAGAATGGGGTCCAGAAAAACGGTCTGCCTCCCCTTAATCTCCGAATAACTGGGAAGAAAAGCGGCCCCTGTCCCCTTAACCCCTTCCGTACCGGCGACGTGTTTTTCATTCTATTCTGGCTCTACTTAGACGATTTTATGTACAATCGGGGGTATTAAGTGTTGTCATAGATTCCAGTGGTTTTCGCTCAAGAAGTGTTATTGGTATCTTTATAGTTAGTGGGAAAAGTGCTTATCCCTCAGAGTATTAGTCAGTGTCCGAAACTTTGTGAAATATCTGACAACACTTATTAACCTCGACCGTACCTTAACCCTTTGAGTACCAGCGACGTGTTATATTCTATTCTAGCTATATTTAGACGATATTATGCAGCTTAGGAAGGATCTGTGGTAGTTAAAAGGGTTGATTGTGACAGTTTGAAGCCTTATTATTGCTAGAGGTCCTTCCTAAGCTGTATAAAATCGCCTAATAGTTGCCATAATATGATGGAAAAACACGTCACTGGTATTCAAAGGGTTAAGTGAGATAGTTCGAAGGCTGTTAATTGTTGGAGGCCCATTTTAAGCTGAATAAAATCGTCTTAATGAAGCCATAATATAGTCAAAAGGACGGCATCGGTATAGAAGGGGTTAACTTTGCCCCCCTTCCACAGGCTACCGACTCCTCTACTTTGGTCAAAGGCAAATAATATAATCCATATCTATCTATCTATCTATCTATTTACTCAGGCCCAAATCCCACTTTTCCTATTTGTTTTTCTTTGGGGGTAAACGTCTTAAAACAGTAGGCTGAATGGGGCCGAATGGATATAAGCCAAAGAGAGAGGGAGAGAAAAAGAAAAAAAGCGAGGTGGGCTCCCTTAATTTCTTTATCGGAGTTCCGTGAAGAGGGTGCGTATACTTCTGTAAGAATGTTTCGTTTGCAAAGTGTCATCACTACCCAAGCTATCCTCTTTGACACACCTACACACACACCTACACACACACACACACACACACATATATATATATATATATATATATATATATATATATATATATATATATATATATATATATATATATATATTATTGTATATATATATAGATATATAATGCGTGTGTAAATATGCTGTATTCATCGATTATATATTATATATATTCATCGATTATATATTATATATATTCATCGATTATATATTATATATATTCATCGATTATATTAAAACTAGAGTTGATTCCCCTATAATAAGCATGGCAAAAATAACGATAATTAACTCACAACATGTTTACCATCAACACTAATGGCCATTTTGGAAAAGGCCAAATGATGCTTAGTATTAAATTTTATAGTGTGACAAAAAATATATGACAATGGTGTTAATTCGCAGACACAAAGCAATTTACTGGACAGCGTACACTCATTACCGGCCGACGGTTTTTGGGGGGGACATGCGCCGTTTTTCTGGTCCCACTTCTTCCTCGTGTTTAGCCCCATTAGTTTCCAGATTGTGAAATATTTATCCGATTAGTTTGTCGATTTTAAGACCTTCCGCCCCATTTCCTTGTCAATATTAAGACCTTTCGTGCTATTTAGGTGTCGATTTTTTTCCTGGCGAACGATAGTGAGCCTGTACTTATGGAAGAACCGGCCTTTGGCCGGGAAATTTTTCTACCGAAAAATGTACAAATTTATCTAGAATGGGGATCTAATGGGTGTTTTTTATTTTTATTTTCAGTTTGTTGGAGGTCTTGGGAGGAAACTAAAAAAATAAATTAATATATATATAAACAGACCCCACAAAATAACCAATGTCCCCTTAACAGAAATACAACAAATAGCACTCCGGCTGATTGCTGGGGACTAGTAGAGGGACCCTATAATACCAATGAGTGACTAATTTCAGCCATTTTGGTACCACTGGTGAAATTAACCTCTATACATTCACCTTTGTTAATACCCATAATAAGCATTCGGCAATTTGATCACAGAATGGATACAAAACGCCATCTGAGGAGGAGCACTTTATTGACAACGTTTCGCCGATAACTTCTTCAGGTCACTAAGCGCAGAATATATTTTGCGATTGTTTTTTTTTTGTTTATATTCTACGTGATATAACAATATCACCAAAATGGCGTCCACCGAAAATAGTTGTCCGCTCTCTCTTAATACAGGATCTCTAGGTTTAAAAAGGGGGGGGGGGGGCAGTTTAGACCGCTGCCGCACATTAAAGTGTATTTTTGTTATATTGGTAATTGCACTCGGTATATTGATATAATATAGGTGGTAGGTCGCCAATAGATAACACACCGGGAGTATCCATAATACAACGGTAAACCAGTGTCACACGAGCGCTTCTTCCGTCAATTTTCCATGAGCAAGTTTTTTCTCGTATTATTTCGGGACATTTTCGCACTGGTATCGGTAATTAGGCTGAAGGTAGATTATGTTAGGCCGCTAAATTCTGATAACGTGTAATTTTGTAAGCTTCCAGTCCATAATTGCTCGTAGAAATTGCTCGAAAAAGGGCTAGAAGAGAATGTAACACACGTCGCTGGTACTCAACGGGTTAAGTCAATTTAACAATGGCGCATATACTGTAAATACAAGAGTAATTATATAACCAGTATTTATTAGAGGACTTCATATTTACCTGCATTGTATATATATATATATATATATTTATATATATATATATATATATATATATATATATATATTTATATATTTAAGGGGGATAGAGTCGTTTTCCTGGTCCCCCTTCTCCCTCATGTTTAGCCCCTTTAGTTTTTAGATGTTATGACGTTCGGTCCATCAGTTTGGTGATTTCAAGACCTTTCGCCCCTTTTCTTTGTCAATATTAAGACTTTTCGTGCCATTTAGATGTCGATTTTTTCCTGCCGAGCGATTAGCTAGCTTGTAATTTAGGAGGCGGCCGGGATATTTGTCTACCTAAAAATGTACAAATATATCTTCAACGGAGATCATGAGGTTGTACTTTTAAGTTTGATGGAGGTCTACGGAGGAACTAGAAAATTAATAACTATAATTATATGAAAAACAAAAAAATCTACCAAAAAGTGAAGCATTCCCCCCTTGAACCTTCACTATATTTCGTTGATAATGATATACTGGATTCAAAACTTATACCGTACATTAAATTTATATCATCTGAAATTCGAGCATCATTTTATAAATTGATGTAGTACTGAATCGAGGCCTCCTATTAATTTTCTCATCATCATATCTGTCGCCGAACTAATGACTCCGGATTTAGCTGCATATAACAAAGAATGAGTTTGGTAAAGAGAGAATGAAGCTTAAAGGGGATGATTCAATTTTTTGTAGATTTTTTCATGTATTTATTATTTTCTTTAGTTTCCTCCCTAGACCTCCATCAAACTTTAAAAAAACATCCATCAGATCCCCCTTCTAGATTAATTTGTACATTTTTCGGTAGAAAAATTTACCGGCCAAAGGCCGGTTACTCTTAAGATTACAGGCTCGCTATCGCTCGCCAGGAAAAATCGACACCTAAATGGCACGAAAGGTCATAACATTGACAACGAAATGGGGCAAAAGGTATTAAAATCGCCAAACTAATGGACCGAACGTCATAACATCTGAAAACTATTGGAGGTAAGCATGGGAAGAAGGGTGACCAGAAAAACAGCCCATGTCCCCTTAATAATAATGATTTCCGCAAAGAATGGGGGCCACTTGGTCACGTCTTTCCCGCAATATAGTGGAGGGGCGAAGACATTTGGGAACAGACGTCTTGAACCGAATGTGTGTGAGAGAGAGAGGTATGAGAGGGAGAGAGAGAGATATTTGGGAACAGACGTCGTGGAGAGAGAGAGAGAGATTTGGAAACTCACGTCTTCAACCGAATAAGAGAGAGAGAGAGAGAGAGAGAGAGAGGGAGAGGGAGAGGGAGAGGTATGAGGGGGAGGGGGTAGAGTTTTACCAGCTCCTGAAAAAAAAAAACTAAAACTGACAATGAAATTATTACATTGTTAGAAAATGTAATTGATCAAAGGCCGTGGAGTCTAGTTATTATAACGGGTATACCATTTTATCTCGGCTACGAGTTGTTTTGTGGCGTTATAATAGTGTGTGCGTAGACCAACATCTTCAACTATTATTATCGGTCAGGTATAGGGTTAATGTACAGATGGACACATTAATCTGAGTGCATTCTTTGATTGTATGTATGGAAACAAATATATATAGT
>CM064547.1:46042398-46052398 GCA_032716605.1 Paralithodes platypus | reverse complement strand
AATACTCCACAAAACAACAACTGTCCCCCTTAACAATGGGTATCATAGGGATAAATAATAACAGGACCTTCATAAAACACACACACACACACACACACACACACACACACACACACACACACACACACACACACACACACAATCATCATTACCAACAGCCATTAAGAAACACCCCGTTCTATACATTAATCCTCCATTACAAACCCCAATGCACTTGAATACATTAATGAAAGCATATATGGTCCTCCCGGGATTCGAATTCGGGACACCACACCCAGAACATACGCATCTTCCTCCCGGGATTCGAACTCGGGACACCACACCCAGCACATAAACATCTAAACCATTACACCACCAACACAGTTAATACCAGACATCACAGTAAGTATAGCATAAAACAACAAAGTCATCACTACTACTACTACCACCTGGTCCTCCCGGGATTCGAACTCGGGACACCACACCCAGAACATAAACATCTAAACCATTACACCACCAACACAGTTAATACCAAACATCACAATAAGTATAGGCTAGCATAAAACAACAAAGTCATCACTACTACTACTACCGCCTGGTCCTCCCGGGATTCGAACTCGGGACACGACACCCCGAACATAAGCATTTAAACCATTACACCACCAACACAGTTAATACCAAACATCACAGTAAGTATAGGCTAGCATAAAACAACAAAGGCATCACTACTATTGTCTACTTTCTCCAGCTGAGGGTGAATTGCCATGTTCTTATCTTGATTACTCAGCTATTATGTAGATTTTGTAGTGATTTTTGTTGTTAATTACGAAAACTTGGCATTAATACGACACACATATGTTGTTGTTCCCCAAGCTGCCTGGCCGAACAGCCCCATGGTCCCGAGCAAGGCCAAGGCCATAACCTAGCGCCCCCACAGAACCCTCCCTGCCGATCAAAATATAGCCTGGGTGACCGAAGCCACTCCATGGCGGGGAGCTGAGGAGGGTGCGGAAACGACGGGAAACCAAAGCCCCACTCAGGGCCCTGTGCCCCTCAGCATTTATGAAGAGAAAGTTGAGGGGCAAAGGAAAAATGTGACACTTTGGCTTCCAATCTTGGTAATTTGGGAGGTCAATCTACGGAAGAGACTTGAGATCTAGAAAATATATAAGTAAAAGGAACAGTCCGAGTAAGCTATGGGTATGGCAGAGATCGCTCAGTTCTCACTCGGATAGACCAGCTCATCACCACATGACTAGAACCCAATCCTCTCAGCATCAGCTAGGAAAGGCCCTAGAAGGCCGCCTTTGGCGGGGGGATAGCTCCCCTATTTCAACCCCTTTCGGGGTTGGGCACCCGCCTACGACACACATATAGATTAGATTTATCTGTTTCATTAATTATCGAGAAATCAGCTGATAAGGGATTCAATATATCATCAGCTGGAAATAAATTGACTATACCACCACCACCACCACCAATACCTCCACCAACAACAACGGAAACAAAAAAACAACAATAAATGCAGCAACTTTTCCGCGTGGGGCTAGTTGAATACGAGCTTTGCATACTTTTGCGACGGGGGCCTTGCATACTATAGTGGTCGGGCCAATGGAACCAGAGAGCCTGAAGTGAGAGAGAGAGTGAGAGAGGCCAACATTTTATTTGGCTATCTTATCATCTTGTTGCTTGCCTCGTGTTCTTTTACTTGATACATTTTATTTTAGTAAGCGTTGTTTCCACATAGCGATTTTGATTAGTTATTTTGCCTTTATATTGTCTTTGTCCGAATTTATATTGTCTTTGTCCCAGTTTTGGTTTGTTTAATTTGCAAGATTTACTTTTTAATTTATTAGAGTGATATTATATTTTGGTCGTATACAAGTTCGATCGAAAGTCCTGAAGGGGTTAAACATTTGACTAGGCTATATGCAAAATTACACTACATAGAATACATCTAATTTGAAAACTCACATCTTCGAGTCTTACAATGCTAAGGGGAGGCCACATAGAGATATAATATGGAGCTGCTGGAACTCCTGTGTCATGTGTCTGGCTTCCTCACTGTTTCTATTTGTGCCTTACCTACACAAAGAGTAATCCAGCTAACTCTTACAACCACCTCCTCCTATTAATTTCACTACACTTAAGGGGGGTCACCGACTTTTTTTATATTTTTCTCTCCTTTCTCTTTCCCTGGCTTGTATTCATTCGGCCCCATACAGCCAATTGTTTTAAGACGTTTATCCCCATCCAGGTGTCGATTTCTTCCTGGCGAGCGATAGCGAGCCAGCATTGTATGGAGAAATCCGACTTCGGAGATATTTTTCTATCGAAAAAAGTACACATCTTGCTTGCTGTCAAAACAAAAATATAAATATGCTGGCTTGCTACCGCTCGCCAGGAACATATTGACATCTGGATGGGGGTAAACGTCTTAAAACGGTAAGCTGAATGGGGCCGAATGGATACAAGCCAAAGAGAGAGGGAGAGAAAGAGAAAAAAAAATCGAGGTGGGCTCCCTTAACAAGCACACCACACTCTTTGCCCACACTCCTCAATTACCTGTGACCAATTATGAGTCTACAAGATCTAATTACCAACAAATTATATATATAGAGAGAGAGAGAGAGAGAGAGAGAGAGAGAGAGAGAGAGAGAGAGAGAGAGAGAGAGAGAGAGAGAGAGAGAGAGAGAGAGAGCGAGAGCTAGCTAACCTTTCCAATAAACGACATAATTTATCCCCTCGAATATCAGAATAAGTTGGACATTGCTTACCCAGGGCCGAGAATCTGATTTCTGCAACCTAGTTCTGACCACTGGTACACTGTAAACCA
Organism: Paralithodes platypus; assembly: GCA_032716605.1. Classification (NCBI taxonomy): domain Eukaryota; kingdom Metazoa; phylum Arthropoda; class Malacostraca; order Decapoda; family Lithodidae; genus Paralithodes; species Paralithodes platypus. Next base: position 46,049,583 of record CM064547.1, on the reverse strand, counting down.
TGAAGGGTATGCAGAAAGATATATATGGGTATATACTTGAACACCTCTTACCGATAAAAACTGTACCGTGCACATTAACCCTTTCAAGCTCCAATACGCATTTTTGTTTTGTTTTCTGGTAATTATTAGACGATTTTATTCAGATTAGGAAGGGTATATGGCAGTCAGAGGGTTGATTGAGATATTCTTTACCCTTTTAATACTCACAGCTCCTTCCTAAGCTGCATAAAATCGTCAGTCTTAGTTATTTGATCTTTGCACTCCAAGCAATTTATAAAAATATATCAATATTGCGCTTCTAAAAAAAGACCAGAAACTCCTGACCATGACTGTACTTACTTGGCTTTAGCGCTATCTGGTGCAACGTCTTGGGGGTCATTATGGTGTTTTGTTTAATTATTATTGAGGGTTTTAATTGTTTTTGCCATTTTCGAACAATGTGTTTTTAGTTTACCCCGAAACTTGGAAAAACGCCTCTCCAAACCCCCTACAAACTAAAAAAAAACGTCCCCCAGACCCCCTTTAAGCTAAATGTGTACATTTTTCGGTAGAAAAATGTCCCGGCTAAAGGCCGGTTTCTCCCAAATTGCAGGCTCGCTATCGCTCGCCCAGGAAAAATCGACACCTTATTGTGTTGAAGCATCATATAATCGCCGCACTAATGAGATGAAACGCCTTAAAATCTCCAAGCTAATGGAGTAAAACTGGGAGGATCTAAATTGGTCCGCCCTGCACCTAATAGGGTTAACATCTTGAATCATACTGTAATGCCAGCAAGGGACTGGAGTTCTCAAAAAGAGGGTCCAGTCCTTATGGCATTCTTGACTTGCAGTGTGCTGGCTTAATAATCCAGAAGGGGGTTGATAGCCTCTGAAGTCCTATTTTAACTAATTTAACTAAGTAATAGGTAGCAGTTGTGGCAAGGGCTGAACTGGATGTAGAAAATCGCTTGAACTATCAGGCCAAGTAGAGTACTTCTCTTGGTCTAGTGGTGTGTGTGTGTGTTTGCCTCTCAAGCTTGAGGACCTGGGTTCGAGCCCTGAGCTGGGCTAGAGTGTACCCGTTGTCAGAAGTGGGTTGGCCAAAATATAGTGGGCCTGGCGCCGACATCCCCCCTCCCCCCCCCACCGGTGACTCTGATAACACTTGAACTGCTAATTCAGAGCCTCTTCACCCGCAGGCCTCGGGATCATTGTGGTCGGAAACTTCTCTTAAAATGCAAATGGGGTAGATCTCGGTGGTGGCAAATGGTCCCTTCCCGCAGTCGCCGTCGCGTCTCTATCGGGTCAAGGGCTCACTTAGGTTCGCCTGGAAATAAATCGACACCTAGCAAGGGCGAAAGTTCTTAATATCACCAAACTAATAGGGCGAACGTCTTAAATTCTCATAATGAATTGGGCTAAATATGAAGAAGATTGGGTCCAGACAAAAATATATATACTTCCCCTTACGGGGGATGACCTGTTTTTTTATTTGTTCTCCTGTTCTCTCTTTCTCTGGCTTGTATCCATTCGGCCCCATTCCTCCAACTGTTTTAAGACGTTTATCCCCATCTAGGTGTCGATTTCTTCCTGGCGAGCGATAGCGAGCCAGCATTTTTTGAAGAAATGCGGCTTCGCCGGAGACATTTTTCTGCCGAAAAATGTACAAATTTAGCCTGCTGTCAAAAATATTTTTAAAATATGCTGGCTCGCTACCGCTCACCAGTAAAAAAATGACACCTGGATGGGGATAAACGTCTTAAAACAGTAGGCTGAATGGGGCCGAATGGATACAAGCCAGAGAAAGTCTAGAGAAAAAGAGAGAACAAAAAGCAGGTGACCCCCCTTAACCCCTTCTGTACCGGTGACGTCTATATAGTTTGATTCCAGCAACATGTATAGACCATTCTATATGAAGCTTATTAGCCAGGGCCCATGGTATAGCTAAGAGGATTATTGGAGAGAGACTGTAGTAGCCTCGTTATGCGTAGACGTTCTTCCTAACCTGATCAAAATCGTCTAATAGTTGCCTGGATATAGTGACACGTATACATGGCAATGTTTGCTTCCTTGGAGGAGGAGTTAAGGGCAGACGAGTCGCTTTTCTAGACCACCACCTTCTCCCTCATCTTTAGACCCATTAGTTTGGCGATTTTATGAACTTTCGCCCCATTTCTGTCAATTTTAAGACCTTTCCTGTCAATTAGGTCTCGATTTTTTCCTGGCGAGCGACAGCGAGCCTGTAATTTAAGAGGAATCGGCCTTCGGCCAGGACATTTTTCTACCGAAAAATGTACAAATTTATCTTGCAAGGGGGTCTAGGGGGCTTCATTTTAAGCTTGATGGAGGTCTAGCGAGGAAACTAGACAAATAATAAATAAATAAAAAAAAAAAAAGAAAAAATTGAAGGATCTCTCCTAAACCCTTCTTCATACAGTATAAACCTTTACCTAATCATGCATTTATGGTGTTAACCCTTTCAGTACCGGAGCCGTTCTCTTTGTTTCCATTATAGTCTGGCAATTACACACTAGATGATATTATTCAGGTTAGGAAGGACGGGTACATACCAATTTAAAGGTTTGGCTACCGACTATCTTGATGTATCCTTTTAGCTACCACATATCCTTCCTAAGCTTCATGACAACGTTTAAGGGGGGTGAACTGCTTTGTTTCTCTGCTTTTCTCGCTTTCTCTGGCTTGTATCCATTTGGCCCCATTCACCCTACTGTTTTAAGACGTTTATTCCCATCCAGGTGTCAATATTTTACTGGTGAGCGGTAGCGAGCCAGCATATTTTTATACTGTTTTTGACAGCAGGCTAAATTTGTACATTTTTCGATAGAAAAAGGTCTCCGGCGAAGCCGGATTTCTTCATATAATGCTGGCTCGCTATCGCTCGCCAGGAAGAAATCGACACTTAGATGGGCATAAACATCTTAAAATAGTTGGCTGAATGGAGCTGAATGGATACAAGCCAGAGAAAGAGAGAAAAGGAGAGAAATAACAAAAAACAGGTCACCCCCCTTAAGCGTAGTTAGACTGAAGTAGAAAAGACGGCGGTGGTACAGGAGTAGTTAAGTATATAAGTGCAAGCTACAACTACTGATGAGTTATTTAGAGGCTACTCTCCTAATACATGGAGCATATACTATAATAAAAGTAGGCTACTCTATTTTCACTAGCGGGTTAACCCTCTCCGACATATGACGCGATGTTGAGCCTATTGGGGATACTTTAATGCCTTTGTTACCATCAGGGGTATTTAGAAACCTATAGTTTAGTTACTTCAACCTCTGTAGTTATCTTTGAGTTAGCTGTGGGCAGGAAACTAATTTTGGAAAGGTAATCATAAGGGTGAGAGAACTCTATTTCTTATTGCTAAGCTGGTAACCTCTGCGTCATATGTGCGTGAAAGGGTTAAGGGGAGTTGGGCCGGTTTTTTGGTCTATTAATTCCTATATTTCTTAGCTTCCTTGTTAGACCTCCATCAAGCTTAGAAAAACACTCGCTAGACCCCCCTTCAAGATAAATTTTTACATTTTTCGGTAGAAAAATATCCCGGCCAAAGGCCGGTTCTTCTTAACATTTCAGGCTCGCTATCGCTCGCCAGGAAAATATCGACACCTAAATAGCACTGTCGTATTTCGTATTAACCCTTATCTATTTGTTACTTTATTATCAATATCCAAGAGGCTATAAGGGAATAACAATAGAAATACTGTTTTATGTTATCCTTTGATTAAGAAGGATCTCTTACTATGTTAGAGTTATAGGCTGATAACCATACTCCACACTATGTAGATAGATGCACATATCTATCGTATCTTTAAGTCTCGTTGTTTACTCTACCTCACGTTATAATTGCTATATTTATTGATATATAAGAATTAGGATAGTTTTACTATAGTTGGAGTATCGTTATATATTTATAAGAATAAATATTGCGGTTATAAAAACAAAGTTATGAATTTTGTTTATTTGCACTTTTTTGTATATTTATTTATATATAGTTTAAATATTATTACACTTCAGATAATAGTTTCACAGAGTTTCACAGAGTTGTAAATGACTGAATAATTTACCAAGACGACTTGGATTGTTATAACACGTGTTGAATGAGATTATATACTTGGCTTAATGTGATTTAGCTTGTATGATAACTATAACATTGTTGTTTCCTATAACTCCTATAATTTCCTATAATTTCCAACCATTACTAATTTATACATGTTTTACTATTATTCAATTGGTATTCACTAGGATTAAATGTATCTGTCTGGGACTCTCTTTCTCTGAGTCCATGATGACTGTGTTTGGGCTGGGGAGCCTTGTTAGGGCTGTGGTGTTCTTGACGGCTACTTGGCTGGTTCTGGTACTAACTGTTTGATTTGTAATCTTGAGCTTATATAGGGCTCAAATGCATATGTCCACGTCTTCACTCACGTGTTAATAGCTTCCACGTTTACACTCACGTGTTAGATTATATTTATATATAACTCTATGTAACTAAACTTTGGACTCGGAAGTAATCTCTTAGGACTTGTAATCATGGAATAGATTTCCAGTGTTTACCAGGCTGGTAGTGTTGATTTAACATATAGTGCTACTTGATCTACTTCCACAGTAGATACCTGAATTACACTTTTAAAACTAAGTTATTAGTCTATCACTTAATCTATTGATACATATATTAACTTCTAATATATACTATAAATCATAAATCCATTATGTAAACAACAGCTGATCAATGTTTACTCCCAGATATATACTGGAGGTTCTGTCTTATTGTATACATTGGCTGATTACAGATAACAAGACTCTCGGATTCTAATCTGTACTATTATCAGCGTTCTCTCTTAATTCGTTATTGGGTATATATCTCTTAGTCTAGTCTTTATTTACATTCTTTATTCACTAGAAGATTCATTCATGTTGAGTACTTCTGTTCTCGACAGGTCATATAATTGACAACGGAATGGGGCGAAAGGTGTTAACATCGCCAAACTAATGGGGCTTAACACGAGGGAGAAAGGTGACCGGAAAAAATCCCCATCTCCCCTTAATAAAGTAATGCCTGGCCCTGGTATTACCGGAAGCTCGCATGGAGGGCCATGTGTGTTTCATTAACTTGACCCTACACCTCTATCCACTCCCCTTAACGACCTTTTTTCACCCCAACTTTTGAGGGGTTTTAGTAGTAGTAGTAGAAGTAGTAGTAGTAGTAGTAGTAGTAGTAGTAGTAGTAGTAGTAGTAGTAGTCAATCAATCAATCACATTTATTTCGTAATATAATATTACAAAGGTACAGAAATTAGGACAATCATACAAAATTTCAGTCACATGAATGTGACTAAGGGTTAATATACTGTACAAACATAGGCATATATACAATACATCATCAATACTGTAGATACATAACTATACACACACGGAAAATATTTAAATATTTATAGAAATTACATTATATGCGTATTATATGTGTAGTAGTAGTAGTGTAGTAGTAGTAGTAGTAGTAGTAGTAGTAGTAGCAGTATTGAGGCTATTGATTGCTTTTGTATTTTTTAGCAGATTTCATAGATCCCCTTCAGAACCCATTTCAAGCTAATTTTTTACATTTTTCGATAGAGAATTGTCTGGAATGGAGCGGAGCCTTTGGAAGCTGCGATCCATGTGTTTGATTAGCTCTCATTCTTACACCTCTTTCCCCCTTCCCTTAACGACCCCAGCCTTCCCATCCCATTAACCAATTTCCGTATTAACGCAAAATGTGGCCCGTGTCTGCCGCACATTCATCTCACTAATTACATAAAGTGCCGGATACAATTACCGTCTGCGGGAAGGGGTGGGGGGGGGGGGGGGGGGGGCCTTGGGGTAGGAAGGGGGGTGCCGTGTGGGTTTGGGGTAAGGGGGGGGGGGGGTCTTGTGGGTTTGAGGTAGGGCCCCCCCCCTCTCACCTTGTGGGTTTGGGGTAGGGGGGGCCGGATAAAATTACCGTTTGCGGAGCCCGGGCCTTATGGGGGATTGGGGTGGGGTGGTGGAGGCTTATATTTCAAGGGGGGGGGGGGGGGTTATTGCATTATTTATTCTGTTCTTCATTATTGTTTGTTAGGTGCTCTCTTAAGGGGGATGACCTGCTTTTTGTTATTTCTGTTCTTTTCTCTCTTTCTCCGGCTTGTATCCATTCGGCCCCATTCAGCCAACTATTCTAAGACGTTCCTGGCGAGTATTTTTAACGTAACTTCCTGGCGAGTGATAGCGAGCCAGCATTATATGAAGAAATCCGGCTTCGCCGGAGAAATTTTTCTATCGAAAAATGTACAAATTTAGCCTGCTGTCTAACAAAAATAAAAAATATGCTGGCTCGCTACCGCTCACCAGTAAGAAATTGACACCTGGATGGGGATAAACGTCTTAAAACAGTAGGCTGAATGGGGCCAAATGGATACAAGCCAGAGATAGATAGAAAAGGACAGAACAAAAACAGGTCACCCCTCTTAAGCCGGTATCACACGAGCTCTTTCTCCCCTCAGTATGATCTGGCAACTTATGAGGTAAACTTTCTATAATATATATCTCCCTCGTAAGTTAATCTAATATCAGTCTTTCATCCGGTACCAGCGCAAAAAAAAAAAAAATCCCAGAAATATTACCATGAAAGTGTTCATGATTGAAAGTTGACGGTAACAGCTCTCGTGTGCCGGCCCAATTAACCACTTTCAAGTTTCGTTCTATAAGGAAGTTGGAGTTGTAGACATCGATATTTAGCAGAATTACCAGCTATAATATGGTTGTAGTACATCTATAAATACATAAACCCAATTCAACATACTCTTTAGCCATCAGACCCCCACATTATTATTAAATTTGTGTTTACTATCGATGTCTACAGCTCCAACTTCCTTATAGAACGAAACTCGCAAGTGATCATATAGCTATACCTCTTGGTCCAATATGAAACCTCGAACAGCAAAACATACCTTCAACATTTAAATATTAGGTAGAGTTAAGATTCGATTAATTTCGGGATGACCCAGTACATTCTCCAGCAACGATTGCATTCTGTCACTAACACTTTGTTGAACACATTGGTCATAGAAAATGGATGATGGGCGTCTTCACCTACCAACAGAAACGGTAACGGGCGAGAGAACGTGAAAGTGGTCCCGGACCCTGAGTATAGGAAGTTTAAATGTTGTTTGCG
>CM064547.1:46024898-46037398 GCA_032716605.1 Paralithodes platypus | reverse complement strand
GCGGCGTGGATATTAGTTGCAGAACAAATATATAATAACTGTGTTGGTGGTGTAATGGTTTAGATGCTTATGTTCTGGGGGTGGTGTCCCGAGTTCGAATCCCGGGAGGACCATATGCTTTCATTAGTGTATTCAAGTACATCGGGGTTTGTAATTTGATGATTAATGTTAAGAACGGGGTGTTACTTAAGGGGAGATTTCCACTTGAGGGATTTTTTTCTGGATCCCTTTCTCTCTCATGTTTAGCCCCATTGCTTTTTAGATTTTAAGACGCTCACCCACTTTAGTTTGGCGATTTTAAGAACTTTCGCCCCATTTCTGTAAATTTTAAGAACTTTCGTGCCATTTAGGTGTTGATTTTTTCCTGGCGAGCGATAGCGAGCCCGTAATTTGAGAGGAACCGGCCTTCGGCCGGGAAATTTTTCTACCGAAAAATGTACAAATTTATCTTGAAAGGGGGTCTAGGGGGTGTTAATTTTAAGCTTGATGGAGTTCTAGGGAAGAAACTAAATACCTCCCCTTAAACTAAATACCTCCCCTTAAACTAAATACCTCCCCTTAAACTAAATACCTCCCCTTAAACTAAATACCTCCCCTTAAACTAAATACCTCCCCTTAAACTAAATACCTCCCCTTAAATACCTCCCCTTAATAGAAACAAGAATCATTGAGCTACGAGCAGCGAAGCGATATCCATTTAGGTAAGCTGTGATCTAGGAATAGGTCATTACAGAAATAACCAATAGATAGAGAAATAATAGGTCATTACAGAAATAACCAATAGATAGAGAAATAATAGGTCATTACAGAAATAACCAATAGATAGAGAAATAATAGGTCATTACAGAAATAACCAATAGATAGAGAAATAATAGGTCATTACAGAAATAACCAATAGATAGAGAAATAATAGGTCATTACAGAAATAACCAATAGATAGAGAAATAATAGGTCATTACAGAAATAACCAATAGATAGAGAAATAATAGGTCATTACAGAAAATAACCAATAGATAGAGAAATAATAGGTCATTACAGAAATAACCAATAGATAGAGAAATAATAGGTCATTACAGAAATAACCAATAGATAGAGAAATAATAGGTCATTACAGAAATAACCGATAGATAGAGAAATAATAGGTCATTACAGAAATAACCAATAGATAGAGAAATAATAGGTCATTACAGAAATAACCAATAGATAGAGAAATAATAGGTCATTACAGAAATAACCAATAGATAGAGAAATAATAGGTCATTACAGAAATAACCAATAGATAGAGAAATAATAGGTCATTACAGAAATAACCAATAGATAGAGAAATAATAGGTCATTACAGAAATAGCCAATAGATAGAGAAATAATAGGTCATTACAGAAATAACCAATAGATAGAGAAATAATAGGTCATTACAGAAATAGCCAATAGATAGAGAAATAATAGGTCATTACAGAAATAACCAATAGATAGAGAAATAATAGGTCATTACAGAAATAACCAATAGATAGAGAAATAATAGGTCATTACAGAAATAACCAATAGATAGAGAAATAATAGGTCATTACAGAAATAACCAATAGATAGAGAAATAATAGGTCATTACAGAAATAACCGATAGATAGAGAAATAATAGGTCATTACAGAAATAACCAATAGATAGAGAAATAATAGGTCATTACAGAAATAACCAATAGATAGAGAAATAATAGGTCATTACAGAAATAACCAATAGATAGAGAAATAATAGGTCATTACAGAAATAACCAATAGATAGAGAAATAATAGGTCATTACAGAAATAACCAATAGATAGAGAAATAATAGGTCATTACAGAAATAGCCAATAGATAGAGAAATAATAGGTCATTACAGAAATAACCAATAGATAGAGAAATAATAGGTCATTACAGAAATAGCCAATAGATAGAGAAATAATAGGTCATTACAGAAATACCAATAGATAGAGAAATAATAGGTCATTACAGAAATAACCAATAGATAGAGAAATAATAGGTCATTACAGAAATAACCAATAGATAGAGAAATAATAGGTCATTACAGAAATAACCAATAGATAGAGAAATAATTGAGTTAACCCCTTCTGTACCGCAGTGTCTTTTTGTAATATTCTTCTAACTATATTTAGACGATTTTGGGCAGTTTAAGGGGAGATTTCCACTTGAGGGAGTTTTTTTCTGGACTCCTTTCTCCCTCATGTTTAGCCCCATTGCTTTTGAGATTTTAAGACGTTCGCCCTAGTAGTTTAGACATTTTAAGAAATGTTGCCCCATTTCTGTCAATTTTAAGACCTTTCGTGCCATTAAGGTGTCGATTTTTTCCTGGCGAGCGATAGCGAGCCCGTAATTTAAGAGCAATCGGCCTCCGGCCGGGACATTTTTCTACCGAAAATGTACACATTTATCTTGAAAGGGATCTAGGAGGTGTAATTTTAAGCTTTATGAAAACTTAGGGAACAAACTAAATACCTCCCCTTAAGAAGGATCTGTGGTAGTAAAATGGGATAAGTGATATAGTTCAAAGCCTGTTGATTGTTGCAGGGCCCCTTTTAAGCTGAATACAATAGTCAAATAGTAGCCAGGAGAATGTTAAGAGGTCGTTGGCGGTACAGAAGGGGTTAATGGCCAACCGGTGTGTACAGTCGCGCTAGTAAGTCATGTCCCAGCTGTCATTACGTTTGGCTTGCTTTGTGCTGTATTAATGTCTGTCAGATGTTGAATAGGGTGGGTAAGTGTAGGAACAGGTTTGTACATTTCACTCGATATGAAGAAATGAAGCTTAGATATTGCCGATACCAATTATTGATCAAAACATACTTGGTGCCGAGACATGACTTATTAGCGCGACTGTACATAAACATACCGTGATCTAGGAATGCTTTTAATTGTTTTATTTATTTATTTTATTATATTTTATTTCATTTTATTTGTTTGGCCAGGAGGTGAATAGACTCGTTTGCCACCCAAATTCAACGTAGATATTTAACCCTTTCAGTACCAGCGACGTGTGTTACATTTCATTCTAGCTATATTCAGACGATATTATCCAGCTTAGAAGGAATCTGTGGTACCGTACTTAAAAGGGTGGATTGATATAGTTTGCACCGTTTAAATGGCTAGAGGTCCTTCCTAAGCTGACTACATTCGTCTAGTAGTTGCCAGAATATGTTGTAAAGGACGTCGCCGGTACAGAAGGGGTTAAGTGCCTGTTGTGGCAGTTACATACGCCCCGGAAACATATTACAGCAAATGTAGACTTACAAATGGAGTTAGCTTCCTAATTGAAAAGGTTGTTTTTATGGTACTGTAGCGTAAGGCTTCTTATTATAAGCCTATTAAAGACAACGTGTATGTATTCGAAAATGTTTCAGTGCAAGGTTTTTCAATTATCATTACCATTATTCCTGAGAGAGACTGTGTGTATGAGTGTGAGTGAGTGAGTGAGTGAGTGAGTGAGTGTGTGTGAAATAGGGAATGTTATGCAAGTGTCGTCTATGTATGTGTGTGCTTGTGCGAGAGCAAGAGGAACGTGTTGTGTGTGTGTTTGCAAGTAAGCTACCTACAACTAATACAACAGTGCAACATTTGACACAGACAAACAGACAGACACACAAACAGAAAGAGACAAACAGAGAGAGACACACACACACACACACACACACACACACACACACACAAACACACACACACACACACACACAGACAGACACGTTCAGGGAGCTCCTCAATATTCTCCAGCAAGAGTACAGTGGTAATTGTTCACCCAGAGTTCAACACTACCTCCACCACCATCACCACCACCACCACCACCATCACCTTCACCACCATCACCACCATCCCTTGTTCAACATCACAGTATACCACACTATGCACTACAACCATAATCTGTGGTACCTGTAGTAAAAAGGGTTTAGATAGTTCGAAGCCTGTTAATTGCTGGAGGCACTTTTTTAACTGAATAAACTCGTCAAATAAGTAGCCAGAATAAAATGAAAACGACGTCGCCGGCACAGAAGGGGTTAATTTAGTGGTGCATTATATCAGTACCACACCATCACGCCACACTACAACACAGTTCATCACACCATACTATTCCACACCACCACACCACATAATATCATACCCAACCACACCATCACGCCACGCTACAACACACTTCATCACACCATACTATTCCACACCACCACACCACATAATATCATACCCAACCACATCATCACGCCACACTACAACACAGTTCATCACACCATACTATTCCACACCACCACACCACATAATATCATACCCAACCACACCATCACGCCACACTACAACACAGTTCATCACACCATACTATTCCACACCACCACACCACATAATATCATACCCAACCACACCATCTCACCACACTACAACACACTTCATCACACACATACTATTCCACACCACCACACCACATAATATCATACCCAACCACACCATCTCACCACACTACAACACACTTCATCACACCATACTATTCCACACCACCACACCACATAATATCATACCCAACCACATCATCTCGCCACACTACAGCACACTTCATCACACCATACTATTCCACACCACCACACCACATAATACCACTTATTACCCTATCATACCAAACCACACCATCAAGCTACACTATACCACACTTCACCACAATACACCACAACACACCACACCATAAACACCTTATGATAACCACACCACACCACACTACATCACAACACCCCTTTAAATCACCACACCACACTACACCACATCACCACACCACACTACACACCACCACAACATTCTCCATCAAACCACACCACACACCCCTTAAATCACCACACCTCCCTGCACCACACAATCCTGGCACACTGCACCTCATCACAATACACCACAGCACACTACTTCACTAACCCCCTTAAATCACCACACTACACCACACATTGTACACCGGCATGGCACTCTACACCACACATTGTACATCGGCATGGCACTCTACACAGGCATGGCACTCTACACCACATCACCACAAAACACCTTAAGGGGGGTCACCTGCTTTTGTTTATCTTTCGCTCCTTTTCTCTCTTTCTCTGGCTTGTATCCATTTGGCCCCATTCAGCCAAGTGTTTTAAGAAGTTTATCCCTATCCATATGGCGATGCCTTCCTGGTGAGCGATAGCGAGCCAGAATTGTATGGAGAAATCCGGCATCGCCGGAGAAATTTTTCTATCGAAAAAATGTACAAATTGAGCTTGTTGTCAAAACAAAAATATATATATGCTGGCTTGCTACCGCTCGCCAGGAGAATATTGACACCTGGATGGAGATAAACGTCTTAAAACAGTTGGCTGAATGGGGCCGAATGGATACAAGTCAGGGAAAGAGAGAAAGGGAGAGAAAGGTAAACAAAAAAAAGCCGGTGACCCCCCTTAACCACATCATGTTAGGCCTACATCACACCACACCACACCACACACCCCTTAAGTCACCACACCAAATTACACCACGCAATTATGATCACTACAGCACAGCACAGCACACTCCGTCACAGCACACTACACAACCCTTAACCCCTTCAGTACCGGAGCCATCCTTTTCATCATAATCTGGCTACTATTAGACGATCTTATTCAGTTTCCAAAGGGTCTCCAGGAATTCAACAGGCTTCGAACTATCTCACTTAACCCTTTTTACTGCCACAAATCCTTCTTAAACTGCACAAAATTGTTTAAGTTTAGCTAGAAATACAATATAAAAGATGTCGCTGGTACAGAAGGGGTTAAATCACCACAACACACTTCATCACAACACACCACACTTCACTACAACCCACCACACTACACACAACACACCCCCACTTCACCACAACACATCAACACACTTCACCACAACACACTCCACCACAACACACTTCACCACAACACACTCCACCACAACACACTCCACCACAACACACTTCACCACAACACACTTCACCACAACACACTTCACCACAACACACTTCACCACAACACAACACATCACGACTACACCACACCACACTTCACCACTACAACACACCACAACACACCACACTTCACCACTACACCACAACGCACCACCACTACAACACACCACACTTCACCACAACACAACACATCACCACTACACTTCACCACTACACCGCACCACACTTCACCACTACAACACACCACACTTCACCACAACACAACACCACACTTCACCACAACACAACACCACACTTCACCACTACACCACACCACACTTCACCACTACACCACACCACACTTCACCACACATCACCCCACACCACTTTCCCTTTACCTTGAACTCATGGTCAGAGGAAGTTGTTGCCGGCTTTGAAAGACCAGGAAATAGTTAAGGGGAGATATTATGTTTTTCCTGGACCCCCTTTTCCCTCATGTTTAGCCCTATTAGTTTGAGATTTTAAGACGTTCGCCTCATTAGTTTGACGATTTTAAAACCTTGCGCTCCATTTCTTTGTAATTAAGGGATTTCAAACTAGACTAACTACTTAAGGGGGGTCACCTGCTTTTTCTTATTTCTGTCCTTTTCTCTCTTTCTCTGGCTTGTATCCATTCGGCCCCATTCAGCCAACTATTTTAAGACGTTTATCCCCATCTAGGTGTCGATTTCGTTCCTGGCGAGCGATATCGAGCCATCATTATATATAGAAATCCGGCTTCGCCGGAGAAATTTTTCTATCGAAAAATGTACAAATTTAGCCTGCTGTCAAACAAAAATACAAAATATGCTGGCTCGCTACCGCTCACCAGTAAAAAATTGACACCTGGATGGGGATAAAAGTCTTAAAGCAGTAGGCTGAATGGGGCCAAATGGATACAAGCCAGAGAAAGATAGAAAAGGACAGAACAAAAACAGGTCACCCCCCTTAAGTTCTATAAAATATATCTTTGTTTTCTTGGATTAAAACATGAACTAATACGATGTTAATACGATGTTAATACGACGTTAATACGCTCATAAATGGTTTCTCGTAGTCAAAGTGATAATAGTGTCTAGGCAATTGTAATATAGGGTCTACCTACTCTAACCAGAACAATGGTGTCCTTATTACAACATTGAATCTAAGCTCCTCCATAGTTGTGTACAGTCATGATCATAAGAACATAATAAATTGGGATCTGCAGAAAGCCGATTGGCCCACACAGGGCAGATGCCTCTCACACCCAACCCTAATTATAAGGCCCAATTATAGGCCCAACTCACTAATACTATAAGGACTGACCTCACCAAAACGGTCAGAGGTCAACATAAGAAAACGGGAGTCTGCAGAGAACCGATAGGCTTACACCCGGCAGATCCCCCTCACACCCAACCCAGCATGTCCATATGCTTATTTAATTTTATCTTAACCCCTTCTCCACTGGCAATGTCCTTTCAACTTTATTCTGGCTACTATTAAACGATTGTATTCAGTTTAGAAAGGGCCTCCAGGAAATAACAGGCTTCAAACTATCTCCTTTAACCCCTTTTTACTACCACAGATCCTTCTTAATTAGCAACATAACGTCGTCTAAATATAGCGGCCATGAAATACAAAAGACGTCGCCGGTACAGAAGGGGTTAAAACTCTCACTATCGTTCTAAAGTCCCACTATAGCATATGCAGTCACTTATAATGCCTGTACATTCTCGAAGCTCGGGATGAACTGAATCTCCTTGCTATGTTTTGAGCTGATATGTACAGTTCGAAGGTTCGTTTAACCAGTTTGAGGCTTCAGAATGTATCCGAACTAATAAATTGCGGCTGACCTCTATTTCCATCTTAGACATTTGTATAAGCAGCTATAATGGGTTAAGGGGAGGTATTTAGTTTGTTCACTAGACCTCCATCAACCTTAAATTACACCCCCTTGAGTCCCTTTCAAGATAAATTTGTACATTTTTCGGTAGAAAAATGTCCCGGCCAAAGGCCGGTTCCTCTTAAATTACAGGCTCGCTATCGCTCGCCAGGATAAAATCGACACCTAAATGGCACGAAAGGTTTTAATATGGGGGTGAAGTTCTTAAAATCGCTAAACTAATGGGGCAAACGTTTTATAATATCAAAAGCAATTGGGCTAAACATGAGGGAGAAAGGGGTCCAGAAAAAAATCCCTCACGTGGAGACCTCCCCTTCATCATAGGCCAGTATTTAATTTGTATTGATGAAAATGGACTTCAACTTGTATTTTGGCCAGGTATATTGCATTTTACTCATAATAATTTCAACAACGATGGGCGACTTCCTATTAACCGTCTGTACCGGCGACGTCTCTTTTAATTGAGTTCAGCTACATTTAGACGATTTTACGAAGCATAGGAAGAATATATGGTAAGGATTAAGTTAGATAGTACGGTATATAGCCTTTTAATGGGTAGATGTCCTTCTTAAGCTGTACACAATCGTCTAATAGTTGCCAGAATATAATGAAAAGTACATCACCGGTACAGATGGGGTTAAAGATGATTCATGAACATTTCGAATCTCTTGCGCAACAATGCAGAAATCAGATTGAGCTCCCTATAGTCTATTCGCTGTAAGTAGGCGAGACATCATGACCTCTAACCTCTGTAACTCGAAAAAGGCTAGAGTAATCAAGCTAATATTACTACTATTTGGGAAGAGTCAGTCAAGGAATAGATGTGGACATTTACAGCCCATTTGTTCTAGCCCTTTTTGAGTTACAGAGGATAGAGGTCATGATTTCTCGCCTACTTACAGCGAATAGACTGGTTTATGTATTATAAGTAGGCGAGAATTCTTGATCTCTATCCTCTGTAACTCCAAAAGGGCTATAGCAAATGAGCTGTAACTTTCTAATCCCTGGCTGACTCTTCCCAATTGGTAGCCATAATAGCTCGATTGCTCTAGCGGTTTGTGAGGTATGGAGGTTAGAGGTAAAGATTATTTGGCCTACTTAAGGGCAGGCAGACCCTTTTTCTGGACCCCCTTCTCCCTAATGTTTAGCCCCACTAGTTTTGAGATTATAAGACGTTCGGCCCATTAGTTTAGCGATGTTAACACCTTTCGCCCCATTTCGTTGTCAATTTTAAGACCTTTCGTGCCAATTAGGTGTCGATTTTTTCCTGGCGAGCGATAGCGAGCCTGCAATTTTAAGAGGAATCAGCCTTCGGCCGGGAAATTTTTCTACCGAAAAATGTACAAATTTATCTTGAAGGGGGGTCTAGGGGGTGTTTTTCTAAGCTTGATGGAGGTCTAGGGAGGAAACTAACAAATATATATGAATATATGAATTAATAGACCAAAACAAACGGTCTGCCTCCCCTTAAGACAAGGGTTCCCAACCTGGGGTACATGTACCCCAGGGGTACATTTGCACTTATCAGGGGGGTACATAGGGGTCTGAGAGAATAACCATAGTGTACAAAAACATGGTGTTCTAATCTACAGGCAGATTGCACAAAGTTGTATTTTTTAAATCAATTTCCTCATTTCAGTAAAGCGAAAACTTATATTTAAATTTGGCAAGAATGTAGTTACCTGGTGGACCGCCCGCCTTTACACTATGCGGACGCTTGCAATCATGTTCCCGGTCTATTTTGACTGCCGTGGGATACAATAATAGGTTGATTGAAGGGGGGCGTTTGCCCCCCTCACCCCCCATGACTTATTGTCCAATCATCATACATATTGCCAGCAGGGGTCAAATAGACAGAAAGAATATACGGGAACTTAAAAAATACAACCTGCTGAGCGATCGACCTATGTAAACATGACCTAAACCGGGTTGAACCGTACACCCGGATACTACATTCCTTCCTTAAAATTATATCAGTGAGGGGACTATTCCATTTTTTTCAACTATTATGTGACTTCCTGCGGAAATAAATGATTATTCTCCTGTTATCTATGTATGTTCATATTGTCTTCTCTGCCCGTGATCTTGTTTAAATAAATTAACAAAGAAATACAAATAATCCCCCCATTTTTAAAAGGACCTGAAGATAATTTTTAACATTATTATTATCATTATTATTATGATTGTATTATTATTATTAGTATTTTATTATTATTATCACTACTTTATTATTATCACTACTGTCTATTATTATTATTTGTTTATACTATTAGTAATTACTATTATCATTATTATCAACCAGATTTTCTGTGTATTTCCAGATGGAATTAGCAAGAATGGTAAAATCCAAAAAGGCAAAGAAAAATATGGAAACAAATGAGGAAACCAATGGTAAGATCATGGCCGTAGGAGCAACAGGCCGCTGCAAAACCCTCCCCTCGTCTGAACTCGGTTTAATGTGACTGGCCGGATTGATTTAAAAAACGGCACCTTATTATAGTTGTGAGAGATCCTTCCTAAGGCCGAATTTATGGGATACTCTCCTTGATTTTACATACCCGGTGGAGTTGATTATTGGTGAGAGATCTTTGCTAAGCCGAATTTATGGAACGTGGCTCTTGTTTTTATGCTCTGGAGTTGATAATTTGTGATGAGAGATCTTTCCTAAGCCGAATGACTGATAGGACAGTGTTCTGCCAATATTGACTCTACTTTAAGCTTATATTAGAGAGGACTTTACTAAAGCGAGGATTAATGTTTAAATATTCGCCATGCTGCAGTAATAAGATTCAATAATAGTTAGATCCAGTATATGTGAGATATTACTTAGACGAATGACAAGAAGACCAGAACAAGAGAAGAAGTAGAAGAAGAAACGACGAAGGAATACCACATATGAAGAGGAAGCAGTGGAAAACCATAATTAAAGAGAAGATCACAAACGTAAGAATAAGAAGGAGGACTAAAAGATCTAGACAAGGCGAATTTGCAAGAAGTTTTCCGACATGTTCTAATAAGTATCCCACAATCCACAAATTGATATGAAAGAAGCTTATAATCTTGCTATGTAGGATCTGCATCTTGACACAGTGAAAAGCTAAAGTTCCAATCCTCTCCATCAAGTGTTAGAATCCTGAAGCTTTGGATAATTAAAGGTGTTCGTTTTTGTGACAGACTAAAAGTTCCAAATTTCTCCATCAAATATCCGAAAATCAATCTTTGGTAAATTTCAGGTGTTCGTTTTGTGACAGACTTAAGTTTCAATCTCTCCATCAAGAGTTCGAATCTGAAGCTTTGGACAATTATTAAGATGTTCGTTTTGTGACAGGCTTAAGTTTCAATCTCTCCATCAAGAATCCGAATTTTAAGCTCTGGGAAAATCAGGCGTTCGTTTTGTAAATGTGGCCCCTGTATCGAATAGTAGCCGGAACTTTTGTAGGGTCTGTGCTGCGATGGGAGTCTTCCAAACACTTCCTTCATCGCAGAACATAAGAAAACGGGAGTCTGCAGAAAGCCGATTGGCCTACACAGAGCAGATCCCTTTCACACCCAACCCATCTCGTCATGTTCGTGGTCATGTCAACGCTAAGGTAGGTACAGAGTTTTATCAATTAGTTTTGATACTAATGTTGTCACCAGATTAATAGTAGACCTATTATGTTGTTAACCCCGTCTCCTAAATCTCTACCGTCGACTTCTTTTGTATTTTAATTCACGTACTTTAAGGCGGTTTTATGAAGCTTAGGAAGGATATATGGCAGCTAAAAGGAATAAATTGAGATAGGTCTGTAGCTTTTAATTGGTAGACGTCCTTCCAAAGCTGAATACAGTCGTCTGTCCCTCATGGTAGCCAAAATAAAGTGAATAAGATGTAGTCGGTAAAGAAGGGGTTAATAGGTCAAATTTACATACTATATTCTGTTTCTTTTCAACTGACGGTAAATTGCCAAAGTTCCCATCAAGATTTATCTTTATTTTGAAGATTTTGTAGTGAAATGTAGTGCTAATTATATAAACTTGGTCTTATTATTATGCACAGACATAGTAGTTTCATACTTGTCCAACCTTAAGTATCGAGGAAATTAGCTGCTCAGGGATTCACTTTATCGTCAGCTGAAAATAAACAGAGTATAGTTAATATGTTAATTCTCCAAAACTAGCCCATCATTGTAATCCCTGGTCTCATATAGTATTTTGCTCTTGGAATTTGTGGCATTGTTACTACCTAGTTGCTAAATATTCTTTCTTCGGAAAATGAAGTTGTATATGTTTATACTCTGGCCCCTTCCCCAATTTAGCCTTTTTTGTTTAAATGGGGGTGGCTGACTCGAGACAGAGCCCGAATAGGGACATGCACAACACATCAGAAAAACAAAACAAAACATAAAATCTCACATCGAGGTCGTTTACTTGTTGGACGGTCCCACCCGGATAACTACATCCTTCCCTTAAAAGTATATCAGTGCGTGACTATTCCATTGTTTTCACTAGTTGGTGACTTCCTGCGGCGCGGCCTCAATCTGTATTTGGTACTTGAAACAATCAGGTAATGTATACCCCTCGAGACAGCTGCCGTACCGCGCCGATAAGGGGGGGTGTCCGAGTATGTGCCCAGATCAAAATATTTTATAGTCACT
>CM064547.1:45921829-46024798 GCA_032716605.1 Paralithodes platypus | reverse complement strand
TGAGTTAACCCCTTCTATAACGGCGACGTCTTTTTAATATTATTCTTGCTACTACAGGTATTAAACGATTGTGTTGTATTTATAAAGTACAACTAACAGGCTTCGAACTCTCTCACTTAACCCTTTTCACTAACATAGAGCCTTCGTAAACTGCACAACATCGTCTAAATATAGCTAGAATAAAATTAAAAAGACGTCACCGGTTCAGAAGGGGTTAATAACGAAGCGGCGTGGATATTAGTTGCAGAACAAATATATAATAACTGTGTTGGTGGTGTAATGGTTTAGATGCTTATGTTCTGGGGGTGGTGTCCCGAGTTCGAATCCCGGGAGGACCATATGCTTTCATTAGTGTATTCAAGTACATCGGGGTTTGTAATTTGATGATTAATGTTAAGAACGGGGTGTTACTTAAGGGGAGATTTCCACTTGAGGGATTTTTTTCTGGATCCCTTTCTCTCTCATGTTTAGCCCCATTGCTTTTAGATTTTAAGACGCTCACCCACTTTAGTTTGGCGATTTTAAGAACTTTCGCCCCATTTCTGTAAATTTTAAGAACTTTCGTGCCATTTAGGTGTTGATTTTTTCCTGGCGAGCGATAGCGAGCCCGTAATTTGAGAGGAACCGGCCTTCGGCCGGGAAATTTTTCTACCGAAAAATGTACAAATTTATCTTGAAAGGGGGTCTAGGGGGTGTTAATTTTAAGCTTGATGGAGTTCTAGGGAAGAAACTAAATACCTCCCCTTAAACTAAATACCTCCCCTTAAACTAAATACCTCCCCTTAAACTAAATACCTCCCCTTAAACTAAATACCTCCCCTTAAACTAAATACCTCCCCTTAAACTAAATACCTCCCTTAAATACCTCCCCTTAATAGAAACAAGAATCATTGAGCTACGAGCAGCGAAGCGATATCCATTTAGGTAAGCTGTGATCTAGGAATAGGTCATTACAGAAATAACCAATAGATAGAGAAATAATAGGTCATTACAGAAATAACCAATAGATAGAGAAATAATAGGTCATTACAGAAATAACCAATAGATAGAGAAATAATAGGTCATTACAGAAATAACCAATAGATAGAGAAATAATAGGTCATTACAGAAATAACCAATAGATAGAGAAATAATAGGTCATTACAGAAATAAACCAATAGATAGAGAAATAATAGGTCATTACAGAAATAACCAATAGATAGAGAAATAATAGGTCATTACAGAAATAACCAATAGATAGAGAAATAATAGGTCATTACAGAAATAACCAATAGATAGAGAAATAATAGGTCATTACAGAAATAACCAATAGATAGAGAAATAATAGGTCATTACAGAAATAACCAATAGATAGAGAAATAATAGGTCATTACAGAAATAACCAATAGATAGAGAAATAATAGGTCATTACAGAAATAACCAATAGATAGAGAAATAATAGGTCATTACAGAAATAACCAATAGATAGAGAAATAATAGGTCATTACAGAAATAACCAATAGATAGAGAAATAATAGGTCATTACAGAAATAACCAATAGATAGAGAAATAATAGGTCATTACAGAAATAGCCAATAGATAGAGAAATAATAGGTCATTACAGAAATAACCAATAGATAGAGAAATAATAGGTCATTACAGAAATAGCCAATAGATAGAGAAATAATAGGTCATTACAGAAATAACCAATAGATAGAGAAATAATAGGTCATTACAGAAATAACCAATAGATAGAGAAATAATAGGTCATTACAGAAATAACCAATAGATAGAGAAATAATAGGTCATTACAGAAATAACCAATAGATAGAGAAATAATAGGTCATTACAGAAATAACCGATAGATAGAGAAATAATAGGTCATTACAGAAATAACCAATAGATAGAGAAATAATAGGTCATTACAGAAATAACCAATAGATAGAGAAATAATAGGTCATTACAGAAATAACCAATAGATAGAGAAATAATAGGTCATTACAGAAATAACCAATAGATAGAGAAATAATAGGTCATTACAGAAATAACCAATAGATAGAGAAATAATAGGTCATTACAGAAATAGCCAATAGATAGAGAAATAATAGGTCATTACAGAAATAACCAATAGATAGAGAAATAATAGGTCATTACAGAAATAGCCAATAGATAGAGAAATAATAGGTCATTACAGAAATAACCAATAGATAGAGAAATAATAGGTCATTACAGAAATAACCAATAGATAGAGAAATAATAGGTCATTACAGAAATAACCAATAGATAGAGAAATAATAGGTCATTACAGAAATAACCAATAGATAGAGAAATAATTGAGTTAACCCCTTCTGTACCGCAGTGTCTTTTTGTAATATTCTTCTAACTATATTTAGACGATTTTGGGCAGTTTAAGGGGAGATTTCCACTTGAGGGAGTTTTTTTCTGGACTCCTTTCTCCCTCATGTTTAGCCCCATTGCTTTTGAGATTTTAAGACGTTCGCCCTAGTAGTTTAGACATTTTAAGAAATGTTGCCCCATTTCTGTCAATTTTAAGACCTTTCGTGCCATTAAGGTGTCGATTTTTTCCTGGCGAGCGATAGCGAGCCCGTAATTTAAGAGCAATCGGCCTCCGGCCGGGACATTTTTCTACCGAAAAATGTACACATTTATCTTGAAAGGGGGTCTAGGGGGTGTAATTTTAAGCTTTATGAAAACGTAGGGAACAAACTAAATACCTCCCCTTAAGAAGGATCTGTGGTAGTAAAATGGGATAAGTGAGATAGTTCAAAGCCTGTTGATTGTTGCAGGGCCCCTTTTAAGCTGAATAAAATCGTCAAATAGTAGCCAGGAGAATGTTAAGAGGTCGTTGGCGGTACAGAAGGGGTTAATGGCCAACCGGTGTGTACAGTCGCGCTAGTAAGTCATGTCCCAGCTGTCATTACGTTTGGCTTGCTTTGTGCTGTATTAATGTCTGTCAGATGTTGAATAGGGTGGGTAAGTGTAGGAACAGGTTTGTACATTTCACTCGATATGAAGAAATGAAGCTTAGATATTGCCGATACCAATTATTGATCAAAACACACATGACTTATTAGCGCGACTGTACATAAACATGCCGTGATCTAGGAATGCTTTTAATTGTTTTATTTATTTATTTTATTATATTTTATTTCATTTTATTTGTTTGGCCAGGAGGTGAATAGACTCGTTTGCCACCCAAATTCAACGTAGATATTTAACCCTTTGAGTACCAGCGACGTGTGTTACATTTCATTCTAGCTATATTCAGACGATATTATCCAGCTTAGAAGGGATCTGTGGTAGTTAAAAGGGTGGATTGATATAGTTTGCAGCGTTTAAATGGCTAGAGGTCCTTCCTAAGCTGACTACATTCGTCTAGTAGTTGCCAGAATATGTTGTAAAGGACGTCGCCGGTACAGAAGGGGTTAAGTGCCTGTTGTGGCAGTTACATACGCCTCGGACCCATATTACAGCAAATGTAGACTTACAAATGGAGTTAGGTTCCTAATTGAAAAGGTTGTTTTTATGGTACTGTAGCGTAAGGCTTCTTATTATAAGCCTATTAAAGACAACGTGTATGTATTCGAAAATGTTTCAGTGCAAGGTTTTTCAATTATCATTACCATTATTCCTGAGAGAGACTGTGTGTATGAGTGTGAGTGAGTGAGTGAGTGAGTGAGTGAGTGAGTGTGTGTGAAATAGGGAATGTTATGCAAGTGTCGTCTATGTATGTGTTCATGTGTGTGTGTGCTTTTGCGAGAGCAAGAGGAACGTGTAGTGTGTGTGTTTGCAAGTAAGCTACCTACAACTAATACAACAGTGCAACATTTGACACAGACAAACAGACAGACACACAGCCAGAGAGACAAACAGAAAGAGACAAACAGAGAGACACACACACACACACACACACACACACACACACACACACACACACACACACACACACACACACACACACACACACACAGACACGTTCAGGGAGCTCCTCAATATTCTCCAGCAAGAGTACAGTGGTAATTGTTCACCCAGAGTTCAACACTACCTCCACCACCACTACCTCCACCATCACCACCACCTCCAGCACCACCATCACCACCACCACCACCATCCCTTGTTCAACATCACAGTACACCACACTATGCACTACAACCATAATCTGTGGTACCTGTAGTAAAAAGGGTTTAGATAGTTCGAAGCCTGTTAATTGCTGGAGGCACTTTTTTAACTGAATAAACTCGTCAAATAAGTAGCCAGAATAAAATGAAAACGACGTCGCCGGTACAGAAGGGGTTAATTTAGTGGTGCATTATATCAGTACCCATCACGCCACACTACAACACAGTTCATCACACCATACTATTCCACACCACCACACCACATAATATCATACCCAACCACACCATCACGCCACACTACAACACAGTTCATCACACCATACTATTCCACACCACCACACCACATAATATCATACCCAACCACACCATCACGCCACACTACAACACAGTTCATCACACCATACTATTCCACACCACCACACCACATAATATCATACCCAACCACACCATCACGCCACACTACAACACAGTTCATCACACCATACTATTCCACACCACCACACCACATAATATCATACCCAACCACACCATCACGCCACACTACACCACACTTCATCACACCATACTATTCCACACCACCACACCACATAATATCATACCCAACCACACTATCTCGCCACACTACAACACACTTCATCACACCATACTGTTCCACACCACCACACCACATAATATCATACCCAACCACATCATCTCGCCACACTACAGCACACTTCATCACACCATACTAATCCACACCACCACACCACATAATACCACTTATTACCCTATCATACCAAACCACACCATCAAGCTACACTATACCACACTTCACCACAATACACCACACCATAAACACCTTATGATAACCACACCACACTACACCACACTAAAGTACACCACACCACACTACACCACATCACACTACACACCACCACAACATACTCCATCAAACCACACCACACACCCCTTAAATCACTACACCTCCCTGCACCACACAATCCTGGCACACTACACCTCATCACAATACACCACAGCACACTACTTCACTAACCCCCTTAAATCACCACACTACACCACACATTGTACACAGGCATGGCACTCTACACAGGCATGGCACTCTACACAGGCATGGCACTCTACACCACATCACCACAAAACACCTTGCTTTGTTTTATCTTTCGCTCCTTTTCTCTCTTTCTCTGGCTTGTATCCATTTGGCCCCATTCAGCCAAGTGTTTTAAGAAGTTTATCCCTATCCATATGGCGATGCCTTCCTGGTGAGCGATAGCGAGCCAGAATTGTATGGAGAAATCCGGCATTGCCGGAGAAATTTGTCTATCGAAAAAATGTACAAATTGAGCTTGTCAAAACAAAAATATATATATGCTGGCTTGCTACCGCTCGCCAGGAGAATATTGACACCTGGATGGGGATAAACGTCTTAAAACAGTTGGCTGAATGGGGCCGAATGGATACAAGTCAGGGAAAGAGAGAAAGGGAGAGAAAGGTACAAAAAAAAAAGCCGGTGACCCCCCTTAACCACAACATGTTAGGCCTAAATCACACCACACCACACCACACACCCCTTAAGTCACCACACCAAATTACACCACGCAATTATGATCCACTACAGCACAGCACAGCACACTCCGTCACAGCACACTACACAACCCCTTAACCCCTTCAGTACCGGAGCCATCCTTTTCATCATAATCTGGCTACTATTAGACGATCTTATTCAGTTTCCAAAGGGCCTCCAGCAATTAACAGGCTTCGAACTATCTCGCTTAACTCTTTTTACTACCACAAATCCTACTTAAACTGCACAAAATCGTTTAAGTTTAGCTAGAATATAATATAAAAGACGTCGCTGGTACAGAAGGGGTTAAATCACCACACCACACTTCATCACAACACACCACACTTCACTACAACCCACCACACTACACCACAACACCCCCCCACTTCACCACAACACATCAACACACTTCACCACAACACCACACATCACCACTACACCACACCACGCTTCACCACAACACACCACACTTCACCACAACGCACCACAACACACCACACTTCACCACAACACACCACACTTCACCACACCACACATCAACACACTTCACCACAACACAACACATCACCACTACACCACACCACACTTCACCACTACAACACACCACACTTCACCACAACACACCACACTTCACCACTACACCACAACGCACCACCACTACAACACACCACACTTCACCACTACACCACAACACAACACATCACCACTACACCACAACACAACACATCACCACTACACCACACCACACTTCACCACTACACCACACCACACTTCACCACTACAACACACCACACTTCACCACAACACAACACCACACTTCACCACTACACCACACCACACTTCACCACTACACCACACCACACTTCACCACACATCACCCCACACCACTTTCCCTTTACCTTGAACTCATGGTCAGAGGAAGTTGTTGCCGGCTTTGAAAGACCAGGAAATAGTTAAGGGGAGATATTATGTTTTTCCTGGACCCCCTTCTCCCTCATGTTTAGCCCTATTAGTTTGAGATTTTAAGACGTTCGCCTCATTAGTTTGACGATTTTAAAACCTTGCGCTCCATTTCTTTGTAATTAAGGGATTTCAAACTAGACTAACTACTTAAGGGGGGTGACCTGCTTTTTCTTATTTCTGTCCTTTTCTCTCTTTCTCTGGCTTGTATCCATTCGGCCCCATTCAGCCAACTATTTTAAGACGTTTATCCCCATCTAGGTGTCGATTTCGTCCTGGCGAGCGATATCGAGCCATCATTATATATAGAAATCCGGCTTCGCCGGAGAAATTTTTCTATCGAAAAATGTACAAATTTAGCCTGCTGTCAAACAAAAATACAAAATATGCTGGCTCGCTACCGCTCACCAGTAAAAAATTGACACCTGGATGGGAATAAACGTCTTAAAGCAGTAGGCTGAATGGGGCCAAATGGATACAAGCCAGAGAAAGATAGAAAAGGACAGAACAAAAACAGGTGACCCCCCTTAAGTTCTATAAAATATATCTTTGTTTTCTTGGATTAAAACATGAACTAATACGATGTTAATACGATGTTAATACGACGTTAATACGCTCATAAATGGTTTCTCGTAGTCAAGGTGATAATAGTGTCTAGGGAATTGTAATATAGGGCCTACCTACTCTAACCAGAACAATGGTGTCCTTATTACAACATTGAATCTAAGCTCCTCCATAGTTGTGTACAGTCATGATCATAAGAACATAATAAATTGGGATCTGCAGAAAGCCGATTGGCCCACACAGGGCAGATGCCTCTCACACCCAACCCTAATTATAAGGCCCAATTATAGGCCCAACTCACTAATACTATAAGGACTGACCTCACCAAAACGGTCAGAGGTCAACATTAGAAAACGGGAGTCTGCAGAGAACCGATAGGCTTACCGGTAACCCGGTAACCCGGCAGATCCCCCTCACACCCAACCCAGCATGTCCATATGCCTATTTAATTTTATCTTAACCCCTTCTGTACCGGCAACGTCCTTTATTCTGGCTACTATTAAACGATTGTATTCAGTTTAGAAAGGGCCTCCAGGAAATAACAGGCTTCAAACTATCTCCTTTAACCCTTTTTACTACCACAGATCCTTCTCAATAAGCAACATAACGTCGTCTAAATATAGCGGCCATGAAATACAAAAGACGTCGCCGGTACAGAAGGGGTTAAAACTCTCACTATCGTTCTAAAGTCCCACTATAGCACTCGGTATAGCATATGCAGTCACTTATAATGCCTGTACATTCTCGAAGCTCGGGATGAACTGAATCTCCTTGCTATGTTTTGAGCTGATATGTACAGTTCGAAGGTTCGTTTAACCAGTTTGAGGCTTCAGAATGTATCCGAACTAATAAATTGCGACTGACCTCTATTTCCATCTTAGACATTTGTATAAGCAGCTATAATGGGTTAAGGGGAGGTATTTAGTTTGTTCACTAGACCTCCATCAACCTTAAAATTACACCCCCTTGAGTCCCTTTCAAGATAAATTTGTACATTTTTCGGTAGAAAAATGTCCCGGCCAAAGGCCGGTTCCTCTTAAATTACAGGCTCGCTATCGCTCGCCAGGATAAAATCGACACCTAAATGGCACGAAAGGTTTTAATATGGGGTGAAAGTTCTTAAAATCGCTAAACTAATGGGGCAAACGTTTTATAATATCAAAAGCAATGGGGCTAAACATGAGGGAGAAAGGGGTCCAGAAAAAAATCCCTCAAGTGGAGACCTCCCCTTCAACATAGGCCAGTATTTAATCTGTATTGATGACAATGGACTACAACTTGTATTTTGGCCAGGTATATTGCATTTTACTCATAATAATTTCAACAACTATGCGTGACTTCATATTAACCCCTTCTGTACCGGCGACGTCTTTTATAATTGAGTTCAGCTACATTTAGACGATTTTAAGAAGCTTAGGGAGAATATATGGTAGTTAAAAGGATTTATTGAGATAGTCGGTATAGCCTTTTAAATGGGTAGATGTCCTTCTTAAGCTGTACACAATCGTCTAATAGTTGCCAGAATATAATGAAAAGTACATCACCGGTACAGAAGGGGTTAAAGATGATTCATGAACATTTCGAATCTCTTGCGCAACAATGCAGAACACAGATTGAGCTCCCTATAGTCTATTCGCTGTAAGTAGGCGAGAAATCATTACCTCTAACCTCTGTAACTCGAAAAAGGCTAGAGTAATCAAGCTAATATTACTACTATTTGGGAAGAGTCAGTCAAGGAATAGATGTGGACATTTACAGCCCATTTGTTCTAGCCCTTTTTGAGTTACAGAGGATAGAGGTCATGATTTCTCGCCTACTTACAGCGAATAGACTGGTTTATGTATTATAAGTAGGCGAGAATTCTTGATCTCTATCCTCTGTAACTCCAAAAGGACTATAGCAAATGAGCTGTAACTTTTCATACCTATTCCCCGGCTGACTCTTCCCAATTGGTAGAAATATTAGCTCGATTACTCCAGTGGTTTGTGAGTTATGGAGGTTAGAGGTAAAGATTATTTGGCCTACTTAAGGGCAGGTGGACCCTTTTTCTGGACCCCCTTCTCCCTAATGTTTAGCCCCACTAGTTTTGAGATTATGAGACGTTCGGCCCATTAGTTTAGCGATTTTAACACCTTTCGCCCCATTTCGTTGTCAATTTTAAGACCTTTCGTGCCAATTAGGTGTCGATTTTTTCCTGGCGAGCGATAGCGAGCCTGCAATTTTAAGAGGAATCAGCCTTCGGCCGGGAAATTTTTCTACCGAAAAATGTACAAATTTATCTTGAAGGGGGGTCTAGGGGGTGTTTTTCTAAGCTTGATGGAGGTCTAGGGAGGAAACTAACAAATATATATGAATATATGAATTAATAGACCAAACAAACGGTCTGCCTCCCCTTAAGACAAGGGTTCCCAACCTGGGGTACATGTACCCCCAGGGGTACATTTGCACTTCTCAGGGGGTACATAGGGGTCTGAGAGAATAACCATAGTGTACAAAACATGGTGTTCTAATCTACAGGCAGATTGCACAAAGTTGTATTTTTATCAATTTCCTCATTTCAGTAAGCGAAACTTATATTTAAATTTGGCAAGAATGTAGTTACCGGGTGGACCGCCCGCCTTACACTATGCGGACGCTTGCAATCATGTTCCCGTCTATTTTGACTGCCGTGGGATACAATAATAGGTTGAAGGGGGGCTTTTGCCCCCCTCACCCCCCATGACTTATTGTCATCATCATACATATTGCCAGCAGGGGTCAAATAACAGAAAGAATATACGGGAACTTAACCGTGAGCGATCGACCTATGTAAACATGACTACCGTTGGACCGTACACCCGGATACTACATCCTTCCCTTAAAATTATATCAGTGAGGTGACTATTCCATTGTTTTCACTATTATGTGACTTCCTGCGGAATAAATATTATTCTCCTGTTATCTATGTATGTTCATATTGTCTTCTCTGCACGTGATCTTGTTTAAATAAATTAACAAAGAAATACAAATATCCCCATTTTTAAAGACCTGAAGATAATTTTTAACATTATTATTATCATTATTATTATGATTACTATTATTATTATTAGTATTATTATTATTATCACTACTTTATTATTATCACTACTGTATTATTATTATTTGTTTTACTATTATTATTACTATTATCATTATTATCAACCATATTTTCTGTGTATTTCCAGATGGAATTAGCAAGAATGGAAAATCCAAAAAGGCAAAGAAAAATATGGAAACAAATGAAGGAAACCAATGGTAAGTCTGGCCGTAGGAGCACAGGCCCTGCAAAACCCTCCCCTCGTATGAACTCGGTTTATGTGACTGCCGGATTGATAAAACGCACCTTATTATATTTGTGAGAGATCCTTCCTAAGCCGAATTTATGGAACTCTCCTTGATTTTATACCCTGTGGAGTTGATTATTGGTGAGAGATCTTTGCTAAGCCGAATTTATGGAACTGGCCTTGTTTTTAGCTCTGGAGTTGATAATTTGTGATGAGAGATCTTTCCTAAGCCTAATGACTGATAGACAGTGTTCGCCAATATTTACTCTACTTTAAGCTTATATATGAGAGGACTTTACTAAGCGAGATTAATGTTTAAATATTCGCCATGCTGCAGTAATAAGATTCAATAATAGTTAGATCCAGTATATGTGAGATATTACTTAGAAGAATGACAAGAAGACCAGAACAAGAGAAGAAGTAGAAGAAGAAAAGACGAAGGAATACACATATGAAGAGGAAGCAGTGAAAACCATAAATTAAAGAAGATCAAAAGTAAGAATAAGAGGAGGACTAAAAGATCTAGACAAGGCGATTTGCAGAAGTTTCCGACATTTCTAATAAGTATCCACATCTCTACAAATTGATATGAAGAAGCTTATAATCTTGCTATTTAGGATCTGCATCTTGACACAGTGAAAAGCTAAAGTTCCAATCTCTCCATCAAGTGTTAGAATCTGAAGCTTTGGATAATTAAGGTGTTCGTTTTGTGACAGACTAAAGTTCCAAATTTCTCCATCAAATATCCGAAAATCAAGCTTTGGGAAATTCAGGTGTTCGTTTTGTGACAGACTAAAGTTCCTAATCTCTCCATCAAGAGTTCGAATCTGAAGCTTTGGACAATTAAGATGTTCGTTTTGTGACAGGCTAAAATTACAATCTCTCAAGAATCCGAATGTTAAGCTTTGAGAAATTAAGGTGTTTGTTTTGTAAATGTGGCCCCTGTATCGAATAGTAGCCGGAGATTTTGTAGGGTCTGTGCTGCGATGGGAGTCTTCCAAACTCTTCCTTCATCGCGGAACATAAGAAAACGGGAGTCTGCAGAAAGCCGAATGATCTACACATGGCAGATCTCTTTCACATCCAACCCATCTCTTCATGTTCATGGTCCTGTCAATGCTAAGGTAGGTACAAAGTTTATCAATTAGTTGGTGATACTAATGTTGTCACCATATTAATAGTAGACCTATTATGTTGGTAACCCCTTCTCTACCGGCGACGTCTTTTGTATTTTATTTCAGCTACATTTAGGCGGTTTTATGAAGCTTAGGAAGGATATATGGCAGCTAAAAGGATAAATTGAGATAGTCTGTAGCTTTTAATTGGTAGACGTCCTTCCAAAGCTGAATAAAGTCGTCTCATGGTAGCCAAAATAAAGTGAAGAAGATGTAGTCGGTAAAGAAGGGGTTAATAGTCAAATTTACATACTATATTCTGTTTCTTTTCAACTGACGGTAAATTGCAAAGTTCCCATCAAGATTTATCAGTTATTTTGAAGATTTTGTAGTGAAATGTAGTGCTAATTATATAAACTTGGTCTTATTATGATGCACAGACATAGTAGTTTCATACTTGTCCAACCTTAAGTATCGAGAAATTAGCTGCTCAGGGATTCACTTTATCGTCAGCTGAAAATAAACAGAGTATAGTTAATATGTTAATTATCCAAAACTAGCCCATCATTGTAATCCCTTCTCATATAGTAATTTGCTCTTGGAATTTTGTCATTGTTACTACCTAGTTGCTAAAGATTCTTTCTTCGGAAAATGAAGTTGTATATGTGTATACTCTGGCACCTTCCCCAATTATCCTTTTTTGTTTAAATGGGGGTGGCTGACTCGAGACAGAGCCCGAATAGGGACATCACAACACATCAGAAAAACAAAACAAAACATAAAATCTCACATCTAGGTCGGTTACTTGTTGGACGGTACACCCGGATACTACATCCTTCCCTTAAAATTATATCAGTGAGGTGACTGTTTTCACTATTATGTGACTTCCTGCGGCCCACAATCTGTATTGGACTTGAAACAATCAGGTATGTATACTAACTCGAGACAGCTGCAGTACCGCCCGATAATGTCCGAGTATGTGACAGATCAAAATATTTTATAGTCACTGAGTTCATTGTATTGATAATATCAATGCTAAGACACCTATCAGTCTACACATACATATTTCATAATAAAATAATATAAAATTGACATAATTTTATCAATTTTTATCCTAAATTGTTAGGGGTACATGGGTACCTATCAGAATGCCCAAGGAACTAAAAGGTTGGGAACCCCTGCCTTAAGATGAATAGCCTATGTATGATGGCTACTGTCTGTACAACATGTAAGGCTAAGCAGTAAAAGCTTCTAAAGTTATAGTCTTTTAACGATTATGTAATAGCATACACAATACATAGAGTGATTATGGTAATGATTCGTGAAATCATTTAACCCCTTCAGTACCGGCGACATCTTTTGTATTTTATTTCAGCTACATTCAGACGATTATTTGAAGCTTCGGAAGGATATATGGTAGCTAAAAGGATTAATAGAGACAGGCTGCAGCCTTTTAACCCTCTCCGACATATGAAGCGATTTTGAGCCTATTAGGGATACGTACTTTAAAGCCTTTGTTACCATCAGGGGTATTTAGAAACCTTTAGTTTAGTTACTTCAACCTCTGCAGTTGTCTTTGAGTTAGCTGTGGGCAGAAAACTAATTTTGGAGAGGTAATTATATGAGTGAGAGAACTCTATTTCTTATTGCTAATCTGGCAACCTCTGCGTCATATGTGCGTGAAAAGGTTAATGCGTACACATTCTTCCTAAGCTGAATCAAATAGTCTAATACTACCCAGAATATAACAAAACGGACGTCATAATGGGTTACTTGTAATAAAGGCCGTACTGTAAACTATCATATCTAGCAACCTCAATCACCACTCACGTCCCTCGTTACAGGAAAAAAAAAAGGCAAGAATGTAGTTACCGGGTGTACCGCCCGTCTTGTTTACACTACGCGGACGCTCACCATCATGTTCCCGTCTATTTTGACTGCCTTTGGATTACAAAATACATTACCCTAACCAAACAACCTAACCTAACCTAGTATTATAAATTTATAAGTATTTATTTTATTATAAGTATTTATAGATGATTTATGTTGTATGTCGGTAGTGGTACACCCGGTAACTACATCCATCCCGGAAAAAGAGATAGGTATAGTGTTCTCAATTTACTTAGCCATCATAATAATAACAACAACATAAAGTCAAAGACATAATTATACAGTAGTTTCCCCTATAAAATATAAATCTAGTGACATTAAGGGAGATATCCACTTGAGAGATGTTTTTCTTGACTCCTTTCTCCCTCATGTTTAGCCCCATTGATTTTCTAATTTTAAGACGTTCGCCCCATTATTTTGACGATTTTAAGAACTTTCGACCCATTTCTGTCAATTTTAAGACCTTTCGTGCCATGTAGGTGTCGATTTTATCCTGGCGAGCGATAGCGAGCCTGTAATAAAAGAGGAACCGGCTTTCAGCCGGGACATTTTTCTACCGAAAAATTTACAAATTTATCTTGAAAGGGGGTTCAGGGGGAGTAATTTTAAGCTTGATGGAAGTCTAGGGAATCAACTAAAAAACCTCCCCTTAAAGAACTGCAGATGGCGTACCGTACTTGGGTAACATTTCAGTGTGACGTTGGGGGTACTTTCCTATCTGTTTTCAAGTCTACTCCTAGCTCTCTCCTGCAGTGTTGCCAATCTAGCTACTTTCCCGCTAGATCTGGAGGTATATTCTTCGATCTAGCGACCATTATTTTTTACATTTAGCTACATGGATTCTAGCGATATTGTGTAGTATTTGAGGCATTTTAGAACCATGCGTGCGCCAACTAGGTGTTTGTGCTGGCACAACCGTCGTGTGTATGGGTGTGATGAAAGCTTGTACAATTGATTGAAACCGTTTACTAGATACCGGTACAGTTAACCCCTTCTGTACCGGCGACGTCTTTTACATTTTCGTCTAGTTATATTTAGACGATTGTGTGCGGTTTCAGAAGGATTCGCGGTGGTAAAAAGGGTTAAGTGAGATAGTTCGAAGCCTATTGATGGCTGGAGGCCCTTTTTAAACTGAATAAAATAGTCAAATAGTAGCCAGAACAAAGTAAAAAGGCCGTCGCCGGTATAGAAAGGGTTAATACGGTCTGGCTAATCATGGTTGCGCACTCGTGATTGATAGTGTATGGGGGGGGGGGGGGGGGGCTTTATGTAGAGATTTGGCCATTATTCTAGCTTCAGGGACTATCAACCCTATTGGATTATGAAGCCAGCACACTAAGTCAAGAATAACATCAGGACCGGAGCCTCTCGTCGAAAACTCCAGTCCTTTGTTATTCTAGCGATTTTCGGTTTTTACTTACTATCTAGCGGACTTTATATGGCAACCCTGCTTCTCCTGACAGTCAACCGCGAGTGGTTAAGGGGAGATTTCGAATTTTTTTCTGGACACCTTTCTCCCTCACGTTTAGCCCCATTGCTTTTGAGATTTTAAGACGTTCGCCCTACTAGTTTGGCTATTTTAAGAACCCTCGCGCCATTTCTGTCAATTTTAAGACCATTCGTGCCATTTAGGTGTCGAGTTTTTCCTGGCGAGCGATAGCGAGCCTGTAATTTAAGGGGAACCGGCCTTTGGCCGGGACATTTTTCTACCGAAAAATGTACAAATTTATCTTGAAAGGGGGTCAAGGGGGTGACATTTTTAGATTGCTGGAGGAGTAGGAAACAACGTGGAAACCTCCCCTTAACAGTGACGGACGTGATTTGATTCTTTGGTAATATAGATACACAAACGACGAAATGTGGAGGGTTGGTTACTGCCGATACATACAATGAACCTGGTGTTAAGGGAAGGTATTTAGTTTGTTCCCTAGACCTCCATCAAGCTTATAATTACACCCCCTTCAGTCCCTTTCAAGATAAATTTGTACATTTTTCGGTAGAAAAATGTCCCGGCCGAAGGCCGGTTCCTCTTAAATTACAGGCTCGCTATCGCTCGCCAGGATAAAATCGACACCTGAATTGCACGAAAGGTCTTAATATGGGGTGAAAGTTCTTAAAATCGCTAAACTAATGGGGCAAACGTTTTATAATATCAAAAGTAATGGGGCTAAACATGAGGGAGAAAGGGGTCAAGAAAAAAATCCCTCAAGTGGAGATCTCCCCTTAAGCTACAAACGTGAGCAGTGAATAGTGTGAGCTCTAATGGCAGTGCAGACAGAATAATCCAGAAACGTAGCCGTAACTACCGCTTGCGTTGTTAGCAATGGTTTTATTAGCGAGCGTCCTCCGTCCTCTCGGCTACCACCACGCCATTCAAGATCCAAGACATTGATTCAAGGGGAGGTTTTTAGTTGGTTCCCTAGACTTCCATCAATCTTAAAATTACACCCCCTAGACCCCCTTTCAAGATAAATGTGTACATTTTTCGGTAGAAAAATGTTCAGGCCGAAGGCCGATTCCTCTTAAATTACAGGCTCGCTATCGCTCGCCAGGACAAAAATTGACAGCTAAATGGAACGAAAGGTCTTAAAATTGACAGAAATGGGGCGAAAGTTCATAAAATAATCCAACTAATGGGGCGAACGTCTTAAAATTTCAACAGCAATGGGGCTAAATATGAGGGAGAAAGGGGTCCAGAAAAGAAAAAAAAGTGTCCCTCAAGTGGAAATGCCCCTCCCTCTTAACGTTGGGTTTCTGGTATAGGTTAGGTGCGAAATTACTTTTACATCAAAACTATAACGCCAATACTGATGTACTAAATTAATATATTCAAAGAAGGAAGCCTAGTATAGTCAGAGTGCTGGTATATGATTACGTGGTCCAGAAAGGAGTTGATTAAGGGGAGGTTTTTTAGTTTGGTCCCTAGATATCCTTCAAGCTTAAGATTACACCCCCTTGAGCCTCTTTCAAGATAAATTTGTACATTTTTCGGTAGAAAAATGTCCCGGCTGAAAGCCGGTTCCTCCTAAATTACAGGCTCGCTATCGCTCGCCAGGATAAAATTGACACCTAAATGGCACGAAAGGTATTAAAATTAACATAAATGGGTTGAAAGTTCTTAAAATCGTCAAAATAATGGGGCGAACGTCTTAAAATTAGAAAAAACAATGGGGCTAAACATGAGGGAGAAGGGAGCCCAGAAAAAAAAAATCCCTCAAGTGGAAATCTCCCCAGAACAACACAACCCCTTAGTCATCAGTGAGTGGCATATATAATGAGGTTCTTTGTGTGTTTGTGTATAGTGACAAGGAACCGCCCACAAACTACCGAAAAATGTACAAATTTATCTTGAAAGGGGGGTTTAGGGGGGGGGGGGTTTAAGCCGGTCTAGCGAGGAAACTAACAAAAAAAAAAACGAATTATAAATACATACGTACGGTAGAGTACAAAACAACCACTACTCCCTTAAGGGGGTGGTGACCTGTTTATGTTCTGTCCTCTTCTATCTTTGTCTGGCTTGTATCCATTTGGCCCCATTCAGCCAACTATTTTAAGACTTTTATCCCCATCTAGGTGTCGATTTCTGCCTGGCGAGCGATAGCGAGCCAGCATTATATGAAGAAATCCGGCTTCGCCGGAGACATTTTTCTATCGAAAAATGTACAAATTTAGCCTGCTGTCAAACAAAAATAAAAAATATGCTGGCTCGCTACCGCTCACCAGTAAAACATTGACACCTGGATGGGGATAAACGTCTTAAAATAGTAGGCTGAATGGGGCCAAATTGATACAAGCCAGAGAAAGATAGAAAAGGACAGAACAAAAACAGGTCACCCCCCTTAATGGCCTCTTCCAGGATTCGCCTGTGAGTATGATGACAATCAGCGCTGTGTCGGCAACTAGTTGGCAAACCGGGGCAATGTTACCTCAAGACCGAGTTGAATGGGAGAGAAAATACAAGAACATTTGCATAAAGTTGTGCATTGTTTTGGCCATTTAATCACTTGCAGAAGAATAATGGGAACTATCAAATTTAACATTAATTGGTATTATCGGGGTATGGACGTTTCGTCACTACCCGGTTCGTCCCCAAAAACCCGTTTCGTCACCAAAATTCAGACCCGTTTCGTCACCACTATGTTTAATAGTCCAAAAGGCATTATTTGCAGCTTGGTTCGAAACTCATAAACCACTCAAATGTATATTCTTGCCCAGAATGTCACTAAAGTATGAACACACCGGAATGTAGCGAACTATACCGACATATATAGATGCTTCCTCGGGCCCGGGCTCTCGTGACCCCCTGAAGAGGAAATGTAGATACAATATTGCCACTTTATTTTAACATGCACTCTACACGTCAACCGAGAGTTCCTGCCGCATATCTGGGTTTACGCATATCATATCATTGAGACTTACGCATTATAGTGTATTTAATTCCAGAGTTAAGAGTTGCATTTATGCTTTAGAGTTCCTTGTCATTCGAACTCTTTGTATTTATCATTTTGGGAATCTACCATTGCCTCGTTTATTTACCAGTTACAATCATTCTGTGTTCTTATAAACTAATTAGACCTACTGTACATGTGTTCAAGCTAACCCATTTACCTTACTTTTAGGACGATTATTTGTTAGAGGTTTATTTCGCCTCTTAATTGTATCTAATTTATCCTGTGTACGAGTGTCCCGCTGAACAACCCTCTGTATAATTTATATGTCTGTGTGCCTATCCAAGTGTTGTGAATAAAAACCATTGTACCTACCATCGTGTTTCTGTGCATTGTATGTCATCTGTTTGATGTAGATATAGTCGAGGTCAGTCCTCTCCCAGTCGAGAGCAGCCTAAGTTAGACGATTACTGCACAACTCCCAGAGCTGGGAAGTGTAGGCTAACCAGAATATATACCTCGCTCCGCTAAAGCGTGGCATAACAGGTAGGCTACATATTATAATATGCACAACACATGATGATAGAGAACACTAACATATTTTAGAGATGTAATTAGTGTGGAAATGTATGCGTTATGAACGAGAAGACCGATTTCGATTCTTGGTCGCTTAAACCTACTTTACTACCGTACACGAAAAAGTGGATCTGGTTGTATTGTTGGTAGCGTCTATTAAGAGACAGTGAGTATCGTATTATATATAAGACAACCTTCTGACAAACGATATCAGAATCTAACAAAACCATATCAGATACATATCTACCGTCCCATAATACAAATAGGCAACCAATCATTAAGTTTTTATCACAAATTATAACCATAAATATTTAAATCAAGGTTCAATGCCCTTGAAATGGTAGTGGCTCATTATGGTGACGAAACGTCCGAGATCGCGGTGACGAAACGGGTCTGAGAGGTGGTGACGAAACGGGTTGATGACGAAACTTACTGTATCCGTATTATCCTGTGTAGCGGGGAAACCTGTTCTTATATCTCAATAATTTGGTAATGTTACAATAGATTTTAACCTTTTTCCATTCATAAATAGTCCACTAATACACTATACTAGATAGATTAGGTTAGCGTAGGTTCTGGTTAGGTTAAAGATATTGTTCAATGTTTCTTAGTAAATAGACATCTGAACAACAATGCTCCCCGCTACACAGGATCTGAACAACAATAGACATCTGAACAACAATGCTCCCCGCTACACAGGATCTGAACAACAATAGACATCTGAACAACAATGCTCCCCGCTACACAGGATCTGAACAACAATAGACATCTGAACAACAATGCTCCCCGCTACACAGGATCTGAACAACAATAGACATATGAACAACAATGCTCCCCGCTACACAGGATCTGAACAACAATAGACATCTGAACAACAATGCTCCCCGCTACACAGAATCTGAACAACAATAGACATCTGAACAACAATGCTCCCCGCTACACAGGATCTGAACAACAATAGACATCTGAACAACAATGCTCCCCGCTACACAGGATCTGAACAACAATAGACATCTGAACAACAATGCTCCCCGCTACACAGGATCTGAACAACAATAGACATCTGAACAACAATGCTCCCCGCTACACAGGATCTGAACAACAATAGACATCTGAACAACAATAGACATCTGAACAACAATGCTCCCCGCTACACAGGATCTGAACAACAATAGACATCTGAACAACAATGCTCCCCGCTACACAGGATCTGAACAACAATAGACATCTGAACAACAATGCTCCCCGCTACACAGGATCTGAACAACAATAGACATCTGAACAACAATGCTCCCTGCTACACAGGGTCTTACCCATAATGGGAACTATCAAGCTTAACATTAATTGTGTATACTTAATAATAATGACTGTAAACAAATGACTTCGTTTGATACTGGCTATGAAATGTAAACAAATGACTTCGTTTTGATACTGGCTATTAAATTTAAACAAATGACTTCGTTTTGATACTGGCTATGAAATGTAAACAAATGACTAAGTTTTGATACTGGCTATGAAATGTAAACAAATGACTTCGTTTTGATACTGGCTATGAAATGTAAACAAATGACTTCGTTTTGATACTGGCTATGAAATGTAAACAAATGACTTCGTTTTGATACTGGCTATGAAATGTAAACAAATGACTTCGTTTTGATACTGGCTATGACATGTAAACAAATGACTTCGTTTTGATACTGGCTATGAAATGTAAACAAATGACTTCGTTTTGATACTGGCTATGAAATGTAAACAAATGACTTCGTTTTGATACTGGCTATGAAATGTAAACAAATGACTTCGTTTTGATACTGGCTATGAAAAGCGTCTTGTGTGCCGGCTTGGTCGACAAACAAGCCTTGGATAAACCTCTTAAGGGGAGATATCCACTTGAGGGATTTTTTTCTTGACCCCTTTCTCCCTCATGTTTAGCCCCATTGCTTTTGAGATTTTAACCACGTTCGCCCCATTATTTTGACGATTTTAAGAACTTTCGACCCATTTCTGTCAATGTTGAGACCTTTCGTGCCATTTAGGTGTCGATTTTATCCTGGCGAGCGATAGCGAGCCTGTAATTTAAGAGGAACCGGCTTTCAGCCGGGACATTTTTCTACCGAAAAATGTACAAATTTATCTTGAAAGGGGGTCAAGGGGGAGTAATTTTAAGCTTGATGGAAGTCTTGGGAATCAACTAAAAACCTCCCCTAATATAATGTTAGTATTATTTTCACATTTGCTTATACCCCTACACCTGTTGTTCATTGATATCGCATCATTTTGCTATCGTTTAGGTAATTATAGGGAAAAGGCTCGCACCCCCTTATTTGTCATGGGTTGCCCTCCAGATTTTGAGAAATGAGTGTGTTCAGGGTATTAGTGAGCCTATATTTCCAGCGCGTGGGAGATTAGACGTGGAAAAGGTTGACAGTCCATTTGCTCTAGCCCCTTTTGTTTTAGTTACAGAGGTGAGGGTTTAGGATTTCTGGTCTACCTATTATTTGGAACAGGGTATAGTGCGTACACAACTCCACCACCACCCTCCTCCTCCACCACCACACTTCACTCCACTTGGGTCGTCGTTTATGGGGGGTGACCTGCTTTTTGTTATTTCTGTCCTTTTCTCTCTTTCTCTGGCTTGTATCCATCCGGCCCCATTCAGCCAACTATTTTAAGACGTTTATCCCCATCTAGGTGTTCATTTCTTTTTGGCGAGCGATAGCGAGCCAACATTATATGAAGAAATCCGGCTTTGCCGGAGAAATTTTTCTATCGACAAATTTACAAATTTAGCCTGCTGTCAAACAAAAATTAAAAATATGCTGGCTCGCTACCGCTCAGCAGTAAAAAATTGACACCTGGATGGGGATAAACGTCTTAAAACAGTAGGCTGAATGGGGCCAAATGGATACAAGCCAGAGAAAGATAGAAAAGGACAGAACAAAAACAGGTCACCCCCCTCCCCCCCTTAACTCGTCGACAGGCCCTGGTAAATTGTGATCTGAAGGCAAGACTCTCTCAAAACGCCGGAGGGTTCTGGCGTCCAGCCAAGCCAATCGGCAATAACTTCGGCGTCAAACCTTTGCCAGATATTGCAGAGTTTAGCCAGGTCACAGAAAGGGAGATATATGGAACACTTACAGCTTGGCTATATTTATATCATGGTTAAGGGGAGGTCTTCATTTTGTTCCATAGACCTCCAGCAACCTTAAAATTACACCTTGACCCCCTTTCAAGATAAATTTGTACATTTTTCGGTAGAGAAAGGGACCGGCCGAAGGCCGGTTCCTCTTACATTGCAGGCTCGTTTTCGCTCGCCAGGAAAATATCGACAGCTAAATGGCACGAAAGGTCTTAAACTTGACTGAAATGGGGCGATATGTCTTTAAATCGCCAAACTAATAGGGCGAACGTTTTAAAATGCCAAAAGCAATGGGCTAAACATGAGGGAGAAAGAGGTCCAGAAAAAAAATATCTCTAGTAGAAATCTCCCCCTAAAGTGCATTGGTTGTCTTGTGTGGTTGGTAGTGTTGAGTAAATGGAGATATCTTTGAGGTTAGCCATGTGACAGGAGGAGGAGGAGGAGGGGGCTGGAGAGATGTATATATAGGGAACACTTAGGGCCGGATGTCATATGTGTAAATCAAACCTGTTGCGTGACTTAAAGCCCCCCCCCCCCTCCCCCCCCCATCCCCCTTCAACACACACACACACACACACACACACACACACACACACACACACACACACACCACGAACTGCAAGGGTCACGTAAGGAAATACTGGAAATGCCTTCGACCCAACCCAAATGTCTTAAGGTTTTCTGTAATCCTGTTTCTTGTTTTCCAGTGGTATACATATTATTATTTTGTTTTCTAACATTCTGATAGGACATACTGTCAGTATTTGACTTGTAGCTCTGTGATGGCGTTATTCTAGCAAATACAAGATTTTCACACACACACACACACACTCACTCCATTCTCTCTCTCTCTCTCTCTCTCTCTCTCTCTCTCTCTCTCTCTCTCTCTCTCTCTCTCTCTCTCTTTGAACAATCATAGAACTAAAATATATCTCTGAATCCCACAGAACCCTTTCCAAGCCAATTTGAAGTTGATCATATGACATCCGATTAAGGGGAGACTGGCCATTTTTTTTCTTGTTTTTGTTCTTTT
Source organism: Paralithodes platypus (assembly GCA_032716605.1). NCBI lineage: Eukaryota > Metazoa > Arthropoda > Malacostraca > Decapoda > Lithodidae > Paralithodes > Paralithodes platypus. Next base: position 46,002,152 of record CM064547.1, on the reverse strand, counting down.
TGTCTATTAATTAATTTATTCCTATATTTCTGACTTTCCTTGCTAGACCTCCATCAAGCTTAGAAACACCCCCTAGATCTCCCTTCAAGATAAATGTGTACATTTTTCGTTAGAAAAATTTCCCGGCCGAAGGCCGCTTCCTCTTAAAATTTCAGGCTCGCTATCGCTCGCCAGGAAATAATCGACACCTAAAGGGCACGAAAGGCCTTAAAATTGACAATGAAATGGGGCGAAAGGTATTAAAATCGCCAAACTAATGGGCCGAACGTCATAAAATCTTAAAAAACATATGGGGCTAAACACGAGGAAGAAGGGGGACCAGAAAAACGGCCTGTCTCCCCTTAACGATGCTAGTTCGGAATCAGACAAGCAGGCGTCTGTTTTCGGCTACTTTATCACAAAGTCTGATGTGAACAATTTGAATGATGTGTTCATAAGGATTCAGGAATCCGGTAAATCTAGTTTTCTTCCAATTGCTGATTTACAATTACGAAATATCCCACACATGCTACCAGCAAAGTTGCCGGTAATATCCCACACATGCTAAGAGCAAGGTTGCCGGTAATATCCCACACATGCTAAGAGCAAGGTTGCCGGTAATATCCCACACATGCTAAGAGCAAGGTTGCCGGTAATATCCCACACATGCTAAGAGCAAAGTTGCCGGTAAGATCCCACACATGCTACCAGCAAAGTTGCCGGTAAGATCCCACACATGCTACCAGCAAAGTTGCCGGTAAGATCCGGTAAGAACTGTGTTTTTCAGATGCCTATTTACTAAAAAACACTAACAATATTTTAACCTAACCTAACCAAAACCTAACCTAACCTAATGTCGTATATTAGTGGACTATTGATGAATGTAAAATGTAGGAGTGTATTGTAACTATACTAAATTATTGAGATATAAGTATAGGTCTCCCGGTACACAGGATTATACCGGTACCTAGTTTGTCTCCCGGTACACAGGATTATACCGGTACCTAGTTTGTCTCCCGCTACACAGGATTATACCGGTACCTAGTTTGTCTCCCGCTACACAGGATTATACCGGTACCTAGTTTGTCTCCCGCTACACAGGACTATACCAGTACCTAGTTTGTCTCCCACTACACAGGACTATACCGGTACCTAGTTTGTCTTCCGCTACACAGGATTATACCGGTACCTAGTTTGTCTCCCGCTACACAGGACTATACCAGTACCTAGTTTGTCTCCCGCTACACAGGACTATACCGGTACCTAGTTTGTCTCCCGCTACACAGGATTATACCGGTACCTAGTTTGTCTCCCGCTACACAGGACTATACCGGTACCTAGTTTGTCTCCCGCTACACAGGATTATACCGGTACCTAGTTTGTCTCCCGCTACACAGGATTATACCGGTACCTAGTTTGTCTCCCGCTACACAGGACTATACCGGTACCTAGTTTGTCTCCCGGTACACAGGACTATACCGGTACCTAGTTTGTCTCCCGCTACACAGGATTATACCGGTACCTAGTTTGTCTCCCGCTACACAGGATTATACCGGTACCTAGTTTGTCTCCCGCTACACAGGACTATACCGGTACCTAGTTTGTCTCCCGCTACACAGGATTATACCGGTACCTAGTTTGTCTCCCGCTACACAGGATTATACCGGTACCTAGTTTGTCTCCCAGTTGATGATTTACAGATTCTTGGCATGTACAGTCGCCGCACATATTCTATTATGTTGGGGTCGTGATTAGGTAGCGCTGCACCACTTCCCCAACCCCCTCCCTCGCTCCACCTCCTTCCCTTCCACTATTGGTAGGAGGTGGAATGAGGGAGGGGGGTTGGGGATCGGTGCCAAGATACGATTTGCTGGGATGGTTAAGAAATGGGGCACAGTTCACCCATGTCTCGAGTATTGTTCGTATGTGTGGGGAGATTCCACCCATGCCACACTTCCCGAGGAAAGCCAAAAGTATTTCGTCTAGTCAACTCCGCTCCTCTTACAATTTACCTACAATCTGTCTCTACACGCCACAATGTAGCATCCGTCTCACTCTTCTACCGCGATTACAATAAGCCAGTGTTCTTCAGAGCTACCTTCCTATTATAATAGTCTCCTACAGTCGTGTGCATATATAAGTGTGTACAATTTAAATGTGTTAGCCTTTGAAATCAGTTCTGGAGACTTTAAGCTCAAATAATAAAGCATTGGATTGGATTGTTTGCGGTGGAAATTGATCCAACCCACACCTTGTTCCATCATGTGGGTATTGTTTATTGACTATTACCTTTCGATCGTACAGTTACAGCGTTAAGGGGAGATGTCCAATTGAGGGATTTTTTTTCTTGACTCCTTTCTCCCTCATGTTTAGCCCCATTGTTTTTCTAATTTTAAGAAGTTTGCCCCATTATTTTGACGATTTTAAGAACTTTTAACCTATTTCTGTCAATTTTAAGTCCTTTCGTGCCATTTAGGTGTCGATTTTATCCTGGCGAGCGATAGCGAGCCTGTAATTTAAGAAGAACCGGCTTTCAGCCGGGACATTTTTCTACCGAAAAATGTACAAATTTATCTTGAAAGGGGCTCAAGGGGGTGTAATCTTAAGCTTGAAGGATATCTAGGGACCAAACTAAAAACCTTACCTTAAGGGGAGATGGGTCGTTTTTATGGTCCCCCTTCATCCTCATATTTAGCCCCATTAGTTTTCAGATTTTATGAAGTTCGACCCATTAGTTTGTCGATTTTAAAACCTTTCGTCCCATTTATATATCAATATCCAGACCTTTCGTGCCATTTAGGAGTCGTTTTTTTCCTGGCGAGCGATAGCAAACTCGCAATTTTAAGAGAAACCGGCCTTCGGCTAGGATATTTTCTATCGAAAAATGTACAAATTAATCTTGAAGGGAGTCTAGGAAGTATTATATTAAGCTTGATGAAGGTCTAGCCAGGAAACTAAAAAATTAATTAGGCTAATATAAAAATAAATAGACCCCCCCCCCCAAAAACAAATAACTACTGTCCCTTTAAACATACACAGTTCCTCAAGATAAACAAAAGCCATCATTACCCACAATTGTTAAGGGGGGTGACCTGTTTTTGTTCTGTCCTTTTTTCTCTTTCTCTGGCTTGTATCCATTTGGCCCCATTCAGCCTACTGTTTTAAGACGTATATCCCCATCCAGGTGTCATTTTTTTACTGGTGAGCGGTAGCGAGCCAGTATATTTTTTATTTTTGTTTGACAGCAGGCTAAATTTGTGCATTTTTTGATAGAAAAATGTCTCCGGCGAAGCCGGATTTCTTCATAAAATGCTGGCTCGCTATCGCTCGCCAGGAAGAAATCGACACTTAGATGGGGATAAACGTCTTCAAATAGTTGGCTGAATGGGGCCGAATGGATATAAGTCAGAGAAAGAGCGAAAAGGACAGAAATAACAAAAAGCAGGTCACCCCCCTTACGGAGAGTAAAGGCGGCATCTGAAGAGCGCTTTTACCTTTAACCTGTTAGTGTCAACACCTGTTGGGTACATTAGGGAGACAAACTTGTAACACCAAAATGTTGTCTATGTTAAGCCGGTATCACACAAGCACATTTTCCCTCAACTTTATCCTTAACACTGGTCTGGCAGCTTGGGAGGTCCACATTTTAAGTATTTCGGTTACCTTAATTTATCTACCATCAGTTTAGTTTCCGATATTTGTGACAAATATTCCAGAAAAGTTGCCATAACAATTTTGATTATCGAATGTTGACTAAAAAAACTCTCGTGTGATACCGGCTTTAAGGGTATAAAGGCTTAAAGTTTTGTGTCACTCGTGTACCAAACAAGTGTTGACAATAACGGGTTAAAGGTTAAAGCGCTCTTAAGATGCCGCCTTAAGCAGGTATCACACGAGAGCTTTTATATTCAACATTGATGATCAAAAAATTTCTTACAACTTTTCTGAAGTATTTTACACTGGTATCGGAAACTAGACTGATGGTAGATGAATTTAAGTGACCGAAATAGAACAAATGTTGACCTCATAAGCTGCCAGACCAGTGTTGAGGATAAATGTTGAGTGAAAAAGCGCTCATGTGATACCGGCTTTACTCGACTAAACAATTCTGGGTAATGATGGTTCTTGTTTATCTTTGCTTATAATGCAACGAGTCAAAGGAAGATTATTTGAGAATCTGGGCCCTACCGTTCCAGAAAACACACACACACACACACACACACACACACACACACACACACACACACACACACACACACACACACACACACACACACACACACACACACACACACAGCCCGTAGCCTAGTAGGTAGAGCTCTCGTCTCACACACGAGGGGTCGGGGGTTCAATCCCCGGCCGGGCGGAGACAAATTGGGCTTGTCTCCTTTCATGTGTTAGCCTCAGTTCACCTAGCTGTAAATAGGTACCTGGAATAAGTGGACGACGTTGTGACGTCCCATCTGGGGTTGGCAAAAATGGTACAAGGCGAGATGGGTATCATATGGTTCACCTAAGCTGATGGCTACCTAAGCCTTCGGGCGAGACGGTACCGTCTATAGTGAGAATGGTACCATACAGATCCACCCTAAGCCTTCGTTTCCGATGTCGCCAATTGGCTAGATACAGACTACACACACATCCACAGCCATTCCAACAGTACATAAAACACTTAACATGCATTTCACGCAATACATTCCCAGTTAAGGAGGCGCGATAATAATGAGCTTAGCTCGCATTGCGTGGATTCCCCTTGACGAACAAGTAACTGAGTAACACACACAGAGGGAGAGAGAGAGAGAGAGAGAGCAGAATAAAAGAAAAACAAGAGAACATAAAGGAAGTGGATACGTTTTCTCGTTACATTGAATATCTATTGTTCGTGACATTTGTATTTAAGGGAGGATGGTTCACTTTTTGGTCGATTTTCTTCATATATTCATTATTTATTTAGTTTTCTCCTTAGACCTCCGTCAAACTTAAAAAGAACATCCATTAGATCCCCCTTCTAGATTAATTTGTTAATTTTTCGGTAGAAAAATGAAGAGAGATAGGTAGGTAAGATGAGGAAGAGAGATAGGTAGGTAAGATGAGGAAGAGAGATAGGTACCGTAGGTAAGATGAGGAAGAGAGATAGGTAGGTAAGATGAGGAAGAGAGATAGGTAGATAAGATGAGGAAGGTAAGATGAGGAAGAGAGTTAGGTAGGTAAGATGAGGAAGAGAGATAGGTAGAATAGATGAGGAAGAGAGATAGGAAGGTAAGATGAGGAAGAGAGATAGGTAGGTAAGATGAGGAAGAGAGATAGGTAGGTAAGATGTGGAAGAGAGATAGGTAGGTAAGATGAGGAAGAGAGATAGGTAGGTAAGATGAGGAAGAGAGATAGGTAGATAAGATGAGGAAGAGAGATGGGTAGGTAAGATGAGGAAGAGAGATAGGTAGGTAAGATGAGGAAGAGAGATAGGTAGATAAGATGAGGAAGAGAGATAGGTAGATAAGATGAGGAAGAGAGATAGGTAGATAAGATGAGGAAGAGAGATAGGTAGGTAAAATGAGGAAGTGAGATAGGTAGGTAAGATGAGGAAGAGAGATAGGAAGGTAAGATGAGGAAGAGAGATAGGTAGATAAGATGAGGAAGAGAGATAGGTAGATAAGATGAGGAAGAGAGATAGGTAGGTAAGATGAGGAAGAGAGATAGGAAGGTAAGGAGATAGGGAGTGAGGAAGAATAAATATGTATAGAGGTAGGTAGAGAGATAGGGAGGTAGGGAGGGAGTAGGAAGAGAAAGAGATAGGTAGGTAGGAAGAGAGATAGTCAGGTAAAATGAGGAAGACAGATAATTAGGTAGGTAGGGAAGGAGACAGGGAGCGAGGAGGAGGTGGTGAGATAGGTAGGGAGGGAGGAGGAAGATAAATAGTTAGGTAGACATGGAGGCAGGAGTACAAAGGAAATCAAGCAACAACAGGTCTAGTGACCCTTCTAGGCTGCTTGTCCTCCAAAACACCGAGGATCAAGTGTCCAAACAGTGGTTTAGAGTGGGTAAGGGAACATTGGAAAGGGAACTACTGCCCTAGAACTAATGTCCGTGGCAGGATTAGGAAGTTAGTAGGGGACATATGGGTTAGTAACTGAGGGGGGGATAAAATAAAGTTATTAATTTACAAACGCAGTCAGTCGCGGGTTTGATGAGAGATATTTGTCTAAGCGGAGTTTAAATGAATCAACGGTGCTGCAGTCTATAACGTCTCGGGGAAGCCCATTCCACAAGTTGACAACTCGATTGAAGAAGAAATTCTTAGATTCATGTGAGTTAAACGATTTACCAATAATTTTGCAACCGTTTCCCCGCGTGTAATTAGATAGGTCGATAGTGAAGTACTTACTACAGTTCATATTGTCGATGCCTTTGATGATTTTGAACACTTGAATTAAGTCACCTCTTAATCTGCGCTGGGTTAAAGGAAATAGATTTAATTCTCTAAGACGCTCCTCGTATGGTTTGTTCTTTAGGCTAGGTATCATTTTGGTAACTCTACGTTGAACTCGTTCTAGCTTGTTTATATCTTTTTGGTAATAAGCCTAGACAACTATCTCTCTTCCTACCTACCTATCTCTTTCTCTTCCTACTCCCTCCCTATCTCTCTACCTACCTCTATACATATTTTTTCTTCCTCACTCCCTAAGGAAGAGAAAGGTAGGGAGAAAGAGAGGTAGGTAAGGAGGATGAAGAAGAGAGATAGATGGAGAGCTAGGTAGGGAGGTAGGTAGAGAGAGAGAGATAGGTAGGTAAGGAGGAGGAAGAGAGCTAGTAAGTAAGAGAGGTAGTAGGAACCCCGGAGCCAAAGTCGGGGATCCACCAAGAGGGAGAAGAAAGTCATCAGTCTCAACACGACACCTACATCAACTATGCAGCGGGGGGGGGGGGGGGGGGGGGGGGGCACGGGCATGGGCACGGGCACGGGATAAAGCCAGCCTAGCCAGAGAGTATAAGGGAAGTGGTTAAGGGGAGATGGGCTGTTTTTTTTGGTCTATTAATTCATTTATTCCATTATTTCTTAGTTTCCTCGCTAGACCTCCATCAACCTTAGCCCAACCAGAGTATAAGGGAAGCGGGGAGCGAGAATGGAGGTCGAGGATTGAGATAAGAACATAAGAAAATGGGAGTCTGCAGAAAGCCGATCGGCCCACACTAAGCAGGTCCCTGTATGCCGTGGAAGAGCTATTTCAATCCTGGTTAATGGAGCCCACTTTTTTTTTCTTCTCTTTTATTACTCTCTCTCTCTCTGGGTTGTATCCATTCGGCCCCATTCAGCCTACTGTTTTAAGACGTTTACCCCCATCCAGGTGTCAATATTTTTTCTGGCGAGCGGTAGCGAGCCAGCATATATATATAATGTTTTTACAGCAAGCTAAATTTGTAAGTTTTCCGATAGAAAAATTTCTCCGGCGAAGCCGGATTTCTCCATACAATGCTGACTCGCTATCGCTCGCCAGGAAGATATCGACACCTGAATGGGGATAAACTTCTTCAAACAGTTGGCTGAATAGGGCCGAATGGATACAAGCCAGAGAAAGAGAGAAAAGGAGAGAAAGAGAAAAAACAAAAACAGATGACCCCCCCCCCCTTAAAGTTTTCTCTTACATGTCGATCGATTTCTAGCCGGAAAATTAGGAGCAACGGGTCATTTTTCGGGAGATGCCGTGGAAGACCTATTGCAATCCAGGTTAACCCCTTCTGTACCGGCAACGTCTTTGTAGTTTTATTCAAGCTGTGTTTAGACGATTTTGTGCAGTTTAAGAAGGCTCTGTGGTAGTGAAAAGGGTTAAGTGAGATAGTTCGAAGCCTGTTTACTGCTGGAGGCCTTCAAGTAAAATTTGTACATTTTTCGATATACAAATGTCCCGGTCAAAGGCCGATTTCTAAGTTGCATCTCGCTATCGCTCGCCCAGAAGGAAATCAACACATGAATGGGGTGAAACGTCATATAATCGATTAATCGCCTAACTAATGGAGTGTAGCAGTGAAAAATAATATCCGCAAGATTTGACGGGGAATATCGGGCAATTAGGCTGTCAAACGTGATCTGTAAAATTTGAAATATTCTGTATACTCATTTAACCCCTTCTGTACCGGCGACGTCTTTTGTATTATATTTCACCTACATTTAGACGATTTTATGAAGCTTAGGAAGGATATATGGTAGTTAATCAAGGATACATTGAGATGGTCTGTAGCCTTTTAATGAGTAGACGTCTTTCCTAAGCTGTACAAACTCTTCTAATAGTTGCCAGAATATAATGAAAAGTATATCACCGGTACAGAAGGGGTTAAGGGGGCAGTGGTTATTTTGTTTGGTCTATTTATTTATATATTCATATATATATATATTTTAGTTTCCTCGCTAGACCTCCATACAACTTAAACAAATATCCTTTAGATCCCCCTACAAGATTAATTTGTACATTTTTTGGTAAAAAAAAAATCACGGCCCAAGGCCGGTTCCTCCACAATTATTACAGGCTCGATATCGCTCGCCATGAACATAATCGACACCTAAAAAGTACGTACGAAAGGTCTTAATATTGACAAAAAATGGTGTGAAAAGTCTTAAAATCGACAAACTAATGGGGCAAATGTCTTAAAATCTCAAAACTAATGGGGATAAGCATGAAGAAGAAAGGGGACCAGAAAAACGTCCCTTTCCCCCTTAAAGAAACACTTTGTGGAATAGACAGTTTTACTTGTTATGTTAACATACGTAGGCCTATTATGTTGATTTTTACAGATACCGGTAATAATGTCATATCTACAAAATTATCTGTAAAAATTAAAATTAAAATACTTCTGTTTGATATAGGCCTACATTTCAATTGTATATATGACAATTTTGTTCTGTAAAGGTTTTTACAGAATCGTGTAAATTCCAACCCTTCCACATAATTAACATGTCCCCGGGGTCACTTCCTAGGTCGACCCACGGATATGTAAAGGGTTACCTGGCAACTCCTGAATATGTATAGTAGCTTCGTTTTAACAGATATTCCAGTCCCTAGCAGTGTACTTTTTAACGTTTATACTGTATATATATATATATATATATATATATATATATATATATATATATATATATATAATTATATATTACCGTACTCCAAAACACCTTTCTCGCTCTTTCAACACACTATACTACAAACACCTTACATAGTACCGTATACTACCTATTCAAAATAAATATTAAATAACGACCAGACTCGGAGTCCCCAGGAAGGGGGGGGGGGGGTACCTCCCCTCTGCCAACCCTGATCTTCTCTTGTGCACCGAAACCCATTTGTCTGGGACTACTGATAGCAAAGTCTTCTGTATCCTCAGTTTCAAGCCAAAGGTGGATGCTGCGTATATGTGCACAATAATCTTGCTTTCTCTCGTGTTCCCAACTTTGATTCTTCTGAGTTCTCAACTCTCTGGCTAAATCTTTCTTGTCACTCTCAAACTAAATATTTCTGCACTGTTTATCTCTCCCCTAATTCCACTAACTGTCCAAAATTCTTGGACTATCTAACTTATAAAGTGGAACACATTCTATTCATCTCTCTTGTCGCACAAATCTCCATCTTAGGAGATATCAATGTTCACCACCGCCAATATGAGTCTCCTCTCATTTCACTGACCAATCTAGTGAACAAGACTAGGCCATCTTTTCTATCCTAAGCAACCTAGAGCAGTTAGTCCAGCAACCTACTCTTATCCCTGCCATGACCGCCTTGGAGATCGGCACAACATTCTTGACTTATTTCTAACCTATAATCCTTCTACTAACGCTGTAAACCGTTTTTCTCTGTTGGGCTCCTCCGATCATGACCTTAGCACTGTTACCGGTAAAATTATGTAACTTTGGACGGGGACGTAATTTCGGACATTCTGGAAAACAAAAATAATGAACCGCAGTTATGGGGTTAATACGTGATGTTATGGATAAACCAGTATGTCTGCGGTGTTCTTCCATAATGCAGAGCCATTTTTCCATAACTGTACCTTATATACTTTTATCCAGAAATGTCCGAAGTATAACCCCTTGACCGAAGTTAGGCCATTTCACGGTACCCGTTTGATTTCCATGGAATGATCTATGCTTCTGTGGCCAGGGACCCTGAGCGCAGTACCGAGGTAAAGGAATACATTAAATTTGATTTATCTGTCCAATGCAGACAAATCTTGATTTACTCACTCTTGTTCTACTGCTGTAAACAATAAGGAGGAAGTATTCAGACTTTACCGACGCCTTCAAAAACAAGAATTTATTACTTTCTATGGTCGTGCCTGGAACCAAGCCAAATTTGTTTCTTCGACTCTCGCCATAAATTCTTTCATCAATAATTAATTAATGCTCTGAACTTTCCAACTCAGCTCATTCCAAACTTTCTGGCATCTAGTTAAAAACCTCTCCAACAATCTACATCCTCATCTTTCCCTCCTCTTTTCCACTCTGACGGCACCACCGTGGCACCACGTCTTCCTCTGACAAAGGTGAGCTCTTTGCTCAAACTTTCACTAAAAACTCCACCTTGGATGATTCCGGTACTGTCCCTCCGTCTCTACCCCTCTCTCTCTCTCTTTATTTTGCCTATTGTCATAATCTCTCCTAAGAATGTACTTTCTGCCCTATCTGAGCTAAATACTAAGAAGGCATACTGTTTTGTTTCTGTTGTACTCTAAAATCGTTGTTCCGTGCCGACTCCCTGCTTAGGCAAACCTTTTTGTCTCTGTCTTTCCTCTAACGTCTTTCCTTCTTGCTAAAAGTTTGCTTTCATTCAACCTGCCCCAAAGAAGGGTTATCACTCTCAACCCTCAACTATCTCTATCTCTGTCTTTCCTCTAACGTCTTTCCTTCTTGCTGATAGTTTGCTCTCATTCAACCTATCCCGAAGAAGGGTTATCGCTCTCAACCCTCCAACTATCGTCCAATTACTCTCATATCTGGAATGAATGATGTAGACCTACTGGCACAGTGTCGTGTCTGGCATGTTGGCTACACTCTACAGAATAGGAAGAGGTTCTAAACGTGTTAGGACCATTTATTTGGTTAGTATGGTTCAACAAAGAATAATGTAAGCTGATGTTAAGGGGAGATATCCACTTGAGAGATTTTTTTCTTGACTCTTTTCTCCCTCGTGTTTAGCCCCATTGCTTTTCTAATTTTAAGACGTTCGCCCCATTATTTTGACGATTTTAAAAACTTTCGACCCATTTCTGTCAATTTTAAAACCTTTAGTGCCATGTACTGTAGGTGTCGATTTTATCCTGGCGAGCGATAGGGAGCCTGTAATATAAGAGGAACCGGCTTTCAGCCGGGACATTTTTCTACCGAAAAATTTACAAATTGATCTTGAAAGGGGGTCTAGGGGGAGTAATTTTAAGCTTGATGGAAGTCTAGGGAATCAACTAAAAACCTCCCCTTAAAGAGACAAGAGCACAACAGAAGAGGCATTAAGGGGAGTGGGTCGTTTTTCTTGATCCCCTTCTCCCTCATGTTTAGCCTATTAGTTTTGAGATTTTAAGACGTTCGTTCCGTTAGTTTGGCGATTTTGAGACATTCCGCCCCATTTCCTTGTCAATATTTAGACCTTTCGTGCTTTTTAGGTGTAATTTTTTCCTGGCGAACGATAGTGAGCCTGTAATGTTGGAAGAACCGGACTTCGGCTGGGACATTTTTCTACCGAAAATTGTACAAATTTATCTAAGGGGTGTTTTGTAAAGCTTGATGAAGGTCTAGGGAGGAAACTAAAATAATATATAATACATTAAAATATCGACCAAAAAGTGAACTCCCCCCCCCCCCCCCCCCACAGATGAGCACCTACTGATCTACAGTAGGTTAACCCTCTCCGATATATGACGCGATTTTGAGCCCATTGAGGATACTTTAAAGCCTTCGTTACCATCAGGGGTATTTAGAAAACCTTTAGTTTAGTTACTTCAACCTCTGCAGTTGTCTGTGAGTTAGCTGTGGGCAGAACACTAATTTTGGAGAGGTAATTATAAGAGTGAGAGAACTCGATTTCTTATTGTTAATCTGGCAACCTCTGCGTCATGAAAACGTGAAAGGGTTAATAACTAATACAGATGAGCACCTAATGATCTACAGCACATTAAATGACATTATTCGCTACTTCATGTGTTTAGGTAAATATTTTCCCTTCAAATCGTCCAGAAAAAACAACTACGGTACATATCTCCCCCTTAACTACCGGGTATATCTAAACCTGGGTGAACTTTTCGGACACCCTTTGTTTCGCCCCATTAGCTATGCAATTTGTAAGATGTTTCACCTCATTACTGCGGCAAGTATAAGATTAACCCCTTCTGTACCAGCTCCGTCCTTTTAACTTTATTCTGGCTACTGTTGGACGATTGTATTCAGCCTCAAAGGGCCTCTATATCAATTATCAGGCTTCGAATGATCTCACTTAACCCTTTTTTTTTTTTTTACCACAGATCCTTTTTAAACTGCACAAACTCGGTATAGCAAGAATAAAATTAAATAGACGTCGCCGGTATGGAAGGGGTTAACTCAATTCAGGTGTCGATTGTTTGTTCATGGAGTGATAGCTAGCCTGCCGTTTAAGGGGGAGGTAGTTGTATTTTTTGTGGACCCCCTTCTCCCTCATTTTTAGCCCCATTAGTTCTGAGATTTTAAGACGTTTGGCGATTTTTAGATCTTTCGCCCCATTTTTCGCCAATATTAAGACTTTTCATGCAATTTAAGTGTCTATTTTATCCTGACAAGAGGTATCGAGCCTGTAATCTCAGAGGAGCCGCCCTTCGGCCGGGAAATTTTTCAATCAAAGATTATCTTGAAAAGGGCTCTTGGGGGTGTTTTTTTTAAAAGTTTGATTGATGTCTAGGGATGAAGAGAAAAACCCCTAATACAATAACAATATTTTGGATGATGAGTTAGGCAGCTTGTGTATATATTTCGATAGAAAAAAAAAGTCTCCGGTGAACCGGCTTTCACCATAAAATGCTGGCTCGATTTTTTCATGGCTCGCTATCGCTCGCCAGGAAAAAAATCGACACCTGGATGGGGATAAACGTCTTAAAACAGATGGCTGAATGGGGCCGAATGGATACAACCCAAGAGAGAGAGAAAAATAGCAGGTCACCTCCCTTAAGTGAACTATATCATGCCCAGACGATAATGGCGTTCCTCATAAACGACGACTATCCCATACTTCGTGTTTACCTGTTGAATAAACGACTATCCCATACTTCGTGTTTACCTGTTGAATAAACGACTATCCCATACTTCGTGTTTACCCGTTGAATAAACGACTATCCCATACTTCGTGTTTACCTGTTGAATAAACGACTACTATCCCATACTTCGTGTTTACCTGTTGAATAAACGACTATCCCATACTTCGTGTTTACCTGTTGAATAAACGACTACTATCCCATACTTCGTGTTTACCTGTTGAATAAACGACTATTATCCCATACTTCGTGTTTACCTGTTGAATAAACAACTATCCCATACTTCGTGTTTACCTGTTGAATAAACGACTATCCCATACTTCGTGTTTACCTGATGAATAAACGACTATTATCCCATACTTCGTGTTTACCTGTTGAATAAACGACTATTATCCCATACTTCGTGTTTACCTGTTGAATAAACGACTATCCCATACTTCGTGTTTACCTGTTGAATAAACGACTATTCCATACTTCGTGTTTACCTGTTGAATAAACGACTATCCCATACTTCGTGTTTACCTGTTGAATAAACGACTATCCCATACTTCGTGTTTACCTGTTGAATAAACGACTATCCCATACTTCGTGTTTACCTGTTGAATAAACGACTATCCCATACTTCGTGTTTACCTGTTGAATAAGCGACGACTATCCCATACTTCGTGTTTACCTGTTGAATAAACGACTACTATCCCATACTTCGTGTTTACCTGTTGAATAAACGACGACTATCCCATACTTCGTGTTTACCTGTTGAATATAGCGACTATCCCATACTTCGTGTTTACCTGTTGAATAAACTACTAATCCATACTTCGTGTTTACCTGTTGAATAAACGACTATCCCATACTTCGTGTTTACCTGTTGAATAAACGACTACTATCCCATACTTCGTGTTTACCTGTTGAATAAACGACGACTATCCCATACTTGGTGTTTACCTGTTGAATATAGCGACTATCCCATACTTCGTGTTTACCTGTTGAATAAACGACTAATCCATACTTCGTGTTTACCTGTTGAATAAACGACTATCCCATACTTCGTGTTTACCTGTTGAATAAACGACTACTATCCCATACTTCGTGTTTACCTGTTGAATAAACGACGACTATCCCATACTTGGTGTTTACCTGTTGAATATAGCGACTATCCCATACTTCGTGTTTACCTGTTGAATAAACGACTAATCCATACTTCGTGTTTACCTGTTGAATAAACGACTATCCCATACTTCGTGTTTACCTGTTGAATAAACGACTATCCCATACTTCGTGTTTACCTGTTGAATAAACGACTACTATCCCATACTTTGTGTTTACCTGTTGAACATAATAGCGTGGACGTAGAGTATGAATAGCGGAAGTAGGGCATGGGACGATATATTAAGGGGAGGTTTCCACTTGAGGGATTTTGGTTCGAACTTCCTTCTCCCTCATGTTTAGCCCCATTGCTTTTGATATTTTAAGACGTTTGGCCCGTTAGTTTGGCTATTTTAATAAATTTTGACCCATTTCTGTCAATTTTAATACCTTTCGTGCCATTTAGGTGTCGATTTTTTCCTGGCGAGCGATAGCGAGCCTTTAACTTAAGAGAAATCGGCCTTTGGCCGGGACATTTTTCTACCGAAAAATGTACATATTTTTCTTGAAAGGGGGTCTAGGAGATGTAATTTAAAGTTTGATGGAGGTCTAAGCAACACACTAGAAACCTCCCCTTAACCCCTTCTGTACCGGCGACGTTTTTTTTTATTTAACTTCAGCTACATTTAGACGATTTTATGAAGCTTAGGAAGGATATATGGTAGCTAAATGGATGAATTGAGATAGTCTGTAGCCTTTCCATAGGTAGACGTCCTTCCTAAGCTGAACTATATCATCTAATAGTTGCCAGAATATGATGAAAAGTACCTGATCACCGGTACAGAAGGGGTTAAGTGAACGCTCATGCCCAGACGATAATGGCGTTCCGCATAAACGACTATATCCCATACTATACTGCGTGTTGGCCTACAATAATAATCTATATCTATCTATAAGCCCAGGCCCAATCCCCACTTTAACCACTTTCCATTTTTATTTTCCTCTATTTTATTTTTATTTTTTTATTTTTATTTTTTTTTTCTGGGGGGTGGCCGA
Source organism: Paralithodes platypus (assembly GCA_032716605.1). Taxonomy (NCBI): domain Eukaryota; kingdom Metazoa; phylum Arthropoda; class Malacostraca; order Decapoda; family Lithodidae; genus Paralithodes; species Paralithodes platypus. Next base: position 45,986,780 of record CM064547.1, on the reverse strand, counting down.
CTCAAGACAGAGCAAGAACAGGGAAAACACAAAACACAAGACAAAACAACGAACAAACACAGACAGAACACAAAATTCACACACACATCTAGTTCACCCAGGAGAATACCCAGAGACCAGGGTTACCAAGGGCGCTCCAGCACTACAATAATTACCTGTTGTATAGTATAGCGGAGACGGCCTTGGCATCGTAACCTGGGAACTGTGGGACGATTTTATTCAGCTTAGGAAGGACCTCTAGTAATAATAATACGGCTTCAAACTATCTCAACCGACCCTCTTGACTATACCACACCACCGATCTTTAGCCTAAGCTGCATAATGGCGTCTATATAGAGCTAGAATATATAATTTAGGAGACGTCGCTGGTACTCAAAGGGTTAACCTGTTGAATGAATAGCGGAAGTAGGGAATGGGACGCTATATATTAAGGGGAGGTACTCGCTTTTTCTGGACCCCCTTCTCCCTCATGTTTACACCCGTTAGTTTTGCGATTTTAGGAAGTTCGTTCACTAGTTTCGTGATTTTGAGACCTTTCGCCCCATTACTTTGTCATTATTAAGACCTTTCGTGCCGTTTGGGTGTTGATTTTTTCCTGGCGAGCGATAGCGAGCCTGTTATTTTTTAAGGAACCGGCCTTCGGCCGAGACATTTTTCTACCGAAAAATGTACAAGTAATATGCCTTGAAAGGGGTATAGGGATTTTTTTTTTTTTTTTTTTTTTTTTTTTTTTTTTTTAAGATTGATGGAGGTCTAGCAAGGAAACTCAAAAATAATTAAATGCATGAATAAGTAGCCCCCCAAAAAATAAAAAAAATAAAAATAATACAAGCACTAGCCCCTTAACCCCTTCTGTACCGACGACGTGTTTATCAGTTTATTGTAGCTATATTTAGAGGATTTTGTGCAGCTTAAGAAGGATCTGTGGTAGTGAAAAGGATTAAGGGGAGATTTCCACTTGAGATATTTTTTTCTGGATCCCTTTCTCCCTCATGTTTAGCCCCATTGATTTTGAGATTTTAAAACGCTCGCCCCATTTATTAAGAACTTTCGGGCCATTTCTGTCAATTTTAAGACCTTTCGTGCCATGTGGTGTCGATATTGTCCTGGCGAGCGATAGCGAGCCTGTAATTTAAGAAGAATCGGCCTTCGGCCGGGACATTTTTCTACCGAAAAATGTACAAATTTATCTTGAAAGGGGGTCTAGAGGGTGTAATTTTAAGCTTGATGGAGGTCTAGGGAACTAACTAAAAACCTCCCCTTATAAGTGAGATAGTAGGAAGCCTGGTAATTGTTGGAGGCCCTTTATAAACTGAATATAATCGTCTACAAGTAGACAGAATATAGCTAAAAATGCGTCGCCGGTACAGTCGCCCTAATAAGTCATGTCTCGGCACCAAGTCTGTTTTGATCAATAATTGGTATCGGCAATATTCTAAGCTTCATTTCTTCATATCGAGTGAAATATACAACCATGTTCCTGCACTTCCCCACCCTATTCAACATCTGACAGACATTAATACAGCACAGAGCAAGCTAAGCATAATGACAGCTGGAACATGACTTATTAACGCGACCGTACAACAACGGGTTAAGGGAGCTCGCCTCGCTTTTTTTTCTCTTTCTCTCCCTCTCTCTTTGGCTCTTATCCATTCGGCCCCATTCAGCCTACTACTTTAAGACGTTTACCCCATCCAATTGTCAATATTTTCTTGGCGAGCGGTAGCGAGCCAGCATATATATATTTGTTTTGACAGCAAGCTAAATTTGTACATTTTTCGATAGAAAAATGTCTCCGGCAAAGCCGGATTTCTCCATACAATGCTGGCTCGCTATCGCTCGCCAGGAAGAAATCGACACCTGGATGGGGATAAACGTCTTAAAACAGTTGGCTGAATGGGGCCGAATGGATACAAGCCAGGGAAAGAGCGAAAAGGAGAGAAAGGTAAAAAATAGCCGGTGACCTCCCCTAATTAAGAGGCGTGGAAGTGAACGGTATAGAAGGCGCTGCTATATATTTATCGGTGGTGCGGTAAATCAAGTATATACCGGTATATGCCTTAGAGACGGCGGGCCCTTGATTTATGACGCCCTCCAATAGGTTAGCAGGGGGTTAAGGGGGGGGGGGAGGGGCGTATTGATTTGTTTACTTTTTTTTTTTTTTTTTTTTTTAGTTTCCTCCCTAGACCTCCGTCAAGCTTAACAAACGCCCCTAGATCCCCTTCGAGATAAATTTGTAAACAAAAAATAGGTTCCTCCCTAGACCTCCACCAAGCTTAACAAACGCCCCTAGATCCCCTTCGAGATAAATTTGTACATTTTTTTTAGTTTCCTCCCTAGACCTCCATCAAGCTTAAAAAACGCCCCTAGATCCCCCTTCGAGATACATTTGTACATTTTTCGATAGATAAATGTCCCGGCCAAAGGCCGATTCCTCTTATTATTACAGGCTCGCTATCGCTCGCCAGGAAAAAATCGACACCTAAATCGCACGAAAGGTCTTAATATTGAAGAAGAAATTTGGCGAAGAATATTTTAAATCACCAAACTAATGGGTCGAACATCTTAAAATCTGAAAACTAATGGGGCTGAACATGAGGGAGAGGGGGGTCTAGAAAAAACGACCCATCTCCCTTTAAAGAGCAATGCATTATTCACTGTAAGGTATGGTAGTGGCGATATCGTGTTCAAGAAAGAAGGTGTACTGTGAATGGGTTAAGGAGGTAGTGGTTATGTTGTGGTCTATTTATACTGTATATATATATATTAAATATTATATACTGTAGTAACCCCGATAGACCTCCATCAAGCTTTACATAAAACACCCCCTAGACCCTCATTCAAGATGAATTTCGCCAAACTACTGACACAAACGGTTTAAACTCTCAAATCTAATGGGGCTAAGCATAAGGAAGAAGGGTGAGACAAACAACTACTTTCCCCTTAACCCTTTCACGCACATATGACGCAGAGGTTGCCAGATTAGCAATAAGAAATAGTTCTCTCACTCCTATAATTACCTCTCCAAAATTAGTTTTCTGCCCACAGCTAACTCAAAGACAACTGCAGAGGTTGAAGTAACTAAACTAAAGGTTTCTAAATACCCCTGATGGTAACAAAGGCTTTAAAGTATTCCTAATAGGCTCAAAATCGCGTCATATGTCGGAGAGGGTTAATACCACGGAGAAAGCAAGAATTATGGGTAAGGGGGGAGGGGGGGGGGGATTAATATTTATTCCATTCAGCTATGCATGACACACTTACAGCTTGGGTATTAAGAGCTATAATTTATATGTAGTACGTTTATTAGGGTTTAAATTACACGGATCAGATTCACTTCCACTCAAGCCAACACGCTATTTTACAGATATACGGTTCAATAGGGGCTGAACGAGCTGCTCAATTTATCATCACTTCATTTTTGTGTTCACGCTACTGCTATGTAGTAATGTATGATACTGTTGGATAAACACCTATTTCTCCACATATTATTAGCTAAGCGTTACGTAAGGTATTGCAAACTAAAACCATTAAAATACATATTTACATGAACTTAATCAAATGGTAAGTTCACATATAACTTACTACTATGATATATATAAAGCACTTTGCTATTATTTCATAAACAAAAAAACAATAGAAGTCTTATATCACGGTATCTTTAACTTTGTTATTTGCCTTTGTTTTAATTACCATGATTTGCTCACAAATTGCCTTGAACACTTTTTTGAATTGTTTGAAATATATCACGTTTATGTAGATAATGATGAAAAAACTCAGTGATTGAAAATATTGTACTGTAAAGTTCAAAAGACTTTATTTTTAAAAATATCCTAAAATATTAATGCCTAACACAGATATTAATGCCTAACACAGATATTAATGCCTAACACAGATATTAATGCCTAACACAAATATTAATGCCTAACGCAGATATTAATGCCTAACGCAGATATTAATGCCTAACACAGATATTAATGCCTAACACAAATATTAATGCCTAACGCAGATATTAATGCCTAACACAGATATTAATGCCTAACACAGATATTAATGCCTAACACAGATATTAATGCCTAACACAGATATTAATGCCTAACACAGATATTAATGCCTAACACAGATATTAATGCCTAACATATATTAATGCCTAACACAGATATTAATGCCTAACACAAATATTAATGCCTAACGCAGATATTAATGCCTAACACAGATATTAATGCCTAACACAGATATTAATGCCTAACACAGATATTAATGCCTAACACAAATATTAATGCCTAACGCAGATATTAATGCCTAACGCAGATATTAATGCCTAACAGATATTAATGCCTAACACAAATTAATGCCTAACGCAGATATTAATGCCTAACACAGATATTAATGCCTAACACAGATATTAATGCCTAACACAGATATTAATGCCTAACACAGATATTAATGCCTAACACAGATATTAATGCCTAACATATATTAATGCCTAACACAGATATTAATGCCTAACACAGATATTAATGCCTAACACAGATATTAATGCCTAACAGATATTAATGCCTAACACAGATATTAATGCCTAACACAGATATTAATGCCTAACGCAGATATTAATGCCTAACGCAGATATTAATGCCTAACGCAGATATTAATGCCTAACACAGATATTAATGCCTAACACAGATATTAATGCCTAACACAAATATTAATGCCTAACACAAATATTAATGCCTAACGCAGATATTAAGCCTAACGCAGATATTAATGCCTAACGCAGATATTAATGCCTAACACAGATATTAATGCCTAACACAGATATTAATGCCTAACACATATATTAATGCCTAACACAGATATTAATGCCTAACACAGATATTAATGCCTAACACAAATAGTAATGCCTAACACAGATATTAATGCCTAACACAGATATTAATGTCTAACACAGATATTAATGCCTAACACAGATATTAATGCCTAACACAGATATTAATGCCTAACACAGATATTAATGCCTAACACAGATATTAATGCCTAACACAGATATTAATGTCTAACACAGATATTAATGCCTAACACAAATATTATTGCCTAACACAGATATTAATGCCTAACACAGATATTAATGCCTAACACAGATATTAATGCCTAACACAGATATTCCATAGCTGATTCATCTTCGACTCGTACGCAAGCAAGGAATTCATGACCAACTTCAATTATACCTTAGGGTTAAGGGGAGGTTTTTAGTTAGTTCGCTAGACTTCCATCAAGCTTAACATTACAGCCCCTAGAACCCCTTTCAAGATAAATGTGTACATTTTTCGTTCCCGGCCGAAGGCCGATTCCTCTTAAATTACAGGCTCGCTATCGCTCGCCAGGAAAAAATCGTCACCTAAATGGCACGAAAAGTCTTAAAATTGACAGAAATGGGGTGAAAGTTCTTAAAATCGCCAAACTAATGGGGCGAACGTCTTAACATATGAAAAGCAATGGGGCTAACCATGAGGGAGAAAGTGGTCAAGAAAAAAATCCCTTAAGTGGAAATCTCCCTTTAAGGCCCCATTAATTACTCCTCCCATTCACCTATGCATAGCCTATGATAGCGCAGTTGGAAAGTGTGTACATGCTTAGATTGATATGCAGGATTCGAAACTGCATAATAAATCGTAGGCTTGTCCACCATTCTTTAACTGTCTTCGTAGTGCAATGGATAAATGCACTGAATTTCGGTGTGAGCATCCTAGGTTCGAATCCTTGGACTGCCACATGTATGTGTTGATCTTATTAATTGAGTTTAGGAGTAAAGTCGGTTGGTGGAGGTAACATAATTATATATCAACTTTATCAATACATCTCCAAATTTCGCAATGGAAGCTATATCGAAACTATTTATATATGTGAATAATACCGAAGCGCTAGGTTTGCAAAATGGTTGGCGTGCTTTTGCTTGCTTTTCCCCTCTTCGAGCAATGTGTTTTAGTTTGTCCCCGAGGCTAACATAAAACACCTTCCCAGATTTCTTTAAAACTAAAGAAATGCCCGCCTAAACCGTCTTCAAGCTGAATTTGTACATTTTTCAATAGCAAAAATGGTCCACACAAGGCCGATTTTTTCTAATTTACAGGCTCGTTATCGCTCGCTTAGAAAACAAACGACATTGATTGAAGCGTCTTATCATCGCCAAATTAATGTGGTGAAACGACCTAAAGTCTCTTGACTAATGGAGCAAAACAAGGGAGGTCCAAACAGATTTCTCTCGGACCAAATTGCGTTAAGGGAACAGTGGCTGTTTTTTGTTTTTTCCCCTCGCTTGACCTTCACCAAGCTTAGAAAAACACCCCCTTGAACCCCCTTCAAGATAAATTTGTAAATTTTTCGGTATAAAAATGTCCCGGCCGAAGACCATTTCTCTTAAAATTTCAGGCTAGCTATAGCTCGCCAGGAAAAAATAGACACCTAAATGGCACGAAAAGTCTCGAAATTTACAACGAAATGGGGCGACAGGTCTGAAAATCGCCAAACTAATGGGCCGAACGTCTTAAAATCTGAAAACCAATGGGCGAGGGAGAAGAGAGACCAGAAAAACGAGCCATCTCCCCTTAAGTCCTAAATAGTGTTGGTCCGTGAAGAAGGTATAATGTACTGTACGTGGCGTTATTGTTTAGGGGACAGTGGTTATTTTTGGTCTATTTATTTATATAGACTTCATTTATTTGTATTTATTTATATTTATTTATATAGACTATTTATTTATTTCTATTTATTTATATAGACTATTCATTTATTTGTATTTATTTATATTTATTTATATAGACTTCATTTATTTGTATTGATTTCTATTTATTTATAGACTATTCATTTATTTCTAGTTTCCTCCCTAGACATCCATCAAACTAAAGAAAAAAACATCCATTAGACCCCCCTTCTAGATTAATTTGTACGTTTTTCGGTAGAAACATTTCCCGGCCGAAGGTAGGTTCTTCCAAAATTACAGGCTCACTATCGTTCGCCAGGAAAAAAAAATAGACACCTAAATAGCACGAAAGGTCTTAAAATTGACAAGGAAATCGGGCGGAAGGTCTTAAAATCGACAAACTAATGAGGCAAACGCCATGACATCTAAAAACTAATGGGACTAAACATGCGGGAGAAGGGGGGGGGGGCCAGAAAAACGACCCATCCCCCCTTAAGGTCAAGGAGCGACATACCTCAGGGTGATTGGCTACGAATAAACCAGGAGGGGATAGGAATGTCCAGATTCTCTTTCTAATTTACATCAACGACATAGATGAGGGTCTCACCTGTACAATCTCAAAATTTGCTGACGATACAAAAATTGCAAATAGCGTACTCTCAAAAGAACAAGTTGACGATATGCAACACAATCTAGATAAATTGTCATGTTGGGCCCAAATTTGGCAAATGAGTTTCAATGCGGATAAATGTAAAGTACTACATATCGGATACCTAAATGAGAAAGCAAACTATTCGATGAATGGCACTCAGCTTAAGAATGTAAACAGAGAAACCGATCTGGGAGTAACAATATCGAGTAACCTAAAACCGAGTCAACAATGTTCAGAAGTTGTTAAGAAGGCAAACAAAATAATTGGCTTTATAGGCAGGTAATTTGAGCATAAATCCAAAGAAGTTATCCTAACCCTTTACAATTCATTAGTCCGCCCTCTTCTGGAATACTGCGTTCAATCCTGGTGCCCTTATTACCAAAAAGATATAAACAAGCTAGAACGAGTTCAACGTAGAGTTACCAAAATGATACCTAGCCTAAAGAACAAACCATACGAAGAGCGTCTTAGAGAATTAAATCTATTTCCTTTAACCCAGCGCAGATTAAGAGGTGACCTAATTCAAGTGTTCAAAATCATCAAAGGCATCGACAATATGAACTGTAGTAAGTACTTCACTATCGACCAATCTAATTACACACGCGGGGAAACGGTTGCAAAATTATTGGTAAATCTTTTAACTCACACGAATCTAAGAATTTCTTCTTCAATCGAGTTGTCAACTTGTGGAATGGGCTTCCCCGAAACGTTATAGACTGCATCACCGTTGATTCATTTAAACTCCGCCTAGACAAATATCTCGCATCAAACCCGCGACTGACTGCGTTTGTAAATGAATAACTTTATTTTATCCCCCCCTCAGTTACTAACCCATCTGTCCCCTACTAACTTCCTAATCCTGCCACGGACATTAGTTCCAGGGCAGTATTTCCCTTTCCAATGTTCCCTTACCCACTCTAAACCACTGTTTGGACACTTGATCCTCAGTGTTTTGGAGGACAAGCAACCTAGAAGGGTTACTAGATCTGTTGTTGCTTGATTTCCTTTGTACTCCTTTGTACTCCTTTGTACTCCTTTGTACTTCCTTTGTAGATTATTGGTACCTGTGGCCAAGTACAGTAAGTGATGTCGCGGCACCAAGTATAATATCGATTAATAATTGGTATCAGCATTATCTAAGCTTTACTTTATCGTTTCGAGTGAGATATACAAACATGTTCCTATCTTTACATACCGTATTCAACATCTGACAAACATTGATACAGCATACAACGAGCAGAACGCAATGACACCGGCGACACGACTTATTTGGCCAACTGTACGCGTGTGACCAGTAATCACGAGTACCATTGTCGTTGCCGTTAGTGCCTCTATTGGCTGTGAGGAGCGCTATTGATAAGTTATACAAGGAGTTACATGGAATAGTATCTTCAAGACCTTGCATAGGGAACATTTCTGCTGGGGGCGTTGAGAGTGCCAATTGATCCTGCTATGTTTGCCTCACAACCGTCTTGGTGGTGTAATGGTTAAGGTGTTATAAATATCTGTGTGTGATAACCCGAGTTCGAATCCTGGTGGATCTCATAGTGTATATGCTTTCATTAATTTCATTGGAGGTGTTTGGTGTTGTGGTGAAATTGATAAAAAAATAGATAATTTATAATCAAATTACCTCTTAATATATCCCATTATTTGTTTAGCTTTCTTCTCTACATCAATAGACTACTTGAAATACTCTAGGTAATCAGAACACCCAAATCCATTTACAAGGATCTATGACAATAGTGAATAGTCTGACCTGCCCGATGTGCATCACCTTGCACTTTAATTGGCATATGTCATGTCTTGGACCATTAAGGGGAGATGGGCCTTTTTTTTGGTCTGTGAATTCATTTATTTCTTTGTTTCCTCGCTAAACCTCCATCAAACTTAGAAAAACACCCCCTAGACCTCCCCTTCAAGATCAATGTGTACATTTTTCGGTAGAAAAATGTCCCGGCCGAAGGCCGGTTGCTCTTAAAATGTCAGGCTCGCTTTCACTCCCCAGGAAAGAATCGACAACTAAATGGCACGAACAGTCTTAAAAGTGACAACGAAATGAGGCGAAAGGTGTTAAAATCGCCAAACTAATGGGTCGAACGTCTTAAAATCTCAAAAATTAATGAGGCTAAACACGAGGGAGAAAGTGGTCCAGAAAACCTGCCCCCATCTCCCATTAACCCCATTTACTAATAGCCATGCTGTGTTGTTTGTTCATCCTCTGTAGAATGGTTCATATGTTCACTCCAAGTTTCATGTCGTCTGTAAACTTAAGGTGGCCCACCTCGTGTTTTTCTCTCTCTCTCTTTCCCTCTCTGGGTTGTATCCATTCTGCCCCATTCAGCCTACTGTTTTAAGACGTTTATCCTCATCCAGGTGTTTTTGACAGCAGGTTAAATTTGTAAATTTTTCGATAGAAAAATTTCTCCGGCAAAGCCGGATTTCTCCATACAATGCTGACTCACTATCGCTCGCCAGGAAGAAATCAACACCTGAATGGGGATAAACGTTTTAAAACAGTAGGCTGAATGGGGCCGAATGGATACAAGCCAGAGAAAGAGAGTAAATTCGAAAAAAGCAGGTGACCCCCCTTAAAGAGCACACACACAACAGACCCAATATCGGCGCCGTTGACCTATAGAACGATAATGCAGCAGCGGGCCAAAGACAGAGCCTTGTGAAACTTTAGAAGTGACAGCTAGGACTCCACTCAGATAAAACACTATTCACTACACTCGCCGCTGTCTACCTGTTAAGGGGAGATGGTTTACTTTTTGGTCGATTTTTTCATTTATTAATTATTTTTCTAGTTTCCTCCCTAGACCTCCATCAAACTTTAACAAAATCCATTAGCTCCCCCTTGTAGATTAAGTTGTACATTTTTCGGTAGAAAATTTCCCGGCCGAAGGCCGGTTCTTCCAATATTACAGGCTCACTATCGTTCGCCAGGAAATAAATCGACACCTACATAGCACGAAAGGTCTTAATATTGAAAACAATGGGGCGAAAGTCTTAAAATAAAAAAACTAATGGGTAAAACCTCTTAAAATCTAAAAACTAATAGGGTTAAACATGAGGGTGAAGGGGGTCTAGAAAAACAACCCATCTCCCCTTAACCAACGTTGTATCCAATTAGTGACCTTTGTAACGACACTTAGGCACTTTCTTTTGACATTTGCCCATACTGAGAGAAAGAGTGTGTGTGAGAGAGTGAAAGTGAGAGTGCTTTTGACATTTGCCCACACACACAGAGAGAGAGAGAGCGTTACATAGATATATATATATATATAGATCACACCAACTCTACAATCCCAGTTATTCTTGGTATCAGTTTCTCCCTAATGTTTCATCACTGTTTCGGTAAATCGGGAGTGTCTCATTTGAGCTGGTTAGCCTTGGTCTTTGATTGACGTTGTTTTAGGGGGAGGAGGAGGGGGGGGGGGGGGGAGAGAGACTGTTGGGTCCAGTCATCTATCACTGGTTTTATTGGCGAGTGATCATGCAATTAACCGGACAAGCGCATGACTCTTGTTAACTCACACTCAGATGTTTTTTTTTTTTTTTTTTTTTTTTTATCTCTCTCTCTCTTTCTATTTGGCTTGTATATATTCGGCCCCATTCAGCCTACTGTTTACCCCCATCCAGGTAACAATATTTTCTTGGCGAGCGGTAGCGAGCCAGCATATATATTCTTTTGTTTTGACAGCAAGCTAAATTTGTATATTTTTCGATAGAACAATGTCTCCGGCGAAGCCGGATTTCTCCATACAATGCTGGCTCGCTATCGCTCGCCAGGAAGAAATCGACACCTGGATGGGGATAAACGTCTTAAAACAGTTGGCTGAATGGGGCCGAATGGATACAAGCCAGGGAAAGAGAGAAAAGGAGATAAATATAAAACAAAGCCGGTGACCCCCCCTTAAATGAACCTTGGAATGGCTAGTACCAGGTAAAGAATAATACAGAATATTGGAATTGGTTTCGGTAAGGTATATGTGTGAGAGTAGGAAATGGTGAGTTGAGTGAATGGTTTGAGGTAAAGGTAGGTTTGCGACAGGGTTGTGTAATGTCACCATGGCTGTTTAATATGTTTATGGATGGTGTGGTGAGGGAGGTGAAAAGGAGAACTATGGGAAGAGGATTGGGTTTAGTAGGAAAGAATGGTAGAGATTGGGAGTTGAATCAGTTGCTGTTCGCTGATGACACAGCATTGGTGGCGGATTCTGGTGAGAAACTGCAGCGGGTAGTCAAAGAGTTTGGTGTGGTTTGTGGAAGGAGGAAACTGAAGGTGAACGTCAATAAAAGTAAAGTAATGGTGTGTAATAGGGGAGAGCATAGGGTGAATCTAGATGTGAGGCTGGATGGGGAAATATTGGAACAAGTAGAGTGTTTTAAATATCTAGGAGGAACAATAAGCAGGAGTGGAGGTATGGAAGTGGAGGTAAAACAGAGAGTGTGTGAAGGAAGGAAGGTTTTCGGAGCAATGGGAAGTATGTGGAAGACGAGAAATCTCGGAGTGAAAGTAAAAAGTGCACTGTACCAAGGAATTGTGCCAACAGTGATGTATGGGGCTGAGACATGGGCTCTGAAGAAAAAGGAGAAAAGAGGGCTGGATGTGATGGAGATGAGCTGCTTGAGGAGTATGTGTGGAGTTACTCGTAGAGACAGATTGAGGAATGAAGAGATACGTAGGAGAGTGGGGCAGAAGGAACATTTGTCAGCCAGAGTGGACAGAAGGGTGCTGAGCTGGTATGGTCATGTTGAACGAATGGGAGATGAAAGGCTTACAAAGAGAATATGTGAGTCAGGTACAAGGGGAGATAGAAGGGCAGGAAGACCCCCATTGAGATAGAGAGACTGTGTAAGAAAGGCTTTGGATGATAGAGGAATGACTATAGATCAGGCAGGGGAAGTGGTGGTGGACAGGAGTGAATGGAGAATGCTTGTGAATAGTTGAGTGAACACGTGGTCATTTGGAGTAAGGGGTCGGGCGCAAGTTGGACTAGATAATAGTCCATCAGGCGCCTGGCCCGGGGAGACGATTAATATGAAGGGTGTGCCTGGAAGTGTGGTGGGAGGGCTTGTGGCTTTGGCTCCGCTGCATGTCTGCCTGCCGAGATCGGAACCTCTCCGGGTGGTCAGGGGCCGGGGGAGTGCTGGAGTGACCTTGGTAACCCTGGTCTCTGGGTCTTCTCCTGGGTGACCTGGATGTGTGAGAGTTTGTGTTTTTTTTCTGTGTTTATTTTTTGTTTTATGTTGTTTTTGTGTTTTCCCTGTTCTTGCTCTGTCTTGAGTCGGCTACCCCCAAAATGGGGATTGGGCCTGAGCATATAGATAGATAGATAGATATAAGGCCAGGATTTATAATGTCCCAGTCAACGTACCCAGTAGCTTCATTATTATTCAAGGCAGTCAATGTATGTAGAGCCGGAGGTATACATCCACGGTTAAAAGTCAAGGTATCTATCTAATCTATCTATCTATCTATCTATCTATTTATATCTATATCTATCTATCTATCTATTTATCTATCTATCTATCTATCTATCTAATTTATCTATCTATCCTAAGCTAATGTATCTATCTATCTATCCTAAGCTAATGTATCTATCTATCTATCCTAAGCTAATGTATCTATCTATTCTAATTTATCTATCTAATCTATCTATCTATATATATATATATATATATATCTCTCTCTCTCTCTCTATCTATCTATCTATCTATCTATCTAACCAAACGGCCCCATGCACCTCTGTTCCCAGTCAGTCGACGCCCCTCCTCCCATCTAGCACCGCCTTCATTCATATACTTCTTCACTTCATCCTTCCACCTCTCTCTCGGTTTACCTCTCCCTCTCTGTCCTTCTACCTCGCTCTCGTACACCCTCTAAGTCATTCTCTCGCTTCCCATACGTTCCACATGGCCGAACCATCTCAATGTGTTCCTTTTCACACATTCCAACACATCTACATCCACACCATATCTCGCTCTTACATCCTCATTCGGCTGTCTATCCCTCCATGTAACTTCACACGCACTTCTCAAGTGACTCATTTCCACCCCTCTCACTCTTGGTCGCACTATGTCTTCACAATTTAAACTATACTCATCTTTCTACTTCAATATTAACCCCTTGAGGATCGTGACACCTTTTGAACACAAATTCTGGCTTTTATTAGATGAGTTTATGCAGTTTGGGAAGGATCTATGAGAATTGAAAGGGTGACGACTATCTCAATAAGCCCTCTTGACTTACATACCCCCTTCCTAATTTCAATAACATCGTTTAATAACAGCCCGAATTAACTGTCAAAACACCGTCATGATCTTCAAGGGGTAAATACAGCCCATTGTTGTTTTTTTCTATTATCACGAATCAAAATTATATTTACAAAAAAAAAAAAAAAAAATATTAACTTGCACTAAGGATTTTTGTCAAATTCGGATAAAGAAAATGGAAGATAGAGTTGTGAATATGGGACACATTACGAGTTTAGGGGGTGACTGTACTGAATGGTTGCAGAAGAGAATAACCACATGTGAGCGTATTTTACACAATGTCCTTGCCCCCCCCCCCCCCCCCACACTTCCTCTCCCATCCCCCCACTCACCCCTCTTACCCTCGGATACCCCCTTCGCCCAACGAATTCTCTTCTCTCCTTCCCCCTTCCCCCCTCCCCCCCCCATGGTATCCCTTCCCTCATCCACTCTGACTGTGATTCTAAGGTTTATATTTAATGTTTGTGTGTCTACAATACTATACATATAATGGTAAACATGAGTAGGGTGAAGGAATGTATATAAGCACCTTTGCCCCCTTTTGAGACAATGTACTGTATATATATAATTAAAATGTTATGTATATATTATACTAGCTTACTAAAAGAATCCTATCAAATCAAATCATCCACTCTCCCTCCTCCCCCCCCCCCCTCCCTCATCCACTCTCCCTCCGCCACACGAATACCCTTTTCCTCCCTCCTTCCCCCCCCCCCACCTCCCCGCTCCCCTACCTCATCCACCCTCCCTTCCATCTCACGAATCCCCGTCACCCCCCCTACCCCGCTTCCTTCCTTCATCCACTCTCCCCGAACCCCTCTACCCCCCCCCCCCCTTCCCGGCTCCCCCCCTCATCCCCCTCCTTCCTTCCCCCTACCCCCCCCCCACCCCCCCCCCCCCCCCCCTCCTTCCTTCCCCCCGTGCCTAATGTCCCCTGAAGACTCCTCCTTGACTCGCGTTTTTCACCGTAATGGCGGCGGCTCCGACAGGAATTAAGGGGAGGCAGACCGTTTTTCTGGACCCCCTTCTCCCTAATGTTTAGCCCCACAAGTTTTGAGATTATAAGATGTTCGGCCCATTAGTTTGGCGATTTTAACACCTTTCGCTCCATTTCGTTGTCAATTTTAAGAACTTTCGTGCCATTTAGGTGTCGATTTTTTCCTGGCGAGCGAGAGCGAGCCTGCAATTTTAAGAGGAATCGGCCTTCGGCCGGGACATTCTTCTACCGAAAAATGTAGAAATTTATCTTGAAATGGGGTCTAGGGTGTGTGTTTCTAAGCTTGATGGAGGTCTAGGGAGGAAACTAAAAAAATATATGAATAAATGAATTAATTGACCAAACAAACGGCCAGTCTCCCCTTAAGGACCGACCGTACGGGGCTGTCTTACCTTTTATATGGGCTAGCGACACACGATTTTATTCCTGTGGGTTATTATGCTCTTATTTTTATTTATCGTTATAACCCCTTAACCCTCTCCGACATATGACGCTATTTTGAGCCTATTAAGGATACTTTAAAGCCCTTGTTACCATCAGGGGTATTTAGAAACCTTTAGTTTAGTTACTTCAACCTCTGCAGTTGTCTTTGAGTTAGCTATGGGCAGAAAACTAATTTTGGAGAGGTATTTATAAGAGTGAGAGAACTCTATTTCTTATTGCTAATCTGACAATCTCTGCGTCATATGAGTCTGAAGGGGTTAACCCTTACTGTACCGGCGACGTCTTAATAATTTAACCCTTTAAAGATCCAAGACTCATTTCTTTCTGTTTTCTGGTAATTATTAGACGATTTTATACAGATTAGGAAGGATATAATTATGGACGTCAGCGGGTTGATTGAGATAGCCTTTACCCTTTTAGTACGGGCCATAGATCCTTCCTAAGCTGCATACAATCGTCTGATGATAAGCCAAAATAAACTGCTAAAACGCGTCAGAGCGTCAAGGGGTTAATATCAGCTACATTTAGACGATTTCATGAAGCTTAGGAAGAGTATATGCTAGCTAAAATGACTACTTGCGATAGTAAGTAGCCATTTAATGAATAGACGCCCTGCCTAAGCTGAATAAAATGACTACTTGCGATAGTAAGTAGCCATTTAATGAATAGACGCCCTGCCTAAGCTGAATAAAATGACTACTTGAGATAGGCCTAGAAAGTGGCCATTTAATGAATAGACGCCCTGCCTAAGCTGAATAAAATGACTACTTGAGATAGGCCTAGTAAGTGGCCATATAATGAATAGACGCCCTTCCTAAGCTGAATAAAGTCGTCCAATAGCAGCCATAATCTATTACGTCGCTGGTACAGAAGGGGGCAAGAAACTGTAGCGTAATAATTATCTTCATATTCTGGTTACCCATAGACGATATTTTTTGTGTTTAAAGCCTATACTAATTAATCTACCTCTAGGACTCTCTGAATATATAACATAAATCCTTGTTGAGGGGAGGTGGGTCGTTTTTCGGGTCTCCCTTCTTCCTCATGTTGAGCCCCGTTAGTTTTCAGATTTTAGGACGTTCGGCACATTAGTTTGCCGATTTAAAGATCTGTCACCCCATTTCTTTGTCAATAATAAGACTTTTCGTGTCATTTAGGTGTCACTGATTTCCTGGCGAGCGATAGCGAGCCTGTATTTTAAGAGGAATCGGCCGTCGGCCGGGACATTTTTTCTATCGAAAAATGTACAGATTTATCTTGAAGGAAGGTCTTGGGCGAGTGTTTTTTTAAGCTTGATGGAGGTCTAGGGAGGAAACTAAAGATACTAATATAAAGATACAGAGTGAGGAAATATATACACGCCCATCGCCCTTTAAACTGCATAAATACACAAGTCTACTTTTATCCCGAATCAAAGGCATAAATCCGTCATGGTACTCAAAGGATTACATTTTGTAGTGTGATTAAGTCTTTAAGCCGATGTTGCATGAGCTCTCTCTATCGGCGATTTGTAATGGAGCCTACAATACGCTAACATATTTGTAATGGAGCCTACAATACGCTAACATATTTGTAATGGAGCCTACAATACGCTAAAATATTTGTAATGGAGCCTACAATACGCTAACATATTTGTAATGGAGCCTACAATACGCTAACATATTTGTAATGGAGCCTACAATACGCTAACATATTTGTAATGGAGCCTACAATACGCTAACATATTTGTAATGGAGCCTACAATACGCTAAAATATTCTCATGGAAACCAGGAATTTGCGTTACATATATAATCGTGAAGTATAGAAGTGTCGATTCAATATTATCAGCAACGATAGTCAAATACCATTAAGGAGAGGTATTAAGTTTGTTCCCTACGTTTTCATCAAGCTTAAAATTACACCCCCTAGACCCCCTTTCAAGATAAATTTGTACATTTTTCGGTAGAAAAATGTCGAGGCCGGTTGCTCTTAAATTACAGGCTCGCTATCGCTCGCCAGGAAAAAATCGACACCTTAATGGCACGAAAGGTCTTAAAATTGACAGAAATGGGGCAAAATGTCTTAAATGTCCAAACTACTAGGGCGAACGTCTTAAAATCTCAAAAGCAATGGGGCTAAACATGAGGGAGAAAGGTGTCCAGAAAAAAAATCCCTCCAGTGGATATCTCTCCTTAAGGGGCCCGATCGTTCACTTTTTGGTCGATGTTTGCATTTATTTGTATTTGTTCTAGTTTCCTCCCTAGACCTTCATCAAACTTTTAAAAACATATCCATTAGATCCCCCTTCTAGATTAATTTGTACATTTTTTGGTATAATATGTCCTGGCCGAAGGCTGGTTCTTACTATCGTTCGCCAGGACAAAATTCGACACCTAAATATCAATCACGAAAGGTCAAAATATTGATAAAGAAATGGGGCTAAAGGTCTTAGAATCGACAAACGAATGGGGTAAACATCTGATAATCTGAAAACTATTGGAGCTCAACATAAGGGAGAAGGGGGACCAGAAAAACGACCCATTTCCCCCTTAATATGACCTCGGCCAACTTCGTACAGGTCTATTGTTACCGCTGGTGTCATTAGCCCCTCTGTTTACCCTCAAACAGGTCCATGGCCATATTAAGGGCAGATCGGGGTAGATTTTCGGGTCCCCTTCTCGCATGTTTAGCCCCCATTACTTTTCAGATTTAAAGAAGTTCGGTCCATTAGTTTGGCGTTTGAACACCTTTCAGCCCATTTCGTTGTTAATTATAAGACCTGTCGTGCCATTTAGGTGTCGATTTTTTCCTACATGCAAGCGATAACGAGCCTGTAATTTTAAGAGGAACTGGTCTTTGGCCGTGACATTCTTTTACCGAAAAATGTACATAGCTATTTTGAAAGGGGGTTCTAGGGGATGTTTTTGTAAGCTTAATGGAGGTCTGGCGAGGAAACTAAAAAATCAATGAATATATAAACACATAGACCAACAAAATACCCCCTGTCCCGTTAAGGGGAGGTATTTACTTTGTTCCCTAGACCTCCATCAAACTTAAAATTACACCCCCTTGAGTCCCTTTCAAGATAAATTTGTACATTTTTCGGTAGAAATTTTTTTCGGTAGAAAAATGTCCCGGCCGAAGGCCGGTTCCTCTTAAATTACAGGCTCGCTATCGCTCGCCAGGATAAAATCGACACCTGAATGGCGTGAAAGGTCTTAATATGGGGTGAAAGTTCTTAAAATCGCTAAACTAATGGGGCGAACGTTTTATAATATCAAAAACAATGGGGCTAAACATGAGGGAGAAAGGGGTCAAGAAAAAAATCCCTCGAGTGGAGATCTCCCCTTCGGCAATACTGGTAAAGGATAGATATTTTGGTATTTTAATCCAAATCCTACATTATCAAACACAGAATAAAACCCCATTGTTTGAAAATAATGGCTACAAAATGGCGTCCAAGGAAAGATATGACCTGTCTCTCTTAAGGGGAGGCAGACCGTTTTTCTGGACCCCCTTCTCCCTAATGTTTAGCCCCACTAGTTTTGAGATTATAAGACGTTTGGCCCATTAGTTTGGCAATTTTAACACCTTTCGATCCATTTCGTTGTCAATTGTTAAGACCTTTCGTGCCATTTAGGTGTCGATCTTTTCCTGGCGAGCGATAGCGAGCCTGCAATTTTAAAGGGAACCGGCCTCCGGCCAGGACATTTTTCTACCAAAAAATTTACAAATTTATCTTGGGCGTGTTTTTCTAAGCTTGATGGAGGTCTAGGGAGGAAACTAAAAAAAATATATGAATAAATTAATTAATAGACCAAACAAACGGCCAGTCTCCCCTTAATACAGCATCTCTAAGTCGAGGTAATATAAGCAGACACGATCCGGCTCACAAAATAATACAAGAGACATTAAGGCCGCGTCATACAGAGGCCGAACGTACTAGGACAAAGTCCCGAATAGGATGACTTGCAAAAAATATTCAAATTTCAGGCGGGTCGGGTATATTCTGCACAATTCGGCATACGTTCCTGAATATTCGTAGGTTGGTCTGATGTTGTTCATGTATGTTGCCGACATTCCGGAGAGTCGGGAAAAAATTAGTGGCTACACTAAATTTCCATGAGTCGAGTGAGTCGGGAACAAATTAGTGGCTACACTAAATTTCCACGAACATTCGGGTAAAAAAACCGTTACAAAATGGTCGGATGTTGGTCGGGAATTATTGGTAACTCGTTCGGAAGTTGTTCTGATTAATTCGTAGTTCGGTCTTCTGTTTCGGGACTTGTTCGGTACTTTTTTCAATTGCCGAATTTTTTAGGAACTACCCGAACAAATCCCGAACAATTCCCGACAAAACTTCGATAAATTCACGATGAATCCCTCGTATTCCAAAACCCGCACGAGTTACGATATTTCAGAACAAGTTACGATAAAATTCAGACAAATATACGAATAATGTAGGATGTCTGCTCGATGTATCTTGTTTAATTAGGAATTAAATCCGAATTGATTTCGAACAAGTAGAATTAGCCTCCTTCTAAAATTAGAGGTTCGCTATTGCTCGCCAGGAAAAATCGACACCTAAAAGGCACAAAAGGTCTTATAGGCTAATATTGATAACAGAATGAGGCGAAAGGTCTCAAAATAGCCAAACTAACGGAACGAACGTCTTAAACCTCAAAATGAATATGCTAAACATGTGGGAGAAGGGGGTCCAGAAAAAGCGAGCATGTTATAGATACCGGTACCGTACCTCTGTTCTGCCTCTGGGTTCGAACACTACGATTATTTATGGGTATATCGTTATTCTGGCCTTCATTAGTTGATTTTATTGAGATTAGGAAGGACAATAATTAGGTTAGGCTACGTTAGTCTTACGTTAGGTGGTACATTATAATACAGTAAACTCGATTACAATACTTTGTTATTATAGCTTACATTTTGTCTAGGTGTATTTGAAAACGAATGAGAGGTGGAAGGATGGAGTGAGGAAGTACTGTACATGAACAAAGGCGGTGCTGGTTGGGGGGAGGGGCATCGACTGACTGGGGACAGAGGTGCTAAAGTCGTAAAACAGTCTGATGTTGTTCTCATAATGTTCTTCTCTATCGGTTGTTTGTCGACATCTCATCGGTTAAGTTCGGTTAATTATCCTAAAGCATTCCAATGTCATTCGGATCTGTGTCTGATGATTCGGGTATGGTCGAAAATCATTCTTTGCATAACGAGTGTAAGTTCGATTCATGTTCGGTAGTTGTTCGAGATTTTGTCGTAGGTCGTTCTTGACTATCGGATATTATTCTGAACTCGTTAGGGCCATGTTCGTAATCTTCAAATTTCGGGAGAGTCTCGGCTGTATTCGGTAAAAATGTGCAAGTCGTCCTATTCGGGAACTTGTCCTCCAACGTTCGGGCTCTGTATGACGCGGCTCACAAAATAATACAAGAGACTTAGAAGGAAATTTCTTGGAAAATTCTAACCTTTCTTCGGAGACTTTCGCTTCTCCGCTTCCAGATTTATTTAGTGTGTGTGTCTATTCTCTTCAGGAATTTCAGTTTTGCTCTACTGATTTTGACTAAACCTAATATACATTATATAGTGTGTGTGTCTATCTATATATCTCTCTCTCTATCTATCTATCTATAGCTATCTATCTAGCTATAGCTATCTATATACTGTATAGCCATCTATCTATCTATAGCTATCTATCTCTATATCTCTCTATCTCTATCTATAGCTAGCTATAGCTATCTATATCTATCTATCTATAGCTATCTCTCTCTCTCTCTCTCACTCTCACTCGCTCTCTATCTATCTATCTAATGCCTATCTGCCCTCCTGTTTCATTACTAAACATATATTCCAAGTATGATACATTCCCAGTTCGGACGCCGGTGTCTAAAATGTTACTTCGTCTAGTGTTTAAGGGAGCCAACCTCGTTTTTTTCCCTCTCCCCCCCCCCCCTCTCTCTCTCTCTCTCTCTCTCTCTCTCTCTCTCTCTCTCTCTCTCTCTCTCTCTCTCTCTCTCTCTCTCTCTCTCTCTCTCTCTCTCTCTCTCTCTCTCTCTCTCTCTCTCTCTCTCTCTCTCTCTCTCTCTCTCTCTCTCTCTCTCTCTCTCTCTCTCTCTCTCTCTCTCTCTCTCTCTCTCTCTCTCTCTCTCTCTCTCTCTCTCTCTGGGGTGCATTCATTCGGCCCCATTCAGCTTACTGCTTTAAGACATTTATCCCCATCCAGGTGTCGATTTTTTCCTGGCGAGCGATAGCGAGCCAGCATTGTGTGAAGAAATCCGGCTTAGCCGGAGAAATTTTTCTATCGAAAAATGTAAACATTTAGCCAACTGTCTAACTCATTTTCCAAAATATGGTGGCGCTTTCGCTCGCCAGGTATAAAGCTTCACATGGATGGGGATAAACATCCTAAAACAGTAGGCTGAATGGGGCAGAATGGATATATGCCATAGAAAGAGAGAAAGGAGATAAAAAAGCAGGTCACTCCCCTTAAGGGGAGGTATTTAGTTTGTTCCCTAAACCTCCATCAAGCTTAAAATGTCACCCCCTTGAGTCCCTTTCAAGATAAATTTGTACATTTTTCGGTAGAAAAATGTCCCGGCCAAAGGCCGGTTCCTCTTAAATTACAGGCTCGCTATCGCTCGCCAGGATAAAATTGACACCTGAATGGCACGAAAGGTCTTAATATGGGGTGAAAGTTCTTAAAATCGCTAAACTAATGGGGTAAACATTTTATAATATCAAAAGCAATGGGGCTAAACATGAGGGAGAAAGATGTCAAGAAAAAAATCCCTCAAGTGGAGATCTCCCCTTAAGACGTTGGTGTATATTAATATCCAGGGTTTAACTATGTGACATATTGAGATTCTTCTGTTATATATATTATTACCCCTTTGAGTACCAGCGACGTGTGATATATTTTATTCTAGCTATATTTAGACGATATTAGGCAGCTTAGGATGGATCTGTGATGGTTCAACGGGTTGGTTGAGATGGTTTGAAGCCTTATTATGGCTAGGGGTCCTTCCTAAGCTGAATAAAATCGTCTAATAGTTGCCTGGTACTGAATGGGTTAACTATAGCGTTGTTGGATTAGTATGGGTGGCCTCATTCTCATACAGCCGGTGTCACACGAGTGCTTTAGTGGTAAATGTATCGGAGCCATTATTAAGGGGTGATTTTCACTTGAGAGGGTTATTTTCTGGATACCCTTCTCCCTCGTGTTTATCCCCATTAGTTTGGTATTATAAGACGTTTGCCCCATTAGTTTGCCGATTTTATGACCATACGCCCTATTTCGGTCAATTTTAAAACCTTTCGTGCCATTTAGGTGTCGATTTTTTCCTGACGAGCAGCAGCGAGCCTGCAATTTAGGGGGAACCGGCCTGCAGCCGGGACATTTTTGTATCAAAAAATGTACAAATTTATCTTGAAAGGAGGTGTTGGGGGTATTTTTGTAAGCTTGATGGAAGTCTAGGGAGCAAACTAAATACCTCCCCTTAACAGTAAAACAATAGCTAAGATTGAACCTGTATGCAAGGAGTATTCGCTTTCATTATGATTGTATTATGAGTGTAGTATGTATTATGTATTATTGTATTATGAGTGTAGTATGTATTATGTAGTATTTCATTATGAGTGTATTATGTATCTTAGAGCTCCTAACCTTGTACAGTTAAATCAAATATAAGAATGCGCAGCATAATCAATACAAAATCAATACAAAATCAAATCAATACAAAATCAATACAAAATCAAATCAATACAAAATCAATACAAAATCAATACAAAATAATGTGATGATTTGTAGCGGTTCCAAGGCTCGAATATTAAGCATTTTAGAAGCAGCGTTTGGAAAACAAAAGGTTGTGGGTAAATGGCTTAGTGTGGCCGATTTCCTCTAAGGTACAAGCTCCCTCTCGCTCGCCCAGGAATAAATCAACACCTAAAGGGGGTGAAGCGTCTCATTATCGCCAAACTAATGGGGTGAAGCGTCTTACAATCTACAATCTAATAGAGCAAATCAGTTCAGCTCCAAACAGACCCCTCTCGGCCCAAATAGGGTTAAGGGGGGATGGTTCACTTTTTAGGCGATTTTTGCATGGATTCATTATTTTTCTAGTTTCCTCCCTAGACCTCCACCAAATTTAAAAAAAACAAACATCCATTAGATCCCCCTTCTAGATTAATTTGTACATTTTTTTCGGTAGAAAAATGTGGTTCCAACATTACAGTCTCACTATCGTTCGCCAGGGAAACAATCGACACCTAAATAGCACGAAAGGTCTAAATATTGACGAAGAAATGGGGCGAAAGGTCTTATGATCGACTAACTAATGGGGCAAACATCTTAACATCTGAAAACTAATGGGGCTAAACATGAGGGAGAAAGTGGTCCAGAAAACCGGCCCATGCCCCCTTAAGTATGATAATGTTTTCTGCATATATATATATATATATATATATATATATATATATATATATATATATATATATACTGTACAGTGCGTCAGTTTCCCAGGCTTTAAGGGGAAGTTTCTAGTTCGTTTCCTACTCCTCCAGCAATCTTAAAATGTCACCCCCTTGACCCCCTTTCAAGATAATTTTGTACATTTTTCGGTAGAAAAAATGTCCCGGCCGAAGGCCGGTTACTCTTAAATTACAGGCTCGCTATCGCTCGCCAGGATAAAATCGACACCTGAATTGCACGAAAGGTCTTAATATGGGGTGAAAGTTCTTAAAATCGCTAAACTAATGGGGCAAACGTTTTATAATATCAAAAGCAATGGGGCTAAACATGAGGGAGAAAGGGGTCAAGAAAAAAATCCCTCAAGTGGAGATCTCCCCTTAAACCTACCCCAGTGTGTCAATTAAGAGGAGTCACCCGCTTCGTTCTCGCTCCTTTTCTCTTTTTCTCTGGCTTGTATCCATGCGGCCCCATTCAGCCTACTGTTTTAATACGTTTATCCCCATCCAGGCGTCGATTTCTTCCTGGCGAGGGATAGCGAGCCAGCATTGAATAGAGAAACCCGGCTTCGCCAGAGACATATTTCTATCGAAAAATTTGCAATTTTAGCCTGGTGTCAATTTTGTTAATCAATGCTGGCTCGCTACCGCTCGCCAGGAAAAAATCGACACCTGGATTAGGATAAACGTCTTAAAACAGTAGGCTGAATGGGGCCAAATGGATACAACCCAGAGAGAGAGACGAGGTGGGCCCCCTTAACCCCTAGAGGATTATGACGCAAACGATTACTTCAATCTGGGTAACATGAAACGATTTTATTGAACTTAGGAAAAACCAGGGGGATAAAAGCTATCAAAATGTTCTTTTTTTATGCCCACAGTTCCTTCCTAAACTGAATAAAATCTTTAAAAATTCGCTAGAACAAAATAACCTGATCGTCCTTATATCTTGAAAGGACTAAACGGAATTATATATTATTGTTTATAATTAGAATTTATTTTAAAATAAATAGTGTAACTGGTCTGCACTATTTGGAAAGAGCAAATATTGCATTCTCTTTTGTTGCCTAGCCATCAATAATTGTATTTTGTGAATGTTGAACAACGAAACCCCATCAATATCATGCATGCACAACGTCCATTAATATTGCAAACACTGATTCAAATATTTATAATTACATAAACCGATTACTTATGCAACCCATTTATCCACAGGTGCTCTCTCGCTCTCTCTCTCTCTCTCTCTCTCTCGCGCGCGCGCGCTCTCTCACGCCCAATCGTAAATAAGCTAAGTATAACAAACCTACACATTTCATTTCACCCCCTCTCTCTCTCTCTCTCTCTCTCTCTCTCTCTC
The DNA here is from genome assembly GCA_032716605.1 of Paralithodes platypus. Taxonomy (NCBI): domain Eukaryota; kingdom Metazoa; phylum Arthropoda; class Malacostraca; order Decapoda; family Lithodidae; genus Paralithodes; species Paralithodes platypus. The sequence continues at coordinate 45,961,893 of CM064547.1, read as the reverse complement.
TCTCTTTGTACTCCTTTGTACTCCTTTGTACTCTCTCTCTCTCTCTCTTTGTACTCCTTTGTACTCTCTCTCTCTCTCTCTTTGTACTCCTTTGTACTCCTCTCTTTGTACTCCTTTGTACTCTCTCTCGTTCTCTATCTCTATCTCTCTCTCTCTCGTTCTCTCTCTCTCTCTCGTTCGTTCTCGTTCTCTCTCTCTCTCTATCTATCTCTCTCTCTCTCGCTCTCGTTCTCGCTCTCGTTCTCGTTCTCTCTCTCTCTCTCTCTCTCTCTCTCTCTCTCTCTCTCTCTCTCTCTCTCTCTCTCTCTCTCTCGTTCTCTCTCGTTCTCTCTCTCGTTCTCTCTCTCGTTCTCTCTCTCGTTCTCTCTCGTTCTCTCTCTCTCTCTCTCTCTCTCTCTCTCTCTCTCTCTCTCTCTCTCTCTCTCTCTCTCTCTCTCTCTCTCTCTCTCTCTCTCTCTCTCTCTCTCTCTTCATTTCACCCTTGGTTAGACACCGCGTCAGCCAGTTTTGCGTATCACTTAACAGGCAGTGGACCGTTTTCTGGTCTCCCTTCTTCCTCATGGTTAGCCCCCTTAGTTTTTAGATCTTAAGCCGTTCGGCCCATTAGTTTGGCGATATTAAGACCTTTCGACCGATTTCTTTGTCAATATTAAGAACTTTTCATAATATTTACAGTAGGTGTCGATTTTTTTCCTGGCGAACGATAGTGAGCCTGTAATTTTGGAAGAACTGGCCTTCGCCCGAGACATTTTTCTACCGAAAAATGTACAAATTAATCTAGAAGGGGGATCTAATGGATGTTTGTTTGAAGTTTGATGGAGGTCTAGGGAGGAAAGTAGAAAAATAATAAATACATGAAAATATCGACCTCAAATAGAACCATCCCCCTCCCCCCCTTAACAGGCAAGGGGGCGTTTTACTTTTCAATTAAAAAACAAAAAACAAAAACAAAAAAACACTTTTTATTGTAATGGACCAAATTTCTGGCACAATGGAGTGTAAAATATCATTGACCCAACATTCCTGCTTAAGGGGAGGAAGTTGGTTTTTCGAGTCCTCCTCCTCCTCCCTCATATTTATCCCTAGTAGTTATGAGAGTTCAAGACATTTGCCCCATTAGTTTGGCGATTTTCAGACCTTTTGCCCCATTTCTTCGCAAATATTAAGACCTTTCGTGCTATTTAGGTGTCGATTTTTTTCCTGGCGAGCGATAGCGAGCCTGTATTTGAAGAGGAATCGGCCTTCGGCCGGGACATTTTTCTACCGAAAAATGTACAAATTGATATCGAAGGGGGGTCTTCTGGGTGTTTTTTTAAGCTTGATGGAGGTCTAGCTTGGAAACTAAGAAATAAAGTACGGTAATAAATGAATGAATAGACCAAAAAAAAAGGCCCGTCTCCCCTTACCATTGTACAGCTTTCCGCAGTCCCTGTTAATGGAAGTTAAAGTTATATACTGTTTATGTGGAAATACCAGCGAGTAGTACGACCCTCATTTATGTGGAAATACCAGCGAGTAGTACGACCCTCATTTATGTGGAAATACCAGCGAGTAGTACGACCCTCATTTATGTGGAAATACCAGCGAGTAGTACGACCCTCATTTATGTGGAAATACCAGCGAGTAGTACGACCCTCATTTAACCGTAGGGTTTTGTTTTGTTTGGCTTTATTTTTATTTGTTTAATCCAGTTACCATCTATTCCTAGTTAGCTTAACCCCTTTTCAAGCTCCAATACGCCTTTTAGCAGTTTATTTTGGCTATCATTAGACGATTTTATGCAGCTTAGGAAGGATCTGTGGGTAATAAAAGGGTCAATACTATCTCAATCAACCCTCTGAGTCCCGTTACTAATCTGAATAAAATCGTCTAATGGTAGCTAGAAAACAGAACAGAAACGCGTATTGGAGCTGGAAAGGGTTAATTAAGGTTTTATTGGTGATTATTTGTTTTTTGTTTTTTTTTTGTTTTTTTTAATAAGTGATCACCAATTGTGAGACAAATATATGGAATCAATTATGGTTGCGTGCTTGATTTATAATATGTGTTATTGTCCTTAGAAATATGTGTTATTGTCCTTAGAAATATATATATTTGTTATTGTCCTTAGAAATATATATGTGTTATTGTCCTTAGAAATATATGTGTTATTGTCCTTAGAAATATATGTGTTATTGTCCTTAGAAATATGTATGTGTTATTGTCCTTATAAATATATGTGTTATTGTCCTTAGAAATATATGTGTTATTGTCCTTAGAAATATATATGTGTTATTGTCCTTAGAAATATATATGTGTTATTGTCCTTAGAAATATATGTGTTATTGTCCTTAGAAATATGTATGTGTTATTGTTCTTATAAATATATGTGTTATTGTCCTTAGAAATATATGTGTTATTGTCCTTAGAAATGTGTTATTGTCCTTAGAAATAGATATGTGTTATTGTCCTTAGAAATAGATATGTGTTATTGTCCTTAGAAATATATATGTATAACTGTTAAGGGGAAGTTTTTAGTGTGTTTCCTAGATTTCCATCAAGCTTAAAATTACACCCCCTTGACCCCTTTTCAAGATAAATTTGTACATTTTTCGGTAGAAAAATTTCCCGGCCGAAGGCCGGTTCTTCTTAAATTACAGGCTCGCTATCGCTCGCCAGGAAAAAATCGACACCTAAATGGCACGAAAGGTCTTAAAAGTGACATAAATGGGGTGAAAGTTTTTAAAATCGCCAAACTAATAGGTCGAACATCTTAAAATCTCAATAGCAATGGGGCTAAACATGAGAAAGAAAGGGGTAAAGAAAAAAATCCCTCCAAGTGGAAATCTCCCCTTTTAACAGTTAACAATCTGATCCGACGCCTCGTGGGTGGTCAATTGAGGCTCACTCTCCGCGTGGTCGGGGGCCGGGGGAGTTAGTGCTGGAGCGACCTAATTGGTGACCCTGGTCTCTGGGTGTTCTCCTGGGTGACCTAGATGTGTGTGAATTTTGTGTTTTGTCTGTGTTTGTTCGTTGTTCTGTCTTGTGTTTTCCCTGTTCTTGCTCTGTCTTGAGTCGGCCACCCCCCCCCCAAAAAAAAATAATAATAATAATAAAATAATAAAATTAGAGTCAAATCGAAAATAAAAATAAAAATAGGAAAAGTGGGGATTGGGCCTGAGCACATACATACATACATACATACATACATACATACATACATACATACATACATACACATACATACACATACATACACATACATACATACATACATTTTACTATCCTAGTAGTAAGTGGGTGGTGCATTCAAATATCAATTATATACACACTGGCATCTGTGAATGATCATGAAATACCCTAATTGATTGGGATAACATCAATGATTTATATATTTTCATTATGAGAATCCTTTATAAAAATGGCTACGAACATGAGATCATCATTTACTTTTCTCGCAGCTTTCCGATCGCATCGATTCCAAACTCCTAACCCCTATATATTATTGTTAGTTGAGTTATGGTACAAATATATTTTCCGATCACGAGTCTTTGTTCGTTAAGGGGAGTCAACGTTTTTTTTTTATCTATCTCTCCTTTTCCCTGGCTTGTATCCATTCGGCCCCATTCAACCGACTGTTTTAAGACGTTTATCCCCATCCAGGTGTCGATTTCTTCCTGGCGAGCGATAGCGAGCCAGCATTGTATGGAGAAATCCGGCTTCGCCGGAGAAATTTTTCTATCGAAAAATGTACAAATTTAGCTTGCTGTCAAAAGAAAAATATGTATATGATGGCTCGCTACCGCTCGCCAGCAAAATATTGACACCTGGGTGGGGGTAAACGTCTTAAAACAGTAGGCTGAATGGGGCCGAATGTATACAAACCAAAGAGAGAGGGAGAGAAAGAGAAAAAAGCGAGGTGGGCTCCCTTAACCCTTTTAGTACAGTGACTCTTCTCTTCCTTTTATTATGGCTGTCATTAAGCGGTTTGATAGTGCTGTGCTCCGGCCGGTTCATTAAACCAGGAACAACCGGATTTTCACTTCCGGTCCAGGCTCCCTACTGTTTCCGGTTTGCCACTTGTACCCGGAAATGGACTGGGCAACTATTATCCTATATTTTCTTTATTTGTACTATCTATCTATCTATCTATCTATTTACTCAGGCCCAATCCCCATATATGTACCAAATTGTGAAATGTTGTATTAACCCTCCGACATATGACGCGATTTTGAGCCTATTGGGGATACTTTAAAGCCTTTGTTTCCATCAGAGGTATTTAGAAACCTTTAGTTTAGTTCCTTCAACCTCTGCAGTTGTCTTTGAGTTAGCTGTGGGCAAAAAACTAATTTTGGAGAGAGAGTGAGAGTGAGAGAACTCTATTTCTTATTGCTAATCTGGCAACCTCTGCGGCATATGTGCGTGAAAGGGTTAATATACACCAGTACCAGAAAAAGAAACTCAAAATATTAAGGTAGGCTACAATTTATATATTCGAAAAAATAAATGCAACCAAAACAGCAGGGAAAATTAATTACGAACAAATCGTAACCACGTTGACCCTTTAGATAACAGAGACCGCCAGTTATTTGTGGACATTTATCATTATCATTGATCCTGTCATCTGCTTTCTCTCTATTATACATATTTATATATACAGTTTTTATTTTTGTCTGTATCTAGCTATTATTCTCTCTCTCTCTCTCTCTCTCTCTCTCTCTCTATATATATATATATATATATATATATATATATATATATATATATATATATATATATATAGTTCGAGAGAGAGAGAGAACAAACAACAATATTTGGTCTCTAGGCAATATGTGAATCATTTTTGATGAGATGGACTTAAAAAATAATTATTACACTAACTCTTAATGAACCAAAATGACACAAGTCAATTAAAATATGCACACATTTGTACCCTTCAATCTTATATTTTTATATTTTTTTCAGGCCAGCTGAGTGCGGAGTGGCGGCGAGGGATTAGCCCCACTTCCTGTCAACATAATACAATAGGCCTAACACAAAAGGTGAGGGAAGAATGTTTATTTACTCTTTTGTCATATTATATATATATTTTTGGTAGGATATATATATTTTTTTTTTTCAATTCCATAGCATTTGAAATTAAACCCTAATTAAAATGACATCAAACAACAAATACTTATCTTCGTTAATTATACTGTGTATATATATATATTTATATATATATATATATATATATATATATATATATATATATATATATATATATAGATAGATAGATCGGGACAGGGGGGAAAGGTCAGTGGATGAGATTTGTTAGTTATATTTGCTAGTTGACTATATATATATATATATATATATATATATATATATATATATATATATCAAATATGCAAAAAAGAGATTCTTGTGATACGAGTATAAGTAAAAAATAAAATCCACACCAAAAGAAGTGTAGAAAATGTTAGATTCACTGTACAAATGTTAAAGATATATACATGCGGTCAATTATTATTAAATTTCAGAACATGCTAGAAAATATCGTAAGAGTATTTACAAAAACAACTACATCCGAGTATCCTTTTAGATGGCTCGAATTGGACGGTTTAAAATACAGATGTTGATATCATTTAAAATATAACATGCTTAAGGTTAGTTTTAAAAACAACACAGACGTTAAATGCCAGTGAAAGAAGAAGAAGAAGAATAAAAAGGAAGTCCGAGTATCTTGTTAGACGGCTCCAACTGTAGGATTAAAATATAATAGCGTTTAATGCTAAATTTAAAATGTTTCACAGACGTTTATTGTCAGTTAAAATATGAATATTGCATTTCTCTACTTTCGTAGATCTTCAGTATTAAAATATGAGTGGCTGGTTCCAAAGTCAGGGATGTATGTCCTCACTTATGCGTGGATTACCAGGCACTGGTTCCTACGGCAATAGTTTTGTTTTAAGTTACCTGTGCTTTTTAATTAGTATCGTAACTTATTTCAATATTAAGTCTTCGTTCAGTGTTTCGAGCTAAGTGTATTAATCTCTATTCAACCGAGGCTTGAATTTATTTATGAAGTAACTCTCTTTGTTTTTTCTCAGAGTAATGTTATCTTTTTTGACCTTATAAAATGACATGATGTTAAAATTAGGAGATATATTTTTAGCACATTCCGAGATGTGTTGGTTTACGTAAAGCCTTGTATTGTGTCTTACGTGATCTCTGTGTAGGTTTGTTCGAAGTCTTAAGATTCGAAGTTTCGCCAATATAGATGGAATTGCAGCCATTGCAACGAATCACATAAATACAATTGAGTGTCGAACAATTCATATTATGATTAATCTCAAATGTGTAGTTCGTATCAACACATTTGAATTGACTGCCCTCTATAATCTGTGTGCATAAGAAGCATCTTGAGTTACCACACTTTGTCACTCCTGGGCTCGCTACGGTATCGAATCTTGCTTTTGTTAAGGGGAGATTTCCACTTGAGGGATTTTTTCTTGACCCCTTTCTCCCTCATGGTTAGCCCCATTGCTTCTGATATTATAAGACGTTCGCCCCATTAGTTTGGCGATTTTAAGAACTTTCGCCCCATTTCTGTCAATTTTAAGACTTTTCGTGCCATTTAGGTGTCAATTTTTTCCTGGCGAGCGATAGCGAGCCTGTAATTGAAGAGGAACCGGCCTTCGGCCGGGAAATTTATCTTGAAAGGGGGTCTAGGGGCTGTAATGTTAAGCTTGATGGAGGTCTAGCGAACTAACTAACCTCCCTTAATAAGTGTTTTAGATTGCTGGGTTGTTTTTTAGATTTAATTAAGGACAAATCTTTAAAAAAAAAATCAGTTTCCTATGACGTTTGTAATACATTAAAGGCTGATTTTACGTCATTAAAATAGTCATTGTAGTTTGGCTTGTATGTAGTTATGTATGGTATTTGATTGTATGTAGTTATGTATGGTATTTGATTGTATGTAGTTATGTATGGTATTTGATTGTATGTAGTTATGTATGGTATTTGATTGTATGTAGTTATGTATGGTATTTGATTGTGTGTAGTTATGTATGGTATTTGATTGTATGTAGTTATGTATGGTATTTGATTGTATGTAGTTATGTATGGTATTTGATTGTATGTAGTTATGTATGGTATTTGATTGTATGTAGTTATGTATGGTATTTGATTGTATGTAGTTATGTATGGTATTTGATTGTATGTAGTTATGTATGGTATTTGATTGTATGTAGTTATGTATGGTATTTGATTGTATGTAGTTATGTATGGTATTTGATTGTATGTAGTTATGTATGGTATTTGATTGTATGTAGTTATGTATGGTATTTGATTGTATGTAGTTATGTATGGTATTTGATTGTGTGTAGTTATGTATGGTATTTGATTGTGTGTAGTTATGTATGGTATTTGATTGCACGTATCATCACTTGTGTTGTCTGGAGGTCCTAGTTCACTTATGGGGATCTGTTTAGCACGAGTTGTCCCACCCTCTATTAGGCCTTTACGATATCTACGCTCTCAAAGAAAGCCTTGTAATTCACCTAATCTTTTATCTCTTAGTTTAGTTTCTGAAACAATGGTACAGATTCTGCGTGTTAGGTTGAAAGGGATATTATTGTTTACATGCCTTGGGTGGTTTGAATTCTATTCTAGATACTGCTTTGTGTCCGTAGCTTTATAGTGAATGTCTGTACTGATCTCATCACGCATAAGTAACATCAATAATCACGCATAAATAACATCAATAATCACGCATAAATAACATCAATAATCACGCGTAAATAACATCAATAATCACGCATAAATAACATCAATAATCACGCATAAATAACATCAATAATCACGCAGAAATAACATCAATAATCACGCAGAAATAACATCAATAATCACGCACAAATAACATCAATAATCACGCGTAAATAACATCAATAATCACGCATAAATAACATCAATAATCACGCATAAATAACATCAATAATCACGCGTAAATAACATCAATAATCACGCGTAAATAACATCAATAATCACGCATAAATAACATCAATAATCACGCATAGATAACATCAATAATTATGCATAAATAACATCAATAATCACGCATAAATAACATCAATTATCACGCATAAATAACATCAATAATCACGCATAAATAACATCAATAATCACGCATAAATAACATCAATTATCACGCATAAATAACATCAATAATCACGCATAAATAACATCAATAATCACGCACAAATAACATCAATAATCACGCATAAATAACATCAATAATCACGCATAAATAACATCAATAATCACGCATAAATAACATCAATAATCACGCATAAATGACATCAATAATCACGCATAAATAACATCAATAATCACGCATAAATAACATCAATAATGACGCATAAATAGCAACATCAATAACCAGGAACGTATAAGCGATAATAACGGAAGAGCTAAGCATCAATAATCTGCGGGTCGGGTCGGGTCGGGTCGGGTCGGGTGGGAATCTAACTAATATGAGCACCTCAAAGGGGATGCTCCGCCTCTCCCTCTCTCTTTGGCTTGTATCCATTCGGCCCCATTCAGCCTACTGTTTTAAGACGTTTACCCCCATCCAGGTGTCAATGTTTTCCTGGGGAGCGGTAGCGAGCCAGCATATATATATTTTTGTTTTGACAGCAAGCTAAATTTGTACATTTTTCGATAGAAAAATGTCTCCGGCGAAGCCGGATTTCTCCATACAATGCTGCCTCGCTATCGCTCGCCAGGAAGAAAGCGACACCTTTTCTCTCTTTTCCTGGCTTGTATCCATTCGGCCCCATTCAGCCAACTGTTTTAAAGACGTTTATCGTCATCCAGGTGACAATAATATGGAAGGTATTGGCGGTAAGGGAAGAGTTAAGCATCAACATCATCAATAATCAGTGGCGGGGCGGGTCGCGGGTCGGCCGGTAATCTAATATGAGGGCCTCAAAGGGGTGCATAATGCTCCGCCTCTCAACCTCTCTCCGTGGTGGCGGTGGTGGTGGTGGTGGTGGCAACAAAGGCCAGAGATAGCTAGCGGTCGGTCAAACGGAACGGCCTCGGTTATTTGCTTTATTGGCTAACTGTTTAAGGGGAGGTATTTAGTTTGTTCCCTAGACCTCCATCAAGCTTAAAATTACACCCCCTTGAGTCCCTTTCAAGATAAATTTGTACATTTTTCGGTAGAAAAATGTCCCGGCCAAAGGCCGGTTCCTCTTAAATTACAGGCTCGCTATCGCTCGCCAGGATAAAATAGACACCTGAATGGCACGAAAGGTCTTAATATGGGGTGAAAGTTCTTAAAATCGCTAAACTAATAGGGCAAACATCAAAAGCAATGGGGCTAAACATGAGGGAGAAAGGGGTCAAGGAAAAAAATCCCTCAAGTGGAGACCTCCCCTTAACCCCTTCAACACCATGACGTCATTTTTACCTTTGATTCTGGCTAACATTAGATGATTGTACAGGCAGTTTAAGAAGGACCTGTGTTACTAAGAGGGTTGATTGAGATCGTATTTACCCCTTTCATTCGCTATAGGTTGATTACAAACTAAAGAAAATCGCCTAATGGTAACCAGAAAAAAATACGTCATGGCACTGAAGGGGTTAAGGGGACAGGGGTTATTTTTTAGGCTCTATTTGTTTATATAATGTTTTTTTTTTTTTTTTAGTTTCCTCCCTAGACCTCCACCAAACTTAAAACAAAAACAATCCATTAGATCCCCCTTCTAGATTAATTGGTACATTTTGTCTGAAGAAAAAGGTTACGCCCGAAGACCGGTTCCTCCACAAATACAGGCTCGCTATCGCTCGCCAGGAGAAAACAAATCGACACCTAAAGGGATTACAATACGAGGCCCCGGCATTACAATACGAGGCCCCGGCATTACAATACGAGGCCCCGGCATTACAATACGAGGCCCCGGCATTACAATACGAGGCCCCGGCATTACAATACGAGGCCCCGGCATTACGAGGCCCCGGCATTACAATACGAGGCCCCGGCATTACAATACGAGGCCCCGGCATTACAATACGAGGCCCCGGCATTAGGTGACCGTTGTGTTATGACCGTATAATTATCACCCACCGGACATCTACCGTACATAGTAGGTTTACAGTATTATTTTGGCGATTTTGAGACCTTTTGCCTCATTTTGTTATCAATATTAAAACCTTTCGTGCCATTTAAGTGTCGATTATTTCCTGGCGAGCCTCTAATTTTAGAATGAAGCGGCCTTCGGCTGGGACATTTTTCTACCGAAAAATGTAAAAATTTATACATTTAATTATAAATGTATAATTTATACATTATAAATTTATATAATGTATATACATTTAGGGGGTCTAGGGAGTGTTTTTCTAAGCTTGATGAAGGTCTAGCGACGAAACTCACAAATAAATTTATTGTTACGTATCTTGATCCTCAAGTGGTTAACTTGATGAATCTAGATAGCACAGAGATATATATTAAGGTATCAGTCAGCTGAAGGCAAAACAAAAGTAAAATCTAATAAAATAATTCCTGTTGTTGCTTCCTTTCCTTTTGGATCTTAGGACTTAGTATCCTTTATTGACTGATACTCTTTAATTATGAAAAATACTGAAACTAATTAAAGTCATGTAGTATTTATAAAGAATTATTATTTAACCGAAGCTTAGTAGGCTATGGTTATGAACCGAAGAAGTTTTATCTAAAGAAGGACTAGAATTCTATAAAAAGTCTTGAAAGATAAATATTAAAGTAAGAATATTTCTGTCTCTTACCCTGTTTGAAATGAATAGATAGTTTTCTTATATGTCCTTTTATTTATATTTAATGTAATTATTCTTGGTTCTAGTCTTACGTTAATAGTATTATATTATTATTATCATCAGGATTAATATCAAAGTCACATAAAAAGTTAGATATATATTTAATAATTAGTTAAATGTATTTCTTAACCACGTAACATTGAGGTTTGATTATGAGTAAATAAAGTTACAGGATCGCTTCATAGATTCGATTCAGGTCTCACTCAAATAATATGAAAAGCAAAAATAATATTTTGAAGCTAAAAGAATTTTCTTCAGCTTAGGAAATCACTAGAAGTAATATTAACACAGCCATGTTAGTCTAAGGCGATATTACTAATACGAGACAATAGTATCACCGTACTAAGCACCGTTAAGCAATGCAAGCTTAATTAAAAGAAAATTAAAGAACTCGTAAGTATTAATATAAAACAATGGTATTACTTTCATCATAACCCAATTACTTAAAGAGTTGCTTTAGTCCACAAGTTAGTCAACTAAAATAGTTAAGTACATAATAGCGTTAACGTTAATTCGCAATCAAATAGTTAAACACATAATAGTAGCGTTAACGTTAATTCGCAATCAAATAGTTAAGTACATAAATAGTAGCGTTCACGTTTCACGTTAATTCCCAATCACATATCTCACTAACCAACATAACGTAAGTGTTTACACCGAACACACTTAACACACATTTATATAATCTGACTGACAGTCACAATCCCATTATAATACTTCACCCCGTCTTCCTCCAGCTGCAAGTTCACCTTCCCCAACTCCAAATGAGACTCATTTGAATGCCCACAACTCGGGTCTTATATACCAAACAATGATGGTGTAGGAACGAATCAGGAGGCGGGGGGGTGGTGCCTACTCCAATCATAGCTCCTCGAGTCGCATAACAGGTGCCTGGTCCACTCACAGCTCCTGGCGTCGATCATACGTCATAGCATCGGTCATCGAGGTAGTTTGCAGGGTCCCCTATGACGCACGCAGGTGTGAAGGCTGGTTTGCTGGTTTCCCCACTCGCTAATTCGCTCGCTAGTCTGCTTCACCGTTTGGGTAGTGTGACTCCTTCAACTCTAATTCTAACTCTTAAATTAACATACAGGGCTCCGTATGTCAGACCTCCCCCCTAGAAAAGAGTTTAAGGAGTATAGTACATAATATTAAACATAATACATAAATAGATTCACCACCAGATTGGCAACAGCGAGATTATAATGAGCATATAATAAGGATATCACCCAAAGAAGGCAACGTCTCCAGGTACCACATCAGAACATAGCCGGAACGTAGCTGGAGCGTTATTCGAACTGCAAGGCATTATCTCACAGCTGAAGGCTTGAAAGCGCACTACAAAAGCATAATATTTACCTCGCTACAAGGGAGAGCTAATTGCCAAAATCCTCTCATTAAATTAAACATACTGCTGCAAGAGGCCAAACTGGTAAATGCAATCTTTGATCCGTGGCAGTGGGTAGGTATCGTTCTTTGTGACAGCATTGACTTGCCTATAGACCCTACAAAACCTATGGCTCCCGTCTGGCTTTGGCACAAGTATGACCGGACTACTCCACTGGCTTAAGGCCCTTGTGATCAGCTGGTTTGAAAAAATTAAGTCAAGCTCGACCTGCAGTATACTCCTGCGTTGTGGTGAGACACGGTAGGGGGATAGTTTAATGGGAGTTGCATCCCCTACGTCGATGTCGTGCACGGCCAAAGAAGTGAACCCTGGAGTATCACGGAACACATTGGGAGACTGAGATAAAACAGAGATTAGTTGGTTCGCTTGATCAGAGGGAAGATGACATAGTTTAGATGGTAATTCCCTCCAAGCCACTGAATTATACTGAAAGTTGGATAGGCTACATGACAAGTCAAAGTCTGCATGGATACCTTCAGGCTCTGGAACAGTCTGTTGCGGGTCAGTAAGAGAACTGAAGACTTCGTCCGCACCAGGCTGTTCACAGGTCCTGACATTCACTGCCACAGTGGGAGAATCTGGGGGAGGGCAATCAGGGGACCTATGGTAGGGTTTCAACATATTTATATGGAATACTTGCGTGGGCTTTCTCCTGTCTGGGGTAGTTACTAGATAATCGGTAATGCTCACCCTCCGAATGATCTTATATGGGCCCCTGAACTTGGCAGATAAAGGTTGGCCAAAAAGGGGGAGCAGGACCAAAACCTCACCGGGCTTAAACTCCCTCTCACGGGCTTTTCTGTCATACCATTTCTTCATGGAGCTTTTAGCCACTGTCAAGTTTTGAGCGGCAACTCACATGAGGATCTCAGCCGGGTTTTGAAATCTGAAACATACTTGAGGAGGTTTTGGTTCCCCTCCTGGCCAACTAGGCTATCCTGCAATAGTTGCAAAGGACCTCTTACCTGGTGACCGAAAACTAGCTCATTAGGGGAAAAACCCAGGGATTCAGTTGGAACCTCACGAGTAGCAAATAAAAGAAAAGGTACCCCCTTATCCCACTCAACTCCGGTCTCTGTACAATACTTACGTAACATTCCCTTTAATGTCTGATGATATCGTTCGAGAACCCCTTGACTCTCTGGGTGGTAGGTGCTAGACTTTACATGCTCGATACCCAACTCCTTCAGGGACTGCTGGAAAATGTTAGAGGTAAAATTAGTTCCTTGATCACTTTGCACCTCATGGGGGAAACCCATTCTGGTGAAGAATTTGAGCAGTTCCTTGATAACAGTTGGAGCAGAGGTAGTCCTTAAGGGTATAGCCTCTGGGTAGCGAGTTGCCATGTCCATGATAGTTAATAAATAAATGTTACCTTGGGAAGTCTTAGGCAATGGGCCTACAATGTCCACTACCACCCGAGTAAAAGGATTCTCGAAAACGGGCAAGGGCACCAGAGGATGTACAGGCACCTTCTGATTGGGTTTTCCTGTCATCTGGCAAGTGTGACACACTCTACAAAACTCCACTACATCTGCACGCATTCCTGGCCAGTAAAAGTGGGCTCTGATTCTGTCTAGAGTTTTTCTCACACCTAGGTGTCCTGCCAATGGTATACAATGTGCCATTTCCAAGATATCTCTACGACAAGGTTTGGGGACTACTACTTGATGGACGTCCCAAGCCCCGTCATCGATTGGTCTGTGTGGCGGTCTCCATCTTCGCCACAATACTCCTCCTTTGAGGTAGAAACCTTCACCACCCTCCTTCTCACATTCCTCTTCATTCACGGACCTGGCTGCTAACTCCTTGCATTCACTATCATCTCTCTGTAGCTCTACCAGGCCACTAGGACAATTTGGAGGGGTTTCATGGTCATCGTTAGGGTCAAGATGAGCCATAAAGGTGTCAGATAAATCCACCTCAGTCACATCATCAGGCACAGTTGGAGCGTCATTCACACTCTCATCATCCCTTTCATCAACTCTTACATTCGGTATATTTCTGTCTGAGGGAACTGCTACTTGAGACATTGAACTTGTGACAGCACACACAGGGAAAACAGTTGGCAACTCCTTGTCGAGCTCACCGGTTAGTGGCTCGTTAACAGGGGAAAGTGACAAAATGGGGTCTGGTCGGACCTTCTCACCTGCTACATCATTCCCCAAAAGGAGTGTTACCCCAGGCACAGGGATATCTTGGGACCTACACAAAGCTATGGTGGCCTCACCCTGTAGTAACTCACATTCAATTTCGCCTTTTACCAAGTATGCATAAAACTGGCCTCCAACACCTCTCATTACAACTGGTTCGCCAGGTGGGCACTCAGTGTAAGGATTCACCATGAGGGTGCTAGTAGAACCTGTGTCTCTCAGAATTTTTACCTCATGCATACAACCATTTAATCTCACGTTGCCAGATGAAATAAAGGGACGGTAACTGTCCTGCACTGATGGTGAAATTATTATTGGCTTAACCCTAGTGGGTTGCACCACACATGCTACTACACCCCGTCTAGATGATTTACGTTAGCTGCTAGGTACTCCTTCTGTCGAGAGTCCTGCATTAAAGGAACTTTTGGTGCTAGGTACTCCTTCTGTCGGGAGTCCTGCATTAAAGGAACTTTTGGTGCTAGGTACTCCTTCTGTCGGGAGCCCTGCATTAAAGGCACACATGGAATTTGAGATACGGCGGCAACTGTCTGCCCCGATCTCTCGGTTTTTTCCTTGGCCCAGCACTGATAAGATAGGTGGCCTCTCATGCCACAAAAAGTACATACTTTAGGGGATACAGGAACGTTCCCTCTTTGAGCATTACTATTAGTTTGGGGCCCACCTCTGTTACCATTGCCCTGAGTCGCATTTTTAGTTGGGGGAACAATTCTATTTTGGCTAGCTGGGGAAGACGTTATAGGCTTGTGACTGGGTCTGTCAGATTTGTGATTGGGATACTTAAAATTAGAACTAGAATTATCGTAGGGCTTCTTTCCACGAAATTTGTTGTTGAGCACGTATGTGTCAGCCATGTCAGCGGCGTCGGCAAGACAATCTACCTTTTTCCCCTTTAAATGATGGGATACAGAAGAATCAATTTTCCATAGGAAATTTTCTAACAGGACCAACTCCTTCAGATCGTTGTAGCTTGTGACTTTCTTACTCTTGACCCAATGATTGAAAGTTTTAGTCATGGTCCTGGCAAATACCTTATGGGTTTCTTCTACTTTCTTCTGGTTTTTACGGAAAGATTGCCTGTAAGCCTCAGGCTGCAATTGATAGGATTTTAGGATAGCTTCTTTGAGATTGTCATAATCCTGCCTAACTTCTGCTACTTCTGACAAATACGTGGCTCGAGCCTGCCCTGTCAAAACAGTTTGTAACATAAAAGGCCATTGATCTCTTGTCCACTTCATACCTCCAGCAACTTCCTCAAACAAAACAAAGAAATCCTGCACATTATCCTCAGTGAAAGGTGGAATGACACTAGTCATAGTCAATCCCAGAGGGGGAGCAATTTCGGGAGCATTTGTATTGACATTTAGTTGAGCCGTACGATATTGATATTCACATTGTTCGGTCGTTGCACTGGCATTTATTCTGGCTAGTTCTAAGTCGGTATTTGCTTTTATTCTGGCTAGTTCTAATATTTGATCACCGGTCAAACCAGGTGGTAATTGTTCATCAAGTTGGCTAGGTTTACTCGGGACCCCACCAACTGCTCCGTCACCCTCCCCGCCTTCTACAGGGAACAGGTGGGTTTTTATGGTCTGAGCCACCTCTACTTTAGACATGTTTGAGACAGATAATTGGAGATGTGAGGCAAGCACTTTCAGTTCGGATTTTGACAGACAGTCAATATCAGGGGCTGTGGGTTCTGATTCTATGAAAACTCGAGCATCTTCTTCATTAATTAGTTGAGGCATGATTAATATTTGGTTTTTAAGTAGTGAAACATTAATGAAACTGAGTGAAACTGTATGAAACGAATCCTGGCAAGGTCGCCACTCTTCTGTTACGTATCTTGATCCTCAAGTGGTTAACTTGATGAATCTAGATAGCACAGAGATATATATTAAGGTATCAGTCAGCTGAAGGCAAAACAAAAGTAAAATCTAATAAAATAATTCCTGTTGTTGCTTCCTTTCCTTTTGGATCTTAGGACTTAGTATCCTTTATTGACTGATACTCTTTAATTATGAAAAATACTGAAACTAATTAAAGTCATGTAGTATTTATAAAGAATTATTATTTAACCGAAGCTTAGTAGGCTATGGTTATGAACCGAAGAAGTTTTATCTAAAGAAGGACTAGAATTCTATAAAAAGTCTTGAAAGATAAATATTAAAGTAAGAATATTTCTGTCTCTTACCCTGTTTGAAATGAATAGATAGTTTTCTTATATGTCCTTTTATTTATATTTAATGTAATTATTCTTGGTTCTAGTCTTACGTTAATAGTATTATATTATTATTATCATCAGGATTAATATCAAAGTCACATAAAAAGTTAGATATATATTTAATAATTAGTTAAATGTATTTCTTAACCACGTAACATTGAGGTTTGATTATGAGTAAATAAAGTTACAGGATCGCTTCATAGATTCGATTCAGGTCTCACTCAAATAATATGAAAAGCAAAAATAATATTTTGAAGCTAAAAGAATTTTCTTCAGCTTAGGAAATCACTAGAAGTAATATTAACACAGCCATGTTAGTCTAAGGCGATATTACTAATACGAGACAATAGCATTACCGTACTAAGCACCGTTAAGCAATGCAAGCTTAATTAAAAGAAAATGAAAGAACTCGTAAGTATTAATATAAAACAATGGTATTACTTTCATCATAACCTAATTACTTAAAGAGTTGCTTTAGTCCACAAGTTAGTCAACTAAAATAGTTAAGTACATAATAATAGCGTTAACGTTAATTCCCAATCAAATAGTTAAGTACATAAATAGTAGCGTTAACGTTAATTCGCAATCAAATAGTTAAACACATAATAGTAGCGTTCACGTTAATTCCCAATCACATATCTCACTAACCAACATAACGTAAGTGTTTACACCGAACACACTTAACACACATTTATATAATCTGACTGACAGTCACAATCCCATTATAATACTTCACCCCGTCTTCCTCCAGCTGCAAGTTCACCTTCCCCAACTCCAAATGAGACTCATTTGAATGCCCACAACTCGGGTCTTATATACCAAACAATGATGGTGTAGGAACGAATCAGGAGGCGGGGGGGGGGGGGGGGGGGGTGACGTGCCTACTCCAATCATAGCTCCTCGAGTCGCATAACAGGTGCCTGGTCCACTCACAGCTCCTGGCGTCGATCATACGTCATAGCATCGGTCATCGAGGTAGTTTGCAGGGTCCCCTATGACGCAAGCAGGTGTGAAGGCTGGTTTGCTGGTTTCCCCACTCGCTAATTCGCTCGCTAGTCTGCTTCACCGTTTGGGTAGTGTGACTCCTTCAACTCTAATTGTAACTCTTAAATTAACATACAGGGCTCCGTATGTCATTATAAATGTATATAATGTATATACATTTAGGGGGTCTAGGGAGTGTTTTTCTAAGCTTGATGAAGGTCTAGCGACGAAACTCACAAATAAATGTATATATATATATCGACCAAAAACCAAGCTGTACCCCCTTAAGTATTGTATTGTAACCGGACATCTACATACAGTAGTATTGTATTGTAACCGCACATCTAGATACAGTAGTATTGTATTGTAACCGGACATCTACATACAGTAGTATTGTATTGTAACCGCACATCTACATACAGTAGTATTGTATTGTAACCGGACATCTACATACAGTAGTATTGTATTGTAACCGGACATCTAGATACAGTAGTATTGGTTTTTAGTACTGATTGTGTCTGGACCCCCTTCTCCTTCATGCTTAACATATTAGTTTTGAGGTTTTAAGACGTTCGTTCCGTTATTTTGGCGATTATGAGACCTTTCGCCTCATTTTGTTATCAATATTAAGACCTTCGTGCCCTTTAAGTGTCGACTTTTTTTCCTGGCGAGCGAAAGCGAGCCTCTAATTTTAGAAGGAAGGGGCCTTTGGCCGAAACATTTTTCTAAGCTTGATGAAGGTCTAGCGAGGAAACTCAAATTTATATATATATATTTAGAGAGATAGAGAGAGAGCGCGAGCCAAGCACCCCCCCCCCCCCCACCCTTAAGTATTGTATTATAACCGACTAATGATCGCTCACCGGGGATCTACATACTATTGTATTATAACCGACTAATGATCGCTCACCGGGGATCTACATAGTATTGTATTATAACCGACTAATGATCGCTCACCGGGGATCTACATAGTATTGTATTATAACCGACTAATGATCGCTCACCGGGGATCTACATACTATTGTATTATAACCGACTAATGATCGCTCACCGGGGATCTACATAGTATTGTATTATAACCGACTAATGATCGCTCACCGGGGATCTACATAGTATTGTATTATAACCGACTAATGATCGCTCACCGGGGATCTACATAGTATTGTATTAACCGACTAATGATCGCTCACCGGGGATCTACATAGTATTGTATTATAACCGACTAATGATCGCTCACCGGGGATCTACATAGTATTGTATTATAACCGACTAATGATCGCTCACCGGGGATCTACATAGTATTGTATTATAACGACTAATGATCGCTCACCGGGATCTACATAGTATTGTATTATAACCGACTAATGATCGCTTATCTACATAGTATTGTATAACCGACTAATGATCGCTCACCGGGATCTACATAGTATTGTATTATAACCGACTAATGATCGCTCACCGGGGATCTACATAGTATTGTATTATAACCGACTAATGATCGCTTACCGGGGATCTACATAGTATTGTATTATAACCGACTAATGATCGCTCACCGGGGATCTACATAGTATTGTATTATAACGCTAATGATCGCTTACCGGGGATCTACATAGTATTGTATTATAACCGACTAATGATCGCTCACCGGGGATCTACATAGTATTGTATTATAACCGACTAATGATCGCTTACGGGGATCTACATAGTATTGTATTATAAATAATGATCGCTCACCGGGGATCTACATAGTATTGTATTATAACCGACTAATGATCGCTCACCGGGGATCTACATAGTATGTATTATAACCGACTATGATCGCTTACCGTGTCTACATAGTATTGTATTACACCGACTAATGATCGCTCACCGGGGATCTACATACTATTGTATTAAAGACTAATGATCGCTCACCGGGATCTACATACTATTGTATTAAACCGACTAATGATCGCTCACCGGGGATCTACATACTATGTATTATAACCGACTAACTAATGATCGCTCACCGGGGATCTACATACTATTGTATTATAACCGACTAATGATCGCTCACCGGGGATCTACATACTATTGTATTATAACCGACTAATGATCGCTCACCGGGGATCTACATAGTATTGTATTATAACCGACTAATGATCGCTCACCGGGGATCTACATAGTATTGGTTCCGGCAACACGATTATATGTTCATTTCAAAGAGCACCGATTATATACACCTATCGCGGCAGCCTTTTATTTAAGGGGACAGTGGTTATTTGTTGGGGTGTAATTATTTATATATATATACCGGGTATATATATATATTCATTTATTTTTAGTTTACTCTCTAGACCTTCATCAAGCTTTAAAAAAAAACACTCCCTAACCAACCCTCCAACCCCTCTTCAAGATAAATTGGTACATTTGTCGATAGAAAAATGTCAGTTACTCTTAAAATTACAGGTTCGCTGTCACTCGCCAGGAAAACAATCGACACCTAAATGATGCGAAAGGTCTTAAAATTGACAAAGAAATGGGGCGAAAGGTCTTAAAAATCGACAAACTAAAGGGCCAAACACCTTACAATCTGGAAACCAATGGAGCTAAGCAAGAGAGAGAAGGGGGGCCAGCAAAACGACCCATCTCCCCCCTTAAATGTTTTGGAAATGCGTGTCGAACTGGTGCAACGGTATATGCAAAGCGAATTCAAATTGGACACCCAAATTATCAGGTTCAGTCGCCATATTCAGCGCTGGAGCCCATAGTATTATACCAGTGATTATTTTACCCGGGACCCCGACAAATGAAATATCGGCCACTCTCATTCATTCTCTGTGTGGAATGCCGCTTTATTCACTATAGTTTGGATAACATTAGGTAATTTTACAATGCGATAAACAGGAATAAATGGAGAATGCTTGTGAATAGATGAATGTAAACGCGGCCGTTTGGGAGAGAGGGTCATGCGCCAGTTGGACTAGAAAGTAGTCCATCAGGCGCCTGGCCCGGGGAGCCGGTGGTAAAGGAGGGTGCGCCTGGAAACATGGTGGGTGGGCTTGTGGTGGTGAAGCTTCGCTGCGGGTCTGCCTGCTTACATCGGCGCCTCTCCGGGGGATCTGGGACCTGGAAATCTTTTGCTGGGGACCCCAAATGGGCCTGGGTCTCTGGGTATTTCTCCTGGGCGACCTAGATGTGTGTGAGATTTTATGTTTTGTTGTGTTTTGTTTTTCTGATATGTTGTGAAGTCCCTGTTCGGGCTCTGTCTCAAGGCGGCCACTCCCATAAAAAAAAAAAAAAAAATTGGAAAACTGGGGAAGGTGCCAGAGTATATACATACATACATAATTATATACATACATACAATGCTATGGAACGTCCTCTAGGAATTTATGAGGTAATTAAGCCTCTGGCTCCCTCAAGTTCTTCCAAAGCAAAATAAAGTTGTTTACAGATACCAAAAACGTACTAAGAATGGTGGTAGCATATAATGAAAGAGTTAATTAGTGTGTGTAAAGATAGGGACATGTTTGTATGGCTTACTCGAAACGATGAATCAATGCTTAGATAATGCCGATACCAATTATTCATCGAAATATACTCGGTGCCGCAACATCACTTATTTGGGCAACTGTACGTTAAATATTTTAATACGCTGTTGTTGTTTTTTATATTTTCTTGTTGATGTTTTCTACGATACTATTCAGCTTAGGAGGGACCTGTTGAAGTAAAACAAATTTACTAAAGACGGTTAAAATCCTTGTAATTTTTTTAGGTATTTACTAAGCTAACTAATATCGTCTAATGGTACCCAAACAAATTACACACACACACACACCCTCTTCCCCTCCTAAAACTGCACTGCTCTTCTCCCATAGCATCTTCTGTACCCTTTATTATCCTCTCTATCAACACCCTGCCATACAGCTTTCCAACCACTGACAATAAACTAATACCTCTATAACTTGAACACTCCTGCCGATCTCCCTTCCCCTTGTAAAACGGCACAATATATGCACTCTTCCAGTCTAGTGGTACCATTGACACAGCAAAGCACACATTGAATAGTCTCACTAGCCAATCTATCACCACACCTCCACCTGTCTTAACCCTTTCACTACCGAGGATGTTTGTGGTTATATTTCAACGATATTTAGACGATTTTGTGCAGTTTAAGAAGGATCTGTGGAATCAAAATGGGTTAGGTGTGATAGTTCGAAGCCTTTTAGTTGCTGGAGGCCCATTGGAAACTGAATACAATCGTCAAATATTAGCTAGGACAAAGTAATAAGACGTCGCCGGTACAGAAGGGGTTAATACACATTATTTTATTATTACACTCCACAGCAATACCATCCATACCTTCTAGTTTTCCACTCTCATTTGTCTCGTTGCTTCTTTCACCTCATTCTTCCCAATCCTTTCATTCATTCCCCCTTCTAGATTAATTTGTACATTTTTCGGTAGAAAAATGTCCCGGCCGAAGGCCTGTTCTTCCAAAATTACAGCCTCACTATCCTTCGCCAGGAAAACAAAATCGACACATAAATAGCACAAAAGGTCTTAATATTGACACAGATATGGGGTGAAAGGTCTCAAAATCGCCAAACTAAAGGGACAAACATCTTAAAATCTGAAAACTAATGGGACTCAAAATGAGGAAGAAGGTGGACCAGAAAAACGACTCATCACCCCTTAAAAAAAAAAAAAAAAAAAAAAAAAAAAAAAAAAAAAAAGGAGGAAATAGGGCGAGGAAAATCCATCTGGTTTTCGGGTCGACTCTCTCCCTCGCACTTCAACTCAATTTACTTTCAATCCTTTATGAAGTTAGCGCAGTGAGAGACAATGACTACAATTCTCTCTAGCTCTCTTGCTCTCGCTCTCTCTCTCTCTCTCTCTCTCTCTCTCTCTCTCGCTCTCGCTCTCGCTCTCGCTCTCTCTCTCTCTCTCTCTGAACCAGTTTAATCTTCGTTATAATGGAGTAGGCTTACTGTAAATTGACTATTTGCGAGTATCGTTCCATAAGGAAGTTGGAGCTGTAGACATCGATAATTAAAATGTAAAACTTGCAAACTAAACAAACCAAAATTGGGACAAGGACAATATAAAGTCAAATTAAATTATCAAAATCGCTATGTGGAAACAACGCTTACTAAAATGAAAATTATTAAATAAAAGAACACAATCCACCACATAGGGTGTACATTACTACATGAGCAAGTTAATCTGTTTCCCAAGCAAACTAATCGCACATATAACGCACTATCGTCACGTTAAAGGAATTAGTCAAGTTTGGGAAGTCCGGGACGTTCTGGTAAATTGTTACTAAACTCTGCATGAATAAAGAAACTACATGTTAAATGTCAAAATATTATTTAAAATCAAATTTGCAACATGACAAGACATTACTATCTATCTATCTATCTATTGCCCGACGCCGTGATCCCCGAAGGGTGGCCACGAACGAACCGCCCCATGCACCTCTGTCCCAAGTCAGTCAACGCCCCTCCCCCCAACCAGCACCGCCTTCGTTCATGTACTTTCCTCACTCCATCCTTCCCCTCATATTCGTCTACCTCTCCCCCTCTGTCCCCTCCCCACCTCGCTCTCGTACATTAGTCATTCTCTCGCTTTCCATACGTTCCATATGGCCGAACCATCTCAAGTTGTTCCTTTTCACACTTTCCAGCACATCTACCTCCACACCACACCTCCTTCTTACTTCTCATTAGTCTGTCTATCCCTCCATGTAACTCCGCACGCACTCCTTAAGTAATTCATTTCCACTGCTCTCACTCTTGGTCTGAGTCTCTCACCAACGTCCATGCTTCGCTTCCGTAATAGTGGTCGGGATTACCACACTGTCATGCAAGGACTTCTTCACTTCCATACTGACCACCCTATTTCTTGTTACTGCTTTTAGCGTTCCTACAATCTTCCCCTGTTGTACCCTCTCCCGCACCTCTCTCATCCATATCTTTTACTCAACACACTGCCCAGATACTTAAGAGTTGACGATCTCCATAGCCTGACCGTTCAGCTTCACCTCACACTCTGTGACTTCACCCCTTTCGAAGACCATAACCTTGCTCTTCCCCGTATTTACCTTCAAATTCCGTTTTTCGCACACTGTTCCAAACTCATTTACCAGACCCTGCAACTCCCATTAATTATCACTCATCAGAACTGTATCATCCGCAAACAGCAGTATAGGTAGCTTCCACTCAATTCCCTCCCTTTTCAGCGATACACCAACATCCACTGCTCTTGATAGTATTTCTTTCATAACTCCAACAATATATACAGTAAACAACCACGGGGACATCACACACCCCTGTTTCAAACCAACATTCAGGTCAAAGAACTCGCTCTGCTCACTCTCCACACATACTGCCGCCTTTGCACCCTCATACATGCTCTTAACAATATACAATAGTACAAAATACAAATATTGATAAGATATCTATACTATTACAAAATAATATATAAAATACAGTACAGCACTCACTAACGATATTGCTATCGGGTAGGTACCTGTAAGCATAGCATGCCTCAAGTGACCCCTATCAATAACTACCCTACAAATAACCTATATTTATCGCACAAATAAACTAAGGAAATCGTAAAAGCAAGCAATTGATACTATCGACAATGAATACATATAATATAAAGACAAATAATTGCAAAATATGAAGTAACAACAGATTTAAACAAAGAGTACTCTTTTAACAAGAACAATTAATTTAAAAAATCATCAATATTAATATTAATAATAGAAAAAGAAAAAGATAAACAATAAATACAGACAAAAAGTAAGCAGAGGTTATACAAGAAACTTCAAGTTAAAAATGCTTGATTAAAATTATTGATGTCAAATTTTAGAATACAGTCACAATAATTGACCCTAAAAAGATTAAATTTATGGAACAATTTACTTGCCTCAAAACCTCTGTCTACTAAGAGTCTGTATAGTAACCTAGCTCTAGCCCAAAAGTCCTCTACTTTAGTGCAAATTTTACACAATCTTATTAACTGGGAATAAAAACAATTATAAGTTATTTTACTATCGATATTACTACTAGGGAAAGGAAAGTTTATTACGTTAAAATTAAAATCATCAACTTTGTGATATGCTTTAAGTATGCACTGTTCATTAACAATCTATATTTATTTCAAGAAAATGTTCAACTTTATAATTTACGTTACATTGTGTGAGGGGAATAGAATTAGGGTAAATAAGTTTAGCAACTTGATTAAAATTTAACAAATTGAAAACGAGAATATCATCAATATATCTACTATTATTACTTAACAATTTAGCAAGTGCTAATTTTTCTGGGATTTTATTTTTCTTGCTACTGTCAACTACGTCTTTTATATATTTAAATTCTAAAGCAAGCAAGAATAAATCTGCAATTAAAGGGCTAGCATTTCCACCCATAGGAATTCCTAATATTTGTTTGAAAATGTAAGGCCCGAATCTAACATAAGTATTGAAAAGGAGGAATTTAAGGGGCATCTTTAAGTTTAGTTCTATCAAAATATACAGAACTAGTGGGAGTAGAGCTAAGTGATGCATTATTACAATATGAATAAACATTTATGAAATAATTACCATTCCTAACGAACCTGTCAAAGTGCAAATCTATAATAAAGCAAAGCTCTGAATATACTAAATCTAAAGGCAAATTGGTATACAAAGTTTAAAACTCGAAGCTATGTACCGAGGTAACTTTCGGCATGGTATTTATTTTATCAATAACTTCTAACGAATTGTCAACACTCCAATAATAGTTAATGCCAGTTCTTCTCATGATGGTATTACAATATCTTTTATGAGTACTTTTAATGTATTTTAAGAAATTTACGACTTGTTCTGATAGAGTTTTAGTGGTAGCAAATTTTGCTCCGGCAATAAAGCGATATTTATAAGGTCTTTTATGAAATTTAGGTAACCTGTATCATTTTGCAATGCACTTGTTCTTATCAGAAAGTTTAATATCAAATGTTATATTTGTCTTGGTATGTTCATCGATTAAGTTATCAATATTCAGATTATTTTGAATTTCATAAACAGAATTACCGCAAATATTTTTACGTAGTATGTTACCCTTAATGCCTAATTCTTTTTTCATGTTTTCAAGATAAAATGTCTTACATGTGAAGCTATAATTATTGCTGGCTTTATCTACTGTAGTGATTACAAAATGTTTATGTAAATTTATTAAATCAGCTTTAAGCTTATTATAATTATAGTCTATAAAATCTGAAAGATTAAATTCATTTTTAAGCGAGAAAATTTTATTTCTAATTAACTTAATTAATAATTTAGACCATGCTTCTAGTTCTCTCGCATCGCAGCACACAATTTTTAACAATTTATCTTTTAATTTATTGACTGAAAAAACAATATCTTTTAAAATTATGTCCCATGTTACTTTATTACTCCCTATTCTAAATTTAAACCCTTTACGACATAGCTCCGCTAATTTGTTGTTTGCAAAATGTTTAACTAGTTCTACATCACCTGTTAATATGTGACATATCGGACTATAAATGATCTTTGCTAAGCTCAATTAAACATACTTTTTAGCCATCAGAAACCTACATTATTATTGCATTTCTATTGACTATCGATGTCTACAGCTCCAACTTCCTTCTAGCCTGAAACTCGCAAGTGGTCAATTAACTATCGGTCTTTTGAACATTTTGATATAGACTATGTTGTTTAATTGTTAACCCCTTCTGTACCGGCGACGTCTTTTGTATTTTATTTCAGCTTTATTTAGACAATTTTATGTAGCTTAGGAAGGATATATGGTTGCTAAAAGGATTGACTTAAGGATAGTCTGGAGCTTTTTAATTGGTTAGACATCCCTTCCTAAACTGAAAAGAAAAATCGTCTAAATAGCAGCCAAAATAAAGGTGAAAAAAGGACATCGTCGGTAGCGGAAGGGGTTAAGAGTTAAGGCGTATGTGAGGGATTATTATTATTATTGTCGGGAATTTTAGAATAAAGGTTAAATTTGCCTTATCACTGGTACACTGAAAAATATCCCAACAACAATAGTTATATAATAATTACCAACGACAGAGTAGTTAGTCGATGGGTGTAATCCAGTCCCCCACACAGTGGCTAATTCAATTGGCATGACCATGTAGGAATGTTCACATAATACAAATATCGATACAATGAACTTAGCTTTAGAGGACTGGTGAATGTAGGACTGTTGATATAGATTAATTATTTGTATCACATGGTGAACTATTGGGTCGAGTTCAGAAGCCGGGGGGGGGGGGGGGGAGATGTTGGCTGTATGGTTGTTGATTGAGAGACCCTAAAGGGCCAGCGTCCGATCGCTTCGCGAAATTACATATGGCTGCCGGGCTCATAATACATTATAACCCATAACTTGGTTTCATGTGATACATCTAGAAGCTGATGTAGATATATATACATTACAGTTAATATTTAACCTTACACTTAAGAATATAACTACAATACCACAAAGAACACAGCCGAAATCGTACATGCGATTACCGATACGATACCGCCAAATTCAAATGTCCTATTGGACCTAAAACTGTCGGGATCATTACCCTATTCCCGACAATTATCATTATTATTATTATTATTATTTTATAGTTTCATCGCTAGAGACCTTCTTCAAGCTTAAAAAAAAACCGCCCTTATTGTAAATTTTCGGTAGAATAATGTCCCGGCCAAAGGCCGATTCCTCTTAAATTACAGGCTCGCTATCGACCGCCAGGATAAAATCGACATCTAAATGGCACGAAAGGTCTAATTGACAGAAATGGGGCGAAAGTTCTTAAAATCGCTAAACTAATGGGGCAAACGTCCTAAAATCTTAAAAGCAATGGGGCTAAACATGAGTGGAGAAAGGCGTCCTGGAAAAAAGTCCCTCAAGTGGAAATCTCCCCTTTAAGCTTATTATCCCTCAGCCTGCGCTGCACAACATCGCATATTAACCCTTTCAGTACCAGCGACGTGTGTTATATTTTATTCTAGCTATATTTAGACGATATTATGCAGCTTAGGAAGGATCTGTGTTAGTTAAAAAGGTTGGTTGGTATAGTTTGAAGTCTTATTATGGCTAGATGTCCTTCTTAAGCTGAAGACAATCGTCTAATGGTTGCCAGAATAGGATGAAAAGGACGTCCCTGGTACTGTACGGGTTAAGAATAGGAGACGATTCGTGCAAGGCGTGGGGGAAACAGCGGGGGTATAGTTTTAAGGGCGGGGGGGGGGGGGGAGGAGGTAATGGCTTTGTCTGGACCCCCTTCTGCCTCATGTTTGGCATATTGGCTTTGGAATTTTCAGACGTTGTTTCTGCTAGTTTGGCGATTTTGAGACCTTTCGCCCCATTTTTGTGTCAATATCAAGACCTTTCATGCCATTTAGTTGTCAATGTTATCCTGGCGAGCGATAGCGAGCCTGTAATATTAGAAGGGATCGGCCTCCGGCCGGGACATTTTTCTACCGAAAAATGTACAAATTTGTCTAGAGGTATTTTTGTTAAAGCTTAATGGAGGTTCTAGCGAGGAAACTCAAACATAAAGCTTAATGGAGGTCTAGCGAGGAAATTCAAACATAAAGCTTAGGGAGGTCTAGCGAGGAAATTCAAACATAAAGCTTAATGGAGGTTCTAGCGAGGAAATTCAAAACATAAAGCTTAATGGAGGTTCTAGCGAGGAAATTCAAACATAAAGCTTAATGGAGGTCTAGCGAGGAAATTCAAACATAAAGCTTAATGGAGGTCTAGCGAGGAAACTCAAACATAAAGCTTAATGGAGGTCTAGCGAGGAAATTCAAACATAAAGCTTAATGGAGGTCTAGCGAGGAAATTCAAACATAAAGCTTAATGGAGGTCTAGCGAGGAAACTCAAACATAAAGCTTAATGGAGGTCTAGCGAGGAAACTCAAACATAAAGCTTAATGGAGGTCTAGCGAGGAAATTCAAACATAAATTGATAGATAAAAAATAAAAAAAACCCACTACCCCCTTCATGGCGTGTCAGTGGTCATGTACTGAAGCCAACCAAGTACAGTACATATTCCATCCCAGTAATACCTCGGGATTCGAACCCGGGACTCGCAGCTTGCCAGTCCAGTAGCCAGACCACTCCACCACACCGACTGCTAACCCTTACTGTACCGGCGACGTACAATTTTATACAACTTAGGAAGGATCTGTGGTAGTAAAAAGGTTGAATTAGGATAATTCGCAGCCTGTTAATTGCACGAGGCCCATTTTAATACTAAAGAAAATCGTCTAATATTAGACATTTAAGGGGACAGTGGCTGTTTGTTTGGTCTATTAATTAATGTATTCATATATTTTTTTAGTTTCCTCCCTAGACATCCATCAAGCTTAGAAAAAAAAACCTAGACCCTCCTTCAAGATAGATGTGTACATTTTTCGGTAGAAGATTTTTCCCGGCCAGAGGCCGATTCCTCCTAAAATTACAGGCTCGCTATCGCTCGCCAGGAAAAAATCGACACCTAAATGACACGAAGGGTCCTAATATTGACAAAGAAATGGGGTGAAAGGTAATAAAATCCCCAAACTAATGGAACCAACGTCTTAAAATCTCAAAACTAGTGGGGCTAAGCATTAGGGAGAAGGATGGCCAGATAAACGGTCTGTCTCCCCTTAAACCAACAATGTTAACAAAATACCCTAGCGATTACTCCATATAAAACCGTATCATATCCTGTCCGAAGCAAGGAGAAAGAGGTCTGATATTTTGTGTTTGAAATGGATAATAATATATATATAAAAATCTGTAATGTGGTCGACAGGGAAGAACTTGATAAAGACAGAGGAAGGAAGAAAGGAAACTAAGAATGGAAAACAGATAAATGAAAGAGAAGTCGTACCGCTAGAAGCATTACATTGAGCGTATTTATCAATACCAAATATCAGTGTAGACAGACAGAGAGAGAGAGAGAGAGAGAGAGAGAGAGAGAGAGAGAGAGAGAGAGAGAGAGAGAGAGAGAGACAGACAGACAGACAGACAGACAGACAGACAGACAGACAGACAGACAGACAGACAGACAGAGAGAGAGAGAGAGAGAGAGCCAGACAGACAGAGAGAGAGAGAGAGGTAGGTAGCATATGTAAACAGGAAGCACCACCGGAAGTTAGAAATGGGTGTGAAAGAGGCTGAGAGGAAGGGTGAGCTGGATAGATGGAGATTATATGAATAGATAATATAGATAGATAGATAGATAGACAGATAGATATTATACATACCGGTATATATATATATACATATATATATATACCGGTATATATATATATATATATATATATATCTATCTCGGGTATCTATTGCCTGACGCCATGACCCCCGAAGGGGTGGCCACGAACGAAACGCCCCCAAGCACTTCTGTCCCCAGTCATTCGACACCCCTCCTCCCAACCAGCACCGCCTTCATTCATATACTGTCCTTCCTCACTCCATCCTTCCACCTCTCCTTCGGTTACCTCTCCCTCTCTGTCCTTCCACCTCGCTCTCGTACACCATCTTAGTCATTATCTCGCTTCCCATACGTTCCATATGGCCGAACCATCTCAAGTTGTTCCTTTTCACACTTTCCAGCACATCTACCTCCACACCACACCTCCTTCTTACTTCCTCATTCGTTTGTCTATCCCTCCATGTAACTCCGCACGCACTTCTCAAGTAACTAATTTCCACCGCTCTCACTCTTGGTCTGAGGAGTCTCTCCACGAACGTCCATGCTTCGCTTCCGTAAGTTAGTGTCGGGATTACCACACTGTCATGCAAGGACTTCTTCACTTCCATACTGACCACTCTATTTCTTGTGACTGCTTTCAACGTTCCTACAACCCTCTTCCCCTGTTGCACCCTCTCCCACACTTCTTCATCCACAGTCCCATCTTACTCAACACATTGCCCAGATACTTAAAAGAGCTGACAATCTCCATAGCCTGACCGTTCAACTTCACCTCACACTCTGTGACTTCACCCCTTTCGAAGACCATAACCTTGCTTTTCCCCGCATTTACCTTCAGATTCCGTTTTTCACACACTGTTCTAAACTCATTTACCAGACCCTGCAACTCCCATTCATTATCGCTCATCAGAACTGTGTCATCCGCAAACAGCAGTATAGGCAGCTTCCACTCATTTCCCTCCCTTTTCAGCGATACACCAACATCCACTGCTCTTCCTAGTATTTCTTTCATGACTCCATCCATATATACAGTAAACAACCACGGGGACATCACACACCCCTGTTTCAACCCAACACTCAGGTCAAAGAATTCGCTCTGCTTATTCTCCACACATACTGCCGCCTTTGCACCCTCATACATGCTCTTCACTGCTTTCAGCAACTTGCCAACTACTCCGTATATTCTAAGTACTTTCCACATGCCTTCTCTATCCACTATGTCATAGGCCTTCTCCAAGTCCATAAAGGCAACATACACCTTTTGTTTCTTCTCCAGATATTTCTCCACAACACAATTCAGGGTAAAAATCTGATCTACACATCCTCTTCCCTTCCTAAAACCTCCCTGTCATTGCCTATCCATTTCTCCGTTCTCTTTCTCACTCTCTCAATCACTACCCTACTGTACACCTTCCCTACTACGCTTAGAAGACATATTCCTCGGTGGTTACCACACACTCCTCTTTCCCCTTTGCCCTTATATAGGGGGACTATTATGCCAGTCTTCCAGTCATCGGGTGCATCCCCCTTCTCCCATGCTAGCTTGCACATTTTCCATACCCATTCGATCACTATCTCACCACCATACCTCAACATTTCCCCACACACTCCATCTGTTCCTGGTGCTTTCCCCAACTTCACTCTTTTCATAGCTTCCCACACTTCTGACCTCCTGATCCCCACCTCCTCCTCCACTATTTCTACTCTTCTCCATCCCATACCATATCCAACTATGTTTGCTGGCTCTTCATTCCTTACATTTAGCAACTCATTGACTCATTACTCAACTCATTACTCCCTCCATCTTTCGACTCTCTCTTGCTTCTCGGCTAGCATTCTCCCATTCTTATCATTCACACCCTTTCTGTTTCCCTTGCTACCTTCCCTAACTTTCTTGACTTCTTTTCAGAACAGTTTCTTACACTCCCTCACTCCCTCCATTTTACACTCAGATTCCTTCCAAATTCCTCATCTACTCTTCTCTTACTTTCCTTCACTACTCTCTTCACCACTCTTTTTCTCTCCACGTACCTCGCTCGTTTCTGCCTCTCCAAATCTGTATTCCCTCTATTACCCAACCACTCTCTATATGCTTTCTTTTTGTCTTCCACAGCTATTTTTACATCTTCTGTCCACCATGCTGTACCTTTCACTCCCCTCCCTCTTCTCCTCACTCCACACACCTCCTCACATGCTGCACACATCTCTTCCTTAAACACCTTGCTTATCTCCTCCACTTCCTCCATATCTTCCAGGTCGAACCCACCTAGTCGTCTTTCTACTGCTCTCCTGTACTCTTCCCTGATTTCCTCCTCCTGTAGCCTCTCCACCCTCCTCACCATTCCCCCTTCCTCTCGCCTCCCTCCAGCTCTCCTTACCCACTTGTTTTGTATCCTAACCTTAGCTACTACTACATAATGATCAGACAGACCCCCTCCAATACCCTAATACACCCTAGCATCCATCACAGATTTCTTCATTCTTTCATCCACACATATATAATTATCAGCGACTTTCGTTCCACCACTGTCTTATCCTTCATCGTCCACACCACTTTCCATGTGTACCTGTGTATCATTCTGTGTCGGAAGAAGGTGTTGGCTATCCACAACCTCCTCCCCACACATACGTCCACAAGTGCACTACCATTCCCATTCACCTTTGACGGTACCCTCCACCCTCCCACCACTCCATCAACTTTCCTATCACCCACCTTCCCATTTCATATCCCCAATCAGAAATATCCTTTCGTTCTTGTCAAACTTATCCAGGCACGCCTCAACATTCACCCAGAACTCCTCTTTCTCTCTTACAAGTTTATCCTCTGTCGGAGCATACACACACACAATCACCCATGTTTGTATTCCTACTTTCATTCTCACCCACACAATCCTTGAACCCACAGACCCATATTCTCTTACACACTCCTTCCATTTGTTACTTGCAAACAAACATGCACTTTCTCTCGCTGCTCCCTCACTCACTCCAGCACACACACCCATTTCACACTCCCACTCTCTCACATCTGTACCCTTCCATTTGGTCTCCGTCATTCCACGTACATCCAGCCTGGCATTCACTAACACTTCCAGTACCTCTCTCTCTCTTTTGTGCCATCATTCATGCCACTCACGTTGCATGTACCTATTCTCAGAATGTCCGTAGGCTTGTCCATAGTCGTTCGTGGTTCGTCAACACAGGGTCCGTCCGCATCCGAGGCTGGTTGTTCGTTTATCGTTGCTAAGTATTTTTTTTCTCGGGTGGGGACGCAAGCCCACCGACCCAACCTCTTTAGTCGCCTCTTACGACACGCAGATGACACGTGGGGCATATTTAATCCCTTACCCCCAGGGGGTATAATATATAACTTCTGATAAATCGACCATTTCCAATTGGGGTATAGCAAATCTTGTTGCTTTCTATGCTTCCAAAACCCAATTTCACCATTTATATACCCGTAATGAACTCCCACAGGAGTATCCCTAAGGGTAGAAACTCCCACAGGAGTATCCCTACGGGTAGAAACTCCCACAGGAGTATCCCTTATACTTCAACAATACACAAATCAATCCTTCATCTTTTTTCAGTATTCAAGGAGTCTTATTTTCTACTGATCTCACTTGGAAATACCATATTACCACCCTTGCTAAAACAGCTTCCCAGAAGCTGGGTGTGCCCAACCGCCTCCGGGGGTTCTTTACCCCTGCACAGCTTCTTGCTCTGTACAGGGGCACAATGCGTCCATGTATTGAGTATTGTTCGCATATGTGGGGAGGATCCTCTCACACAGCACTTCTCGACAAAGTAGAAAAGAAAGCCTTTCGTCTCATTAACTCAAGTCCACTCACTGACTCTTTGTAGTATCTCTCTCTCTTCGCTGCAGTGTTGCATCTCTCTCGCTATTCTACCACTATTATAATAATCAGTATTCCTCAGAGCTCTCTCAGTGTATACCACCTCCTCTACGTAGAGTACGTAGGACCCGTCTTGCAACACAATCCCACCCCTACTCTGTGCAACTCTCCAATCCAAGAGTGAAACGATATTCCCAAAGTATCTTCTGTTCAACAGGTGAGCTCTGGAACTCTCTCCCTGAATCCATCTACCCCTCATCCTATGACTTAAATTGCTTCAAAAGTCTGTGTGTCCAGGCATTTTGGCTCGAGCGTCCCTTGATTTTGGCCCTGTCACTCTTTCAACTCTGGGGGAGGTACTCTCGCTACAGGCAGTTCTGCCTTTTGTCTCCATCACTCACATATAAAAAAAAATCTGACTTTGACTCTCTCTCTCTTGCACACACACACACTCTCACTCTCTTACACACACACATACACACTCACTCTCACAATCTATCTCTCTCTCATTCACTAACTCACTCACTCACTCACTCTCTCTCTCTCTCTTACACAAACACACTCACACTCTCTCTCTCTCTCCCTGAAAGCTATAAACAGGAAAGCATCGCTAGAGATCCGACTCTTCCTTCACCTCCAGTTATAGACAAGATATCATTTTATCCAGTCTCTCTGTACAGAAATACACTCACAAACTGACCTAATAAATGCAGGCTAAGCTAATGTTCAATACTACATAATAATAATAATAATAATAATAATAATAATAATAACAATACTACTACTACTACTTTTTTTTTGTTTTTTTTGTTTTTTTGTTTTTTTTATTTAATATTGTTCATACATTTTATTTTACAAGCATCAGATATTACTATTCAACACCATGCAACTTCAATCCAGTCTCCTTCCTATGCGACCCTCTGCCACTGCTGCCTCGTAGTCCACTTCTGCCACCGTCACTGGTTGTGGTGCAGACAGTCTTGTTCCCCGCAGGCATAGTAGTGCTGATCTGAGCAACGAGAAAGATAGACGGCACCTCATCCAGGCTACAACGTGGCTCCTGGGCTGTTTCTTCTTCTCTGCGATGATCTCTGCAAGCCTTGAATAGAAGCACTGGGCCCTAGGTCCCATCCCTCCAGATGTGGTGAAGACTAGTGGGGTAAAGCTGCCTGTTCGATATTTAAGATCCTTTCCCCATATGCCCTGACCTTCTCTTGTTCATTCCTCTTGTGTGCAGCCTCCAGAGACAGCCCGCTGTAGCTATGGGCCATTGGGTCGAATATTCTTACGTCAAAGAATGCTCGCTGTGCTCTTGTCCAAAAACTTCTTGCACTAACGTCCACTCGTGCTTCGCGTTGGATGTGTTGGCCGTCCTGTGCTGCAAGATCTCTCCCTCCAAGGGAATGAGTGATGGTTCGCGCACCACATCTCGACACACCTCCCTGAGCATGTTCGCCGTTACATCTCTTACTTCATCGTGCCTGATGCTGATGAATCCTCCCTTCTTACATATCATGCTGTGGTCTGCATCGTTGTTGATTCCACAAATGCATCGATCGGGCAGTCCTTCAATCGGCCAATCATACTCAGTGCAATAGCATCATTAAATTCTTGTTTGTTTAGATTGAAGCCTTTTGCCTTGATTGGTAGTGTTGTCAGCCAATTTGAAGCACCCGTTTCTTGTGCTATTTTTACTTTTCTTGTTAGTCTCGGGGAAAGTTGTCGCATCAATTGTGCCAGGTCATTTTTCTGTGAGTTTTGCCTCTCTGACGTGATGGTCTTTCTGATATTGTAGATGTCCGCCTGGTCCACTTCGCCGTCAGGATCTTGCGCTACGATGCGTTCAGTGAGAGATTCTGTTATCTTTACTGAGTTCTGGTGTTCCGTTGTCGCCCTCCTCACCGGATTGATGATTCCAAGCCCTCCTAACCTAGGAGGAAGTGCGAGCAACTCCCTCTCTGTAGCATTTGGGGTGTGGGACTTCATCCAAGCTGGATAGAGATTGACACAGATGGCATCTTCTAGCGGTTGATGTTGTGGTCCCACGATTGGAATGGTAAGCATCAAGTAGGTCCAGCGGTGTTTGACCCCATATGTGAATGCCGAATATGCAGCCTGTGGTTCCGTCTTTGCAATTTTGGCTAGTATTTCTATTTCGTTTACCCACTCTCTGACCTTCTCTTCCATGTATTGCTTCTTGAACTCTTCTGTGCCAATCACTGCCCCTAGATGACGCTGTCCGTCCTTTGTTACGACCACTTCACTACCGTTGAAAGCTTCTAAGGCATTTTCGTAATGTTCTGCTTTTACTATCAGTATAGACTTACTAGCATTTGGAAAGTATCCTATTTCTGGTCCCACTTGTGATACTTGCTCCCACCAGCTCTTGAGATCATTGACTTTCCCTGCTCCAGTGAGATCATCTGCATAGGCCGCCTGCTTAACATGTGTCGTCTCATGTCTTGTTAATGATAGCAACACCGAGAGACCTAATGCGTACATCGCCATTGCTACTGGGTCCCCTTGTGTGGTTCCTTCCATTGATTTCAGTGCCGTTCCACGTCGTGAGTTTTGGTTGTTTACTATGAAGAGGTCTGCAGGCTGTTTATAGGTATTCTCTACATAGGTGGCTAAGCTGGGGCATTTTACCTTGATGTTGTGAATTGCTGTCTTTCTGTTGATGGTGTTAAAGGCATTTGATGCATCCACTAACAGCACGGCTTCACATTCTTCTTGCTCATATATTTCTCTTATTGCATGAATTGCTGCCTCTCCCCCTGCTTGGTGGCCAGCACACACTTGGAGATTTCCAGCCGCTGACCGCACATCGTCCTTCACCACCTCCATTATGCATTTTCCGATGATTCTTCTCAACACTTCACCCTCCCCTACAGGTCTGCACCCTGGATTCTTGTCCAATGGTATTAGACGACAAGCTGTGTACAAGTGTTGACAATCTTGAGTGGCCATTTTTCTTGCAAGATCTGCCAGCGCCCTGCGTAAGTCGGTCGCTGCAACTCCGAAAAGTGTGCTGCTCAGGATTGTTCTCCAACCGTTTGCATCCATCCCTGAGGGTCCTGCACTGCCTTGTGTCCCTAGAGCCTTTTTCCAAATCTTCTCGCCTGTGATTTGTTCGTAGATGACGGGGTTCGGTGGTATATAAGCCCCCTCTAGCTTCTGACTCTCGGATATACTAGGTTGCGGATGTTTCTCTTCCAGCAGCTTGATGGTATCTCTTGTGATAGGCAACAGCCCACTAGCTGCCTCCTTTGTCAGCGATCGTATTGCAGGTGCCACTTTACCTTGTCTCATCTGGTCGCTACTACTACTACTACTACTACTACTACTACTACTACTACTACTACTACTACTAATTGTAATGCCCTCGCAAAAATCCCGCCACCCAAATACTCTTGCTACCCGAGTTGACGTTTGGGTTAGTGTAAAATAGTCATGATGGCGAGTCTAAGAAACCCATCACGTGATGATATCCACAAGACTATCAACCTGGTTCTTTCAAGGAGAACTAAGGTTACTAACTTATTAACGTCCGAGGTGGCAGAGTGGGTTAGTGCGCGGACCTTGGGTGACCGGACCTACTGAGGTCACTAACCACGGTTCGAATCCTCGCGCCGGTCTGGAGATTTTTGGGAGGGTTAAATTCCCTTCATTTACCCGACATTTCACTAATAATAATAATAATAAAAATAATAATAATAATAATAATAATAATATGCCTGAACATTCCCCAACAATTAATGGGATTTATTTCTATTCATTCACATACATCATTGATTTTCAATAATAACAAGTAACACACACACACACACACACACACACACACACACACACACACACACACACACAGCCCGTAGCCTAGTAGGTAGAGCTCTCGTCTCACACACGACGGGTCGGGGGTTCAATCCCCGGCCGGGCGGAGACAAATTGGGCTTGTCTCCTTTCATGTGTTATCCTCAGTTCACCTAGCTGTAAATAGGTACCTGGAATAAGTGGACGACGTTGTGACGTCCCATCTGGGGTTGGCAAAAATGGTACAAGGCCGGAGATGGGTATCATATGGTTCACCTAAGCTGATGGCTACCTAAGGTCTTCGGGCGAGACGGTACCGTCTATAGTGAGAATGGTACCATACAGATCCACCCTAAGCCTTCGTTTCCGATGTCGCCAATTGGCTAAAAATACAGACTACACACACATCCACAGCCATTCCACCGATACATATAACACCTACACATATAGGAGGCGGGAAATAACGAGCATGCTCACTCCCGCAATACAACTAGAGTAAGTACAATACAACTAGAGTAAGTACACACACACACACACACCTAACCCATATTGTTGAGGTGATTTAAACCCTGCATCCTAAGAGACAACGTTCGCTAAATGTTTTCGTGATAGGTCAAAACAGTCTTCGTAAATATCTAATGAAGACCTTTAACAAACTTAAAAGGTGTGTGTCGTTCTTATCTTATTTAACCCCTTCAGACTCATATAACGCAGAGGTTGCCAGCTTAGCAATAAGAAATAGAGTTCTCTCACTCTTATAATTACCTCTCCAAAATTAGTTTTCTGCCCACAGCTAACTCAAAGACAACTGCAGAGGTTGAAGTAACTAAACTAAAGGTTTGTAAATACCCCTGATGGTAACAAAGACTTTAAAGTATCCCTAATAGGCTCAAAATTGCGTCATATGTCGGAGAGGGTGAAGGGGGAGACCTGCTTTATCTCTTTGTCTGGCTTGTATCTATTTGGCCCCATTCAGCCTACTGTTTTAAGACGTTTACCCCCCTCCAGGTGTCGATTTTTTGCTGGCGAGCGATAGCGAGCCAGCATTGTATGGAGAAACCGGCTTCGCCGGAGAAATTTGTCTATCGAAAAATGTACAAATTTAGCCTTACTGTCAAAAACATTATAAAAATATGGTTGCTCGCTCCCGCTCGCCAGGAAAAAATAGACACCTGGATGGGATTAAACGTCTTAAAACAGTAGGCTGAATGGAGCCAAATGAATACAACCCAGAGAGAGAGGGAGGGAGAACAAAAATACGAGGTGGGCTCCCTTAAATAGACATCAGGTTTCGTTAGTAATGATTCGATTGCTTATGAAGAAAGGAACATATTTAGTAGCTCTTATTGGAACTGTCTCTAGTTAGTTGCAATGTATTATGATATATTTAGTAAACATTTAAACAACTCTATAAAAAAACAAAAAATCAAAGTACAGTCCAATTAAACAAACTTCGTAGACTCCTTAACTTCTATCTATCTATCTATTGCCTGACGCCGTGATCCCTGAAGGGGTGGCCAAGAACGAACCGCCCCCATGCATCTCTGCCCCCAGTCAGTCGACGCCCCTTCTCCCCACCAGCACCGCCTTCATCCATATACTTCCTCACTCCATCCTTCCACCTCTCTTTCGGTCTACCTCTCCCTCTCGGTCCTTCCACCTCGCTCTCGTACACCTTCTTAGTCATTCTCTCGCTTCCCATACGTTCCATATGGCCAAACCATCTCAAGGTGTTCCTTTTTCACACTTTCCAGCACATCTACCTCCACACCACACCTCCCTCTTACTTCCTCATTCGTCTGTCTATCCCTCCATGTAACTCCGCACGCACATCTCAAGTATCTCATTTCCACCCCCTCACTCTTGGTTTGAGTCTCTCCACCAACGTCCATGCTTCGTTTCCGTAAGTCAGCGTCGGGATTACCACACTGTCATGCAAGGACTTCTTCACTTCCATACTGACCACCCTATTTCTTGTTACTTCTTTCAGCGTTTCTACAACCTTCTTCCCCTGTTGCACCCTCTCCCGCACTTCTTCATCCACAGTCCCATCTTTACTCAACACACTGCCCAGATACTTAAATGAGCTGACAAATCTCCATAGCCTGACCATTCAACTTCACCTCACACTCTGTGGCTTCACCCCTTTTCTAAGACCATAACCTTGCTCTTCCCCGCGTTTACCTTCAGATTCCGTTTTTCGCACACTGTTCCAAACTAATTTACCAGACCCTGCAACTCCCATTCATTATCGCTCATCAGAACTGTGTCATCCGCAAACAGCAGTACAGGTAGCTTCCACTCATTTCCCTCCCTTATCAGCGATACACCAACATCCACTGCTCTTCCTTGTATTTCTTTCATGACTTCATCCATACATACAGTAAACAGCAACGTTGTTCTTGTTTAAAAGTTAAATTTATGTTATTTACAAACAAGAGACAAAATGGAAATCTGAGAGGAAAGTGAATGGACAGACAGGCAAATATATAGATAGATAGATAGATAGATAGATAGATAGATAGAGATCGAGAGATATGCAACGAGGGACGTATAGACACACAGATAGACAGATAGATAGATA
>CM064547.1:45860073-45921729 GCA_032716605.1 Paralithodes platypus | reverse complement strand
CAAGTCGAAACGATCATTTGCAGATCTTCTTGAGATGGTAAGATTTGCGGCAAGGAGCATTTCCCTTGAAAACTTCCTGGAGTGGCGTCGTGAAATGAGTGTAATTATCTACCTGCTACCGAGTGATTACCTAGTGAAGTATGTATTTACGTATGTATAATTGCATCTATTTATACAGTATATGTGTACAGTTATCGAGTTATTCGTCTATCTGTCTTTTACCTACTCACGTGTGCACAACGCGACGGAAAAATAACGCAATGAAATTTAATTTCGTTGTGAAGAAATTTGTGCCGATTTTAATCTTATTGAAAATTAACAATAAACTTCAAAGCAGATTGTAACGGTGAGAGATTGTGTGTGTGTGTGTGTGTGTGTGTGTGTGTGTGTGTGTGTGTGTGTGTGAGTGTAATCAGCATCTTATTTAGACAACTTTTTTTTTTTTTTTTTTTTTTTTTTTTTCTATATTCCAACTTACTTCCTCTCGGGCATAGGCTGAGAGCCTTAACATTCACCGCTTTACAATGAACAGTGAAGCCCGTGAGGTCTTGTTCCAGTCTAGGGAGTGAGACATGTGAAGCACGTAGAGCACAACGAGCACCTGCCATCTTGCCTTCACATGAGGCACGGTGCTCACTCATGACCCGAAACGACCCCATCTCTGAAGCCATCTCGTTCCCGTGCTTCACTGTCTCACCCACTACACTCGGACTCTCACACTTACACACACACAACGCCACCTGTTGAGCAGATAACTCACCAGGCATTGCACCCCTATAGCATATTTTGAATATGGGAATATTCATACAGTGCTATTTAATCAGGGAACAATGAGGGTATTTTATTGACGTTTCGGTGGGCTTTGTGGTAATGCACTGATACTAGGTACAGCACAAATTCCATCCCAATAATATCTTCC
Organism: Paralithodes platypus; assembly: GCA_032716605.1. Classification (NCBI taxonomy): domain Eukaryota; kingdom Metazoa; phylum Arthropoda; class Malacostraca; order Decapoda; family Lithodidae; genus Paralithodes; species Paralithodes platypus. The sequence goes on along the minus strand of CM064547.1, from coordinate 45,920,810 downwards.
CATTGATACATCGGGATTTGAACCCGGGACCTTTGGATTACCAGGCCAGTGGCAAGACCACTCCACCACACCTCCCCTTAACATAGAGGAGATATGGCATTAATAGAGAAGAGGAAGTAGGTAGCAGCTAGTTATTTTATTTAAGAGGATAAGTACCATAAATGTAAACACAAAAAAATTAATAGAGAAAAAATTGGTATATTTCAGAGCCCATATTCGTCTTATTCATATTGTATAAAATTGCAACACTTTTTGTATTAGCTTTCGATTATTATTAGTCGATTTTATTAGCATAAGATGGCCGCATGGTAGTTAAAGGGCTAATTGGCATAATCTATTAACATTTTACTTGCTAGAAGTCTTTCATAAGCTGCATATAATCGTCCAATACTAGCCAGATTATAAGGATGACATCACCCATACTGAAATTATTCATTGCCAGAATAATTTTACTCTGAACTGTTATAGAGAAAACTATTTTATATCTGTTTTATTATGAGAAGAATATTATGTATTCCCCTAATTAAGGGGAGATTTCCACTTGAGGGATTTTTTTTTCTTTACTCCTTTCTCCCTCATGTTTAGCCCCATTAGTTTTCAGATTGTATGTCGTTCGGCCCGTTAATTTGGCGATTTTAAGACCATACGACCCAGTTCTTTGTCAATATTAAGTGTTTTCGTGTCATTTAGGTTTCGATTTTTTTTTCTGGCGAGCGATAGCGAGCCTCTAACTTTAAGAGGATTCTGTCTTTGGCCGGGACCTTTTCTACCGAAAAAATGTACAAATTGATATTGAAGAGAGGTCTAGGGGGTGTTTCATTTGTCAAGCTTGATGGAGGTCTAGGGGGTGTTTCATTTGTCAAGCTTGATGGAGGTCTAGGGGGTGTTTCATTTGTCAAGCTTGATGGAGGTCTAGGGGGTGATTTGTCAAGCTTGATGGAGGTCTAGGGGTGATTTGTCAAGCTTGATGGAGGTCTAGGGGGTGATTTGTCAAGCTTGATGGAGGTCTAGGGGTAATTTGTCAAGCTTGATGGAGGTCTAGGGGTGATTTGTCAAGCTTGATGGAGGTGTAGGGAGTGATTTGTCAAGCTTGATGGAGGTCTAGGGGGTGATTTGTCAAGCTTGATGGAGGTCTAGGGGGTGATTTGTCAAGTTTGATGGAGGTCTAGGGGGTGATTTGTCAAGCTTGATGGAGGTCTAGGGGGTGATTTGTCAAGCTTGATGGAGGTCTAGGGGGTGATTTGTCAAGCTTGATGGAGGTCTAGGGAAAAAACCTAAAAAAATAGCATATAACTAAAACAAAAATAAGACCTACCAAAATATAAACCCTTTCCCCTTAAGGGAGGGTGACCTGCTTTTTGTTATTTCTGTCCTTTTCTCTCTTTCTTTGGCTTGTATCCATTCGGCCCCATTCAGCCAACTATTTTAAGACGTTTATCCCCATCTAGGTGTCGATTTCTTCCTGGCGAGCGATAGCGAGCCAGCATTATATGAAGAAATCCGGGTTCGCCGGAGAAAGTTTTCTATCGAAAAATGTAAAAATTTAGCCTGCTGTCAAACAAAAATAAAAAATATGCTGGCTCGCTACCGCTCACCAGTAAAAAATTGACACCTGGATGGGGATAAACGTCTTAAAACAGTAGGCTGAATGGGGCCAAATGGATACAAGCCAGAGAAAGATAGAAAAGGACAGAACAAAAACAGGTTACCCCCCTTAAGGGGACCGACCTCTTTTTTAGGCTTAAACAGCTCGAAATCCTGAAAATGCCATTAGGTTATTCAAAGGATATATTGAGTGTGTTACTATTTACCCCTTTAAATCCTGGAGGTAGATTATAAGCTAAGGCAAATCGTCTAATGGTAACCATATAATGACGAGAATGACGTTGATTTGTTGAAGGGGTTAAGGGGGAAGGGTATATTTGTTGGTCGATTATGTCATATATTTATTCAATTTGTTTAGTTTCCTCCCTAGACCTCCATCAAAAAAAAAAAAAAAAACAAAAAAAAAAAAACATTAGAACCCCCTTCTAGAGAAATTTGTACAGTTGTCGGTAGTAAAAAAATTCCGGCTCGAAGGCCGGTTCTTCCAAAATTACAGGCTCACTATCGTTCGCCAGGAAAAACAGACACCTAAATAGTACGAAAGGTTTAAATATTGACACCTAAATGGGCGAAAGGTCTTAAAATCGACAAACTAGTGGGGCAAACATCTTAAAATCTGAAAAGTAATGGGGCTAACCATGAGGGAGAAGGGGGTCTAGAAAACCGTCCCATCTCCGGCCCTTAAAGTCCTCGTATGCTAGTAGTAGCCCCTCTCACCTCCACCACACCATATATATATATTCATCTTATACACCGCTCATAAATTCTCACCTTTCACAACCCCATAAATATTCATCCCTTTTTGTTTTTACTTTAGGCCTATATTGATTTTGTTCTCTTGGTACAGTGGCGCTAATAAGTCATGTCTCATCTGTCGTTACGTTTGGCTCGCTCTGTGCTGTATTAATGTCTGTCAGATGTTGAATAGGGTGGGTCAGTGTAGGCACATGGTGGTATATCTCACTCAAAAAAGAAGAAATCAGGTGTAAATACGGCTGATACCAATCGTTGATAAAAACATAATGGCTGCCGAGACTTCACTTATTAGGCCGACTGTACCCTCGGATGCCATAGTCTCTAGCCATAATATTTGATGACTCCCTATTTTTGTAGGCTATTTATGCAATTATAATTATCTGGATTAATAATTGGATAGAACTTCCTTTTCAATAGATAGTAGGCTATATATAGTTTATTAGTTGATGTATAGAAAATTATGTTAAGGGGAGGTTTTTAGTCGATTCCCTAGACTTCCATCAAGCTTAAGATTACACCCCCTTGAGCCCCTTTCAAGATAAATTTGTACATTTTTCGGTAGAAAAATGTCCCGGCTGAAAGCCGGTTCCTCTTAAATTACAGGCTCGCTATCGCTCGCCAGGATAAAATCGACACCTAGATGGCACGAATGGTCTTAAAATTGACAGAAATGGGGCGAGGGTTCTTAAAATCGCCAAACTAATGGGGCGAACGTCTTAAAATCTCAAAAGCAATGGGGCTAAACATGAGGGAAAAAGAGTCAAGAAAAAAAATCCCTCCAGTGGATATCTCCCCTTCATAAAATCGTTTCCAGAGATATACTTTCACAATTAGAAAACAAGTGAAGTCAGCGAATATTTACGAGTGGGTCTAGAGACTATGGTATCCGAGTGTACAGTCGCGCTAATAAGTCATGGCTCAGCTGTCATTACGTTTGGGTCGCTCTGTGCTGTATTAATGTCTGTCAGATGTTGACTAGGGTGGGTAAAGATAGGAACATGTTTGTATATCTCACTCGAAACGATGAATTAAGGGGAGATTTCCACTTGAGGGATTTTTTTCTGGACCCCTTTCTCCCTCATGTGTAGCCCCATTGCTTTTGAGATTTTAAGACGTTAGCCCTAGTAGTTTGGACATTTTAAGACATTTTAAGACATTTTGCTCCATTTCTGTCAATTTTAAGACCTTTCGTGTCATTAAGGTGCCGATTTTTTCCCCCTTGACCCCCTTTCAAGATAAATTTGTACATTTTTCGGTAGAAAAATGTCCCGGCCGAAGGCCGATTGCTCTTAAATTGCAGGCTCGCTATCGCTCGCCAGGAAAAAATCGACACCTAAATGGGACGAAAGGTCTTAAAAGTGACATAAATTGGGTGAAAGTTTTTAAAATCGCCAAACTAATGGGGCGAACGTCTTAAAATCTCAAAAGCAATGGGGCTAAATATGAGGGAGAAGGGGGTAAAGAAAAAAAATCCCTTAAGTGGAAATCTCCCCTTAAGGAAATCGTCTAGTGGTAACCAGAATATGATGACAACTACGTCATGGTGGTGAAGGGGTTAACTGCATAACATCGTCATGTATTATTAGCCAACATGAAAAGTAAAACAGGCGTCATCGTGCTGAAGGGGTTAATATTATATACGTCGTAGTCTTCACCTAGTCATGTCGTTTCTCCTTATCTTTTGTTTTCTTTGTTTTCGTTTTTTCTTTTTCTTCTTCCTTTTTTTCTTTCTTTATTCTCTCTTCGTTTTCTTTGTTTTTCCTTTTTTTTTTCATTTTCTACGAAGGTGAAGGTATTGAGGGATAAGCCTTTACAACGGCACCTCGTATCTACTTTTTCGAAGAGTGTTGAGAGGGAAGAAGGGGTGTTGAAGAGAGAGGAAGCTGTTAGAGTGGTTGTTATGTGTGTTATTAATCTGTATACGTCGTCGAGGTGTGTCCCCCCCCGCCCGCCGCCTGGGTGCGAGCGTGTTAAACATACTGAGCTAGGATGTACTACCACACCCACTAAATCTCTCTCTCTCTCTCTCTTTCTCTTTCTCTTTCTCTCTCTCTCTCTCTCTCTCTATCCTCTCTCTCTCTCTCTATCCTCTCTCTCTCTCTCTATCCTCTCTCTCTCTCTCTATCCTCTCTCTCTCTCTCTATCCTCTCTCTCTCTCTCTCTCCTCTCTCTCTCTATCCTCTCTCTCTCTCTCTATCCTCTCTCTCTCTCTCTCTCTCTCTCTCTCTCTCTCTCTCTCTATCCTCTCTCTCCTCTCTCTATCCTCTCTCTCTATCCTCTCTCTCTCTATCCTCTCTCTCTCTATCCTCTCTCTCTCTTTCCTCTCTCTCTCTCTCTCTCTCTATCCTCTCTCTCTCTCTATCCTCTCTCTCTCTCTATCCTCTCTCTCTCTCTATCCTCTCTCTCTCTCTATCCTCTCTCTCTCTCTATCCTCTCTCTCTCTCTCTCTCTCTCGTTTATCCTAATTTACACCACATGCATCTTTGATTGCGGTGCAACATGGCACCCAAGACTTCAGGAAAGGCCGCCAAGACCACACCATTTCACAGACACCATGAACACCAAAATCATAGGGAATGTGAAGTGGTACAATCATGAACGTGGTTTTGGCTACATAACTCGTGAAGACAATGAACAAGACATATTTCTCCATTTTTCAGGAATTAAACATCATTAAACATCATTAAACATCATTAAACATCATTAAACATCATTAAACATCATTAAACATCATCCCACATCTCCTTCATAAGTAATGTCTAACCAGCACCAATAAGGCTAATATGCTATCTAGCGCCGAAAGCAATAGGTTAATGTACAGTATGATGGACCGTATTGATGTGTTATAGTTAGTTGAGATAGGACTTCAGAGGCTATCAACCCTTCAGGATTATTAAGCCAGCACACTGTAAGTCAAGTAATACGTTAGGACTGGAGCATCTTTACGAGAACTCCAGTCCCATGATTGATGTGGATATGTTCTTCCAGAGGGGATGGGTGGGTGGGGGTGGGGGGGGGGGGGGGGTATAAGTTGTCCCTGTACTTGCTGAAAATCTACAGCTAGAGAGTGGTTGAAGTCCTAGATTGTTTTGCTAGGTTATTACACTATAGGTAGCGCCAACGAACTTGACAGTTTTCTTGACCATATAACTACTCATAAAATCAAAAGGGCCTAGAGCAAACTGGCTGTAAATATCCACACCTATTTCCTGGTGGGCTCTTCCCTAATGATAGAAGTGTCAGCCCGATTGCTTTCATTCATTTTAAGCAATGAGAAGTTAAGGGGCCAAGAAAATTGTCACGTTCGTTGGCGCTACCTACACCTATATATTATTGTTTTATACTATAGGACAAGTAGGCTATGGACTGTATTAGGGCTTAGAGATAGCTTTTAAGGGAGCCCACCTCGCTTTTTGTTTCTCTTTCTCTCTTTCTCTCTTTGGCTTGTATCCATTCGGCCCCATTCAGCCTACTGTTTTAAGACGTTTACCCCCATCCAGGTGTCAATATTTTCCTGGCTAGCGGTAGCGAGCCAATATATATATATATTTTTTTTTTGACAGCAAGCTAAGTTTGTACATTTTTCTATCAAAAAATTTCTCCGGCGAAGCCGGATTTATCCATACAATGCTGGCTCGCTATCGCTCGCCAGGAAGAAATCGACAGCTGGATGGGTATAAACGTCTTAAAACAGTTGGCTGAATGGGGCCGAATGGATACAAGCCAGGGAAAGAGAGAAAAGGAGAGAAAGATAAAACAAAACGGTGACCCCCCTTAAACAACATTTTCTTTATGTTTACGTACAGTCACAGTCATTGATGCTGGTACATATATTTTGAAGCTTTTCAGGTTAACCCTTTCAAGCTCCAATATATACGCGTTTCTTTTCTGTTTCTGGCTACTATTAGACGATTTTATTCAGATTACTAACGGTATGTGGAAGTCAGAGGGTTGATTGGGATAGTTTTTACCCTTTTCATTCCCACAGATCCTTCTTAAGCTATATAAAATCGTCTACCGATACCCACAAAAAAACTGTTAAAACGCGCCATGATCCTTAAAGGGTTAACCCCTTCTGTACCGGCGACGTCTTTTTTAAGTTTATGCCAGGTGTATTTAGACGATTTTGTATTGTTTAAGAGGGATCTGAGGTGGTAAATATGGTTAAGTGGGATTGTTCGAAGCCTGTTAATTGCTGAAGGCTCTTTTTAAACTTAATAAAATCATCTAATAGTAGCCAGAATAAATTTAAGGGGGGAGGGTTCACTTTTTGGGCGATTTTTGCATGTATTCAATATTTTTCTAGTTTCCTCCCTAGACCTCCATCAAATTAATAAAAAAAACATCCTTTAGATCCCCCTTCTAGATTAATTTGTACATTTTTCGGTAGAAAAATTTCCCGGCCGAAGGCCGGTTCTTCCAACATTACAGGCTCACTATCGTTCGCCAGGGAAATTTTGTACACGTAAATAGCACGAAAGGTCTAAATATTGACGAAGAAATGGGGTGAAAGGTCTTAAAATCGACTAACTAATGAGGCAAACATCTTAGCATCTGAAAACTAATGGGGCTAAACATGAGGGAGAAAGTGGTCCATAAAACCGGCCCATGTCCCCTTAAAAGGACGGCACCGGTAATGAAGGTGTTAAATTGAAACTACTTATTTAAATTGAAACTACTTAAATAAATTGAAACTACTTAATTAAATTGAAACTACTTAATTAAATTGAAACTACTTAATGAAATTGAAGCTACTTAATTAAATTGAAACTACTTAATTAAATTGAAACTACTTATTTAAATTGAAACTACTTATTTAAATTGAAACTACTTATTTAAATTGAAACTACTTAATTAAATTGGAATTACTTATTTAAATTGAAACTACTTATTTAAATTGAAACTACTTAATTAAGTTGAAACTACTTAATTAAATTGAAACTACTTAATTCAATTGAAACCACACATATTACTTCACTCGACCACAACCCAATCTATTTACTCTGATGTGCAATATCTTCGAACTATGCAGAATATTACCTATATTTTATCCACATTTAATAGCTATAATTTCCAGTCAATCTTTAACCCGTTCAGTACCGGGGGCGTCCTTTTAACTTTATTCTGGCTGCCATTAGGCGATTTTTGTTCAGTTTAGGAAGGACCTCTAGCCATACTAAGGCTTCAGAATATATAAACCAACCCTATTAACTGCCACAGATCCTTCCTAAGCTGTATAATATCGTCTAAATATAGCTAGAATTAAATATAGCACACGTCGCTGGTACTCAAAGGGTTAATGTTCCGACGTCTTACAGATCTTTGCTTCACCATCTTAAGGGGGTCACCGGATTTTTTTTTTATCTCTCTCCTTTTCTCTCTTTCCCTGGCATGTATTCATTCGGCCCCATGCAGCCAACTGTTTTAAGACGTTTATCCCCATCCAGGTGTCGATTTCTTTCTGGCGAGCGATAGCGAGCCTGCATTGTTTGGAGAAATCTGGCTTCGCCGGAGAAATTTTTCTATCGAAAAATGTACAAATTTAGCTTGCTGTCAAAACAAAAATATATATATATGCTGGCTCGCTACCGCTCGCTAGGAAAATATTGACCCCTGGATGGGGGTAAACATCTTAAAACAGTAGGCTGAATGGGGCCAAATGGATACAAGCCATAGAGAGTACAAAGGAGTACAACGGAAATCAAGCAACAACAGATCTAGTGACCCTTCTAGGCTGCTTGTCCTCCAAAACACTGAGGATCAAGTGTCCAAACAGTGGTTTAGAGTGGGTAAGGGAACATTGGAAAGGGAACTACTGCCCTGCCACTAACGTGGCAGGACTAGGAAGTTAGTAGGGGACATATGGGTTAGTAACTGAGGGGAGGATAAAGTTATTCATTTACAAACGCAGTCAGTCGCGGGTTTGATGCGAGATATTTGTCTAGGCGGAATTTAAATGAATCAACGGTGCTGCAGTCTATAACGTCTCGGGGAAGCCCATTCCACAAGTTGACAACTCGATTGAAGAAGAAATTCTTAGATTCGTGCTAGTTAAAAGATTTACCAATAATTTTGCAACCGTTTCCCCGCGTGTAATTAGATTGGTCGATAGTGAAGTACTTACTACAGTTCATATTGTCGATGCCTTTGATGATTTTGAACACTTGAATTAAGTCGCCTCTTAATCTGCGCTGGGTTAAAGGAAATAGATTTAATTCTCTAAGACGCTCTTCGTATGGTTTGTTCTTTAGGCTAGGTATCATTTTGGTAACTCTACGTTGAACTCGTTCTAGCTTGTTTATATCTTTTTGGTAATAAGGGCACCAGGATTGAACGCAGTATTCCAGAAGAGGGCCGACTAAGGAATTGTAAAGGGTTAGGATAACTTCTTTTGATTTATGCTCAAATGACCTGCCTATAAAGCCAATTATTTTGTTTGCCTTCTTAACAACTTCTGAACATTGTTGACTCGGTTTTAGGTTTCTCGATATTGAGAGAGGGAGAGAAAGAGAAAACAAGCGAGGTGAGCTCCCTTAAGACCATTTCTCTGCACCACTTCTTTATGTTCGCGTCGCCAGCCATTCTTGTCAACACTTCTATGTCTGTTTTTCTTTGTTGCCACTTCTATGTCTGTTTTTCTGTGCCTCTTTTTCAAATAACGTTGCTGACTCGCTGCTTCTTTACATTGACTATGTTTCTGCCCAAGGCTTCTCTCTCTCTCTCTCTCTCTCTCTCTCTCTCTCTCTCTCTCTCTCTCTCTCTCTCCATTGGGTATTTTCCAAGTTTGTTTTCGCTTAACATTTTCTCTGAAGTTTCTTAGCTTTCATCTCCTGTGCTTGTATATACAATTTATTTTATAATATGAATTTTAGCGTAAGGCGGCGCTTATATTTAATTATTTACGTGTTGTCAAATTTCACGGCTTGTCTAGTGCTATTCTTGTGTGTATATATAATATACCGTATATATATATATATATATATATATATATATATATATATATATATATATATATATATACCGGTATATATATATATATATACCGGTATATATATAATATATACCGGTATATATTTTGTTTACGTAATATCACTTGATGGTTTTTCAGGTGCTATTCTATTTCATATTACATTTACTAGGAGCATTTTTTTTTTTTTTTTTTTTTTTTTTTTTTTTTTTGTAAACGGTTATCAGCTTTCATAATTAGTTGTGAATTTGAAGTCTTCTTCCGTTCATCAATGAATGATATATTGATTCCAGGTTTTGTGTTGTGAGTAGTAATATTAGCAGGCAATTTGGAACAGAACTGTCTTTGAAGATTATTCCCTGAACAATAGAGAATAGAGAGATCAAATTATACAATAAGATTTTAAGTGAACGCTGAATAATAGATAAATCAGGATGAAGAGAAACTGAGGGTTGAGCGGTCATAGAACTTATGTTATATAAGTGAATCACAATAATACTAAGGGGGCCCACCTCCGTTTTTTTTTTTCTCTTTCCCTCTCTCTGGGTTGTATTCAATCGGCCCCATTCAGCCTACTGTTTTAGACGTTTATCCCCATCCATGTGTCGATTTTTTCCTGGCGAGTGGCAGCGAGCCAGCGTATTATTTATATATTGTTTATGTCAGCAGGCTAAATTTGTACATTTTTCGATAGAAAAATTTCTCGGCGAAGCCGGATTTCCCCATACAATGCTGGAAATAAATGGACACCTGGATGGGAATAAACAGCTTAAAACAGTAGACTGAATGGGGCCGAATGTATACAAGCCAGAGAAAGAGAGAAAAGGAGAGAACAAAAGCAGGTGACCCCCCCTTAAAAGATAGTGATGTTATATATAAAAGTGAGCAAAGTATCTCCAAAAGACAAAGAATTATTTACTCTCTTGAAGTATAGGAAGGAGGGAAACGTGTTACGCAGGAGTCGCAGGGCAAAGGTTCGTATGTTCCTTTTTCTCAGGTGTGGTAGCGAGGGCCTTCGACTTTGATTTTCTCTCGTCCTTGGGTGATTTATTTCTCTTCTTCGTCGTCTCTTTCTTTGACTTCATAGTGTAGTGTTGGATGCTAGCTGTGATGGGCGTGCCAAGGGGGAGAGTGGCTGCGATGGGCTTGCCAGAAGGGGAAGGGGTGATTTTGTTTTTGTTTTTTGTTTTTTCTTCTATATTCCAACTACTCCCTCTCGGGCATAGGCTGATAGCCTATACACTACACCTCTGAACACGGAGAGGCCCGTGAGGTCTTGCTCCAGTCTAGGGAGTGAGACATGCGAAGCTTCACGGCTCGAAGCAACTGCATCTCTGAAGCTGCTCCGCCTCTGCGCTTCACAGTCTCAGCCCCCAGGCTCGGACCCTCACTCTCAGAACGCCACCTATTGAGCAATTAACTCACTAGGCCCCCCTTGTAGCATATTTTTGAATATGGGAATATTCATACAATGCTATTTAATCGGGGAACAATGAGGGTATTTTTTGGCATTTCGGTGTGCTGTGGTAGGCTAATGCACTAATACTAGGTCCAGCACAAATTCCATCCCAATAATATCTTCCCATTGACATATTGGGATTCGAACCCGGGTCCATTGGATTACCAGTCCAGTGGCAAGACCACTCCGCCACACCTACGGTGGGTGTGTCACTAGTTTTGGCTGCGATGGTCATGCCAAGCGGAAGAGTGGCTGCGATGGTTATGTCACTAGTTTTGGCAGCGATGGCCATGCCAAGGTTAAGAGTGGCTGCGATGGTCATGTCATTAGTTTTGGCTGCGATGGTCATGCCAAGGGGGGATAGTGGCTGCGATGGTCGAGTCACTAGTTTTGGCTGCAATGGTCATGCCAAGGGGGATAGTGGCTGCGATGGTCGAGTCACTAGTTTTGGCTGCAATGGTCATGCCAAGGGGGATAGTGGCTGCGATGGTCGGGTCACTAGTTTTGGCTGCGATGGTCATGCCAAGGGGGGATAGTGGCTGCGATGGTCGAGTCACTAGTTTTGGCTGCAATGGTCATGCCAAGGGGGATAGTGGCTGCGATGGTCGAGTCACTAGTTTTGGCTGCAATGGTCATGCCAAGGGGGGATAGTGGCTGCGATGGTCGGGTCACTAGTTTTGGCTGCGATGGTCATGCCAAGGGGGATAGTGGCTGCGATGGTCGAGTCACTAGTTTTGGCTGCAATGGTCATGCCAAGGGGGATAGTGGCTGCGATGGTCGAGTCACTAGTTTTGGCTGCAATGGTCATGCCAAGGGGGATAGTGGCTGCGATGGTCGGGTCACTAGTTTTGGCTGCGATGGGCGTATCAAGAGAAGAATCTAAGGTGAATGCGATGGGCCTGTCACTGGGAACGCTTTGGGCTGCGATGGGCATGCCAAGAGGAGAAGTTTTGCTGCGATGGGCTTGCCAAGGGAATGAATGTAGGATACTGCGATAGGCGTGTTACTAGGAAGGTTGTTAAGGTTGAAGGGCGTCTCAAAGGAAGGAAGTTGGGCTGCGATGGGCGTGCATAGGCTAGGGTTTTTGGCTGCATTGGGCGTGCCACAAAAAGAGCTGGCTGCGAAGGGCGTGCCAGATAGGTTGATTAGGTCAACTTCAGGTAGACTGTAGGTATTTGTGATGTTTTTCTTGTCTGCTGGACAGTTGAGGGTAAGAAGTGATGGCCTGGGCTGTTGTTGAATGTCGTGAAGCCCTCTCTCGATCAAGGTGTTCATCTGGTTACCTGAGTGCCCAGGTGGGTAGGTGGTAGTGGAGGGGTGACAACCATTATGTACATCTTCCCCCGTTTTCTCGTCAGGTCGGTGGAGAGAAAACAAGGACTTTATAGGAGTAACTCTTGTGTTATTCATCACTCCCACTAAGATTTGTCTTCGCTCTGGTCTTTCTCCTTTTGCTTGGTCTTCTTGTGGTGTTTTAATTTGTTATTGCGATACCACAGTTTTATTCAACTTAGAATGTTAGCTTAAATATTCTGAACATTCCCAAAGCCAGATCAGAGGATGGCCAATCTCCGCTACAATAGGTCAGAGGTTGGCCAATCTCCACTACTATAGGTCAGATGTTGGCCAATCTCCGCTACAATAGGTCACAGGTTGGCCAATCTCCGCTACAATAGGTCACAGGTTGGCCAATCTCCGCAACAATAGGTCAGAGGTTGGCCAATCTCCGCTACAATGGGTCAGAGGTTGGCCAATCTCCACTACAATAGATCAGAGGTTGGCCAATCTCCGCTACAATAGATCAGAGGTTGGCCAATCTCCACTACAATAGATCAGAGGTTGGCCAATCTCCGCTACAATAGATCAGAGGTTGGCCAATCTCCGCTACAATACAATAGATCAGAGGTTGGCCAATCTCCACTACAATAGATCAGAGGTTGGCCAATCTCCGTTACAATAGGTCACAGGTTGGCCAATCTCCGCTACAATAGGTCACAGGTGGGCCAATCTCCGCTACAATAGGTCACAGGTTGGCCAATCTCCGCTACAATAGGTCACAGGTTGGCCAATCTCCGATACAATAGGTCACAGGTTGGCCAATCACCGCTACAATGGGTCAGAGGTTGGCCAATCACCGCTACAATAGGTCAGAGGTTGGCCAATCTCCACTACAATAGGTCAGAGGTTGGCCAATCTCCGCTACAATAGGTCACAGGTTGGCCAATCACTGCTACAATGGGTCAGAGGTTGGCCAATCTCTGTTAGCCTAGGGTCTCCACTGTGTGTCATGACCATAAACTGATACACGGCCGTTTATGCCTTATATACGCTGCCCCGGGGGATATTTACTGTTGATTGCTGTCACGTTCTGCCCTATGGTCTGTGTGTGTGTGTGTGGAGGGTGTGAAGTACGGCCGGTGGTATCCTACACCCAGTATAACTTGTCATCATTCATTATTCCCTGTGGATGTGGATCATTGCCAGCCCATTGTACGTTAAGGGGAGGCAGACCGTTTTTTTCTGGACCCCCTTCTCCCTAATGTTTAGCCCCACTAGTTTTTGAGATTATAAGACGTTCGGCCCATTCATTTGGCGATTTTAACACCTTTCGCCCCATTTCGTTGTCAATTTTAAGACCTTTCATGTCATTTAGGTGTCGATTATTTCCTGGTGAGCGATAGCGAGCCTGCAATTTTAAGAGGAACCGGCCTTCGGCCGGGAAATTTTTCTACCGAAAAAAGTACAAATTTATCTTGTCTAGGGGGTGTTTTTCTAAGCTTGATGGAGGTCTAGGGAGGAAACTAAAAACAATATATGAATAAATGAATTAATAGACCAAACAAACGGCCAGTCTCCCCTTAATGTAGGAGAGCCTGTGTGCAATGTTGATAATTGCCAGCCTATTGTACGTTAATGTAGGAGAGCCTGTATGCAATGTTGATAATTGCCAGTCTATTGTACGTTAATGTAGGAGAGCCTGTGTGCAATGTTGATAATTGCCAGCCTATTGTACGTTAATGTAGGAGAGCCTGTATGCAATGTTGATAATGGCCAGTCTATTGTACGTTAATGTAGGAGAGCCTGTATGCAATGTTGATAATGTCCAGTCTATTGTACGTTAATGTAGGAGAGCCTGTATGCAATGTTGATAATTGCCAGTCTATTGTACGTTAATGTAGGAGAGCCTGTATGCAATGTTGATAATGTCCAGTCTATTGTACGTTAATGTAGGAGAGCCTGTATGCAATGTTGATAATTGCCAGTCTATTGTACGTTAATGTAGGAGAGCCTGTATGCAATGTTGATAGTTTAGTGATTTAATGTTGGTATTGTTTGTGACATTAGTGAGGGAATGAAGGTAATGATGGCTATAGTCTATTCGCTGATAGTAGGCGAGAAATCATGACCTTTATTCTCTGTAACTCAAAAACGACTAGAGTAATCACACTAATATTGCTACCATTTGGGAAGAGGCAGTCAAGGAATAGACGTGGAAATTTACAGCCAATTTGCTGCAGCCCTTTTTGAGTTACAGAGCATAGAGGTCATGAAATCTCGCCTACTTACAGCGAATAGACTATAGGGTAAAGCATACTATCACCAGCAACTATTATATATTTCAGTTGTCCACTACAGTTTATGGTATATATATTTAACCTATAACAAGAAAATTAAGGGGAGATTTGAACTTGAGGGATTTTTTTCTGGAACCCCTTTCTCTCTCATGTTTAGCCGCATTGCTTTTTAGATTTTAAGACGCTCGCCCCCTTTAGTTTGGCGATTTTAAGAACTTTCGCCCCATTTCTGTCAATTTTAAGAACTTTCGTGCCATTTAGGTGTCGATTTTTTCCTGGCGAGCGGTAGCGAGCCTGTAATTTGAGAGGAACCGGCCTTCGGCCGGGACATTTTTCTACCGAAAAATGTACACATTTATCTTGAAAGGGGGTCTAGGGGGTGTAATTTTAAGCTTGATGGAGTTCTAGGGAAGAAACCAAATACCTCCCCTTAAAGGTCCCAATAGATATGCTTGTGGAATTCCCTACCAAATGACTTGTGCCTCTGACTGGCGTTCTTTGTATTGGGCAAACACAGGTGGCCCGAATAATAGCAAAGAATTCCCTACCAAAAATTCCCTACCCAAATCCCCTCTCCCCCCCCCCCCCCCCCAAAAAAAAATGCACATATTTCGGTAGAAAAATGACCTGCAGTTGAAGGCCGGTTCTTCCTAAATTGCAGAGTTGCTATCACTTGCCAGGAAAAATCGACGCCTAAATGGCACGACAGATTTTTAAATTGACTAGTTAATGGGGCGTAAGGACTTAATATCATCAAAGATAGTAAGGTGAACGTCTAAAAATCTCAAACTAATGGGGCTAAACATGAGAGAGAAGGGGGTTCAGAAAAAACACCCGCTTTAGTGCAAATCTTCCCCTAAGCTGCTTCATAAATATTGCTGGCACATCTCTCTCTACCTCCTCTTCCTGCCTTCTTACTCTTACTCTTCCTCCTCTTTCTCCACCTCCTCTTTCTCCTACTCTTCCTCCTCCTCCTCCTCCTCTTTCGTCTCGTTCTTTCACCTCCTCCTCTTTATCCACCTCATCTTTCTCCTCTCACTCCTCCTCCTCCTCCTTTCTCTTCCTCCTCTTTCTCCACGTCTTTCTCCTCCTCTTTCTCTTCCTCCTCTTTCTCTTCCTCCTCTTTCTCTTTCTCCACCTCCTCTCTCTCCTCCTCCTCCTCTTTCTGCACCTTTTTCTCCACCTCCTCTTTCTCCATGTATAAGATCACAGAGAGGAACGGAACGTATGTGGCCAACTGTACATATCTATTTATCTATCTATCTATATCTAACATTTATTACATATTACATAGATCTTTTCTTGCAAAGGATGTAGAAAAAATAATCCTACATTAGTATGGATTTAATGACTTCTTGCTAAATGATATCAATGCTATCAGATCCAGAATTATTCATGTACAGAACACAGAACCAACTATGCGATAAGGACTTTTAGCTTAATGTTTACTACTTCAATAACTCTGTAATAAGTGTATATACAGTATATACATATCTGTTTATGAAGTAAATTTATGACTGACTGACTATCTATCTATCTCTCTATCTATCTATCTCTATCAATCGATCTCTTATAGTTTCCCCTTGTGCCATGTCAACCTGTTTATGCTAGCACTTGTCTCATCCTTATCGCATTCCTATTTCTCACTGTAGTTTACCTGTCTATCTATCTCTCTGTATATATCTATCTATCTATCTATATTTATCTATCTATTTATTTCTATCTGTTTATCTCTTATACTTTCACCTTGTGCAATATCAATGCGTTTATATAATATTATCCCTCAAGTGGAAATCTCCCCTTAACCCTTACTGTACGAGAGGGATTTACTATACATGTAACCTCCAGTACCAAGCATTGTGGCCAAAATGGCTTCAAAGACGAGAGAGCGCAACCTCTCACCCCAAAAGCTAGACGAGTACTGAGCCATCCTGCCCGTGGGACCTTAGCCACACTCTGAAAAGTGTTGCCAAGGTTTCACAGCAGTGTCTACAAGTCACGGTGCCTGGTACCTGGTACCGCTCGGTACAAGGACCGAATACTACTGACGTACAGCGTACGTCGGTGGGACTGACAGGTGACTTTTTTACTGACGTACGTCGCTGGGACAGTACGGGTTAAAGAAACGAATGCTTGCTAGATACTACGTCTCTCGTACAGTATAAAGCATAAACATCACATGCAAACTAACTCCCTATGTAATAATATACCAAATAAAAACTATTATATATCTGCACTAAAGACATGACCCTTTGGTAGATTATAATTTTAGATAAGGTTATGCTGGTTTCCGCTGTGGTATAATCCAGCTCACAGCCAGAATCACACAGTCCCATTAAAACGCTCTCTGTGTGTGTGTGTGTGTGTCTGTCTCTCTCTCTCTACCCACTCTAAACCACTGTTTGGACACTTGATCCTCAGTGTTTTGGAGGACAAGCAACCTAGAAGGGTCACTAGACCTGTTGTTGCTTGATTTCCTTTGTACTCCTTTGTACTTTGTACTCTCTCTCTCTCTCTCTCTCTCTCTCTCTCTCTCTCTCTCTCTCTCTCTCTCTCTCTCTCTCTCTCTCTCTCTCTCTCTCTCTCTCTCTCTCTCTCTCTCTCTCTCTCTCTCTCTCTCTCTCTCTCTCTCTCTCTCTCTCTCCAATGTAAGTAGCGGGGTACCCCAGGGATCGGTACTAGGACCAATTCTCTTTCTAATTTACATCAACGACATAGATGAGGGTCTCACTTGTACAATCTCAAAATTTGCTGACTATACAAACATTGCAAATAGCGTACTCTCAAAAGAACAAGTTGATGATATGCAACACAATCTAGATAAATTGTCATGTTGGGCCCAAATTTGGCAAATGAGTTTCAACGCGGATAAATGTAAAGTACTACATGTCGGATACCTAAATGAGAAAGCAAACTATTCGATGAATGGCACTCAGCTTAAGAATGTAAACAGAGAAACCGATCTGGGAGTAACAATATCGAGTAACCTAAAACCGAGTCAACAATGTTCAGAAGTTGTTAAGAAGGCAAACAAAATAATTGGGTTTATAGGTAGGTCATTTGAGCATAAATCCAAAGAAGTTATCCTAACCCTTTACAATTCCTTAGTCCGCCCTCTTCTGGAATACTGCGTTCAATCCTGGTGCCCTTATTACCAAAAAGATATAAACAAGCTAGAACGAGTTCAACGTAGAGTTACCAAAATGATACCTAGCCTAAAGAACAAACCATACTAAGAGCGTCTTAGAGAATTAAATCTATTTCCTTTAACCCAGCGCAGATTTAGAGGTGACTTAATTCAAGTGTTCAAAATCATCAAAGGCATCGACAATATGAACTGTAGTAAGTACTTCACTATCGACCAATCTAATTACACGCGGGGAAACGGTTGCAAAATTATTGGAAAATCTTTTAACTCGCACGAATCTAAGAATTTCTTCTTCAATCGAGTTGTCAACTTGTGGAATGGGCTTCCCCGAAACGTTATAGACTGCATCACCGTTGCTTCATTTAAACTCCGCCTAGACAAATATCTCTCATCAAACCCGCGACTGACTGCGTTTGTAAATGAATAACTTTATTTTATCCCCCCCTCAGTTACTAACCCATCTGTCCTCTACTAACTTCCTAATCCTGCCACGGACATTAGTTCCAGGGCAGTAATTCCCTTTTCAATGTTCCCTTACCCACTCTAAACCACTGTTTGGACACTTGATCCTCAGTGTTTTGGAGGACAAGCAACCTAGAAGGGTCACTAGATATGTTGCTGCTTGATTTCCTTTGTACTCCTTTGTACTCTGTCTCTCTCTCTCTCTCTCTATATATATATATATATATATATATATATATATATATATATATATATATATAGGCCTATATATATGAGAGGGAGTGAGGGAGAATATGAAATAATGAAATATGAAATATGAAATAATGGCGGGTGCCCGACCCCGAAAGGGGTTGAAATAGGGGAGCTATCCCCCCGCCAAAGGCGGCTTTCTAGGGCCTTTCCTAGCTGATGCTGAGAGGATTGGGTCCTAGTCATGTGGTGATGGGCTGGTCTATCAGAGTGAGAACTGAGCGATCTCTGCCATACCCATAGCTTACTCTGACTGTTCCTTTAACTTATATATTTTCTAGATCTCAAGTGACGGCGTCTTTTCCGTGGATTGACCTCCCAATCTACCAAGATTGGAAGCCAAAGCGTCACATTTTTCCCTTGCCCCTCAACTTTCTCTTCATAATTGCTGAGGGGCACAGGGCCCTGGTTGGGGCTTTGGTTTCCCGGGCGTTTCCGCACCCTCCTCAGCTCCCCGCCATGGAGTGGCTTCGGTCACCCAGGCTTTATTGTGGTCGGCAGGAAGGGTTCTGTGGGGGCGCTCGGTTATGGCCTTGGAATTGCTCGGGGCCTTGGGGCTGTTCGGCCAGGCAGCTTGGGGGAACAACAACAACAACAACAACCCCTTCTATCGTTATAAAACTATTATAGCATAAATATAATTAGCCCTGAACGAAATACTAATTGTGGCGGCTGCACCTCGTTTCTACCCACACAATCATACAATTCCAACAAACTGTCGGCATATTAAGGGGAAGGGTATATGTTTTGGTCGATTATTTCATACATTTATTACATTTTAAATTTCCTCCCAAAACCTGTAGCAAAATGTAAAAAAACATCCATTTAATCCCCTTTATAGATTTATGTGTTCAATATTCGGTAGAAAAATGTGCCGGCCGAAGGCCGGTACTTCCAAAATTACAGGCTTACTATCGTTCGCCAGGAAACAAATCGAGACCTAAATAGCACGAAAGGTCTTAATATTGCCAAAGAAATTGGGCGAAAGGTCCTAAAATCGACAAGCTAAGGGGGCAAACATCTTAAAATCTGAAAACTAATGGGATTAAACATGACGGAGAAGGGGGGGGGGGGGGGGGGGGGATCCAGAAACACGGCCCCCATCTCCTGTAAAGGTTACCTAAATTACAAAATGATAATAGGAGTGAAAAGATGACCGGGGTAAATAAATTAGTCATCATCATGAAGCCGGTTACCGCCACCCCTTTCATATTTAATTAAGGGGAGATGGGCAGGTTTTCTGGACCACTTTCTCCCTCATGTTTTGCCTCTTTAGTTTTCAAATTTGATGGTGTTCGGCCCATTAGTTTGAGGATTTTAAGACTACGCTCCATTTCTTTGTCAATATTAAGACCTTTCGTGCCATTTAGGTGTCGATTTTTCCTGGCGAGCGATAGCGAGCCTGTAATTTCAAGAGGAACCGGCCTTCGGCCGTGACATTTTTCTGCCAAAAAATGTACAAATTTATCTTGAAGGGGAGTCTAGGAGGTGTTTTTTAAAGCTTGATGGAGGTCTAGGAGGTGTTTTTTTAAAGCTTGATGGAGGTCTAGGAGGTGTTTTTTAAAGCTTGATGGAGGTCTAGGAGGTGTTGTTTAAAGCTTGATGGAGGTCTAGGAGGTGTTTTTTAAAGCTTGGATGGAGGTCTAGGAGGTGTTTTTTAAAGCTTGGATGGAGGTCTAGGAGGTGTTTTTTAAAGCTTGATGGAGGTCTAGGAGGTGTTTTTTAAAGCTTGATGGAGGTCTAGGAGGTGTTGTTTAAAGCTTGATGGAGGTCTAGGAGGTGTTTTTTAAAGCTTGGATGGAGGTCTAGGAGGTGTTTTTTAAAGTTTGATGGAGGTCTAGGAGGTGTTGTTTAAAGCTTGATGGAGGTCTAGGAGGTGTTGTTTAAAGCTTGATGGAGGTCTAGGAGGTGTTGTTTAAAGCTTGATGGAGGTCTAGGAGGTGTTTTTTAAAGCTTGGATGGAGGTCTAGGAGGTGTTTTTTAAAGCTTGATGGAGATCTAGGATGTGTTTTTTAAAGCTTGGATGGAGGTCTAGGAGGTGTTGTTTAAAGCTTGATGGAGGTCTAGGTGTTTTTTAAAGCTTGATGGAGGTCTAGGAGGTGTTGTTTAAAGCTTGATGGAGGTCTAGGAGGTGTTGTTTAAAGCTTGATGGAGGTCTAGGTGTTTTTTAAAGCTTGATGGAGGTCTAGGAGGTGTTGTTTAAAGCTTGATGGAGGTCTAGGTGTTTTTTTAAAGTTTGATGGAGGTCTAGGGTGTTTTTTAAAGCTTGATGGAGGTCTAGGAGGTGTTGTTTAAAGCTTGATGGAGGTCTAGGATGGTTTTTTTTAAAGCTTGATGGAGGTCTAGGAGGTGTTTTTTAAAGCTTGGATGGAGGTCTAGGAGGTGTTTTTCAAAGCTTGATGGAGGTCTAGGAGGTGTATTTCAAAGCTTGATGGAGGTCTAGGAGGTGTTTTTCAAAGCTTGATGGAGGTCTAGGTGTTTTTTAAGCTTGATGGAGGTCTAGGAGGTGTTTTTTAAGCTTGATGGAGGTCTAGGAGGTGTTTTTTAAGCTTGATGGAGGTCTAGGTTTTTTTTTTAAAGCTTGATGGAGGTCTAGGAGGTGTTTTTTAAGCTTGATGGAGGTCTAGGAGGTGTTTTTTAAGCTTGATGGAGGTCTAGGAGGTGTTTTTTAAGCTTGATGGAGGTCTAGGAGGTGTTTTTTTAAGCTTGGATGGAGGTCTAGGAGGTGTTTTTTAAAGCTTGGATGGAGGTCTAGGGGGTGTTTTTCTAAGCTTGATGGAGGTCTAGGAGGTGTTGTTTAAAGCTTGATGGAGGTCTAGGAGGTGTTTTTTAAAGCTTGGATGGAGGTCTAGGAGGTGTTTTTTAAAGCTTGATGGAGGTCTAGGAGGTGTTTTTTAAAGCTTGGATGGAGGTCTAGGAGGTGTTTTTTAAAGCTTGATGGAGGTCTAGGAGGTTTTTTTAAAGCTTGATGGAGGTCTAGGAGGTGTTTTTTAAAGCTTGGATGGAGGTCTAGGAGGTGTTGTTTAAAGCTTGATGGAGGTCTAGGAGGTGTTGTTTAAAGCTTGATGGAGGTCTAGGAGGTGTTGTTTAAAGCTTGATGGAGGTCTAGGAGGTGTTGTTTAAAGCTTGATGGAGGTCTAGGAGGTGTTTTTTAAAGCTTGGATGGAGGTCTAGGAGGTGTTGTTTAAAGCTTGATGGAGGTCTAGGTGTTTTTTAAAGCTTGATGGAGGTCTAGGAGGTGTTTTTTAAAGCTTGGATGGAGGTCTAGGAGGTGTTTAAAGCTTGATGGAGGTCTAGGTGTTTTTTAAAGCTTGATGGAGGTCTAGGAGGTGTTGTTTAAAGCTTGATGGAGGTCTAGGAGGTGTTGTTTAAAGCTTGATGGAGGTCTAGGAGGTGTTTTTTAAAGCTTGATGGAGGTCTAGGAGGTGTTTTTTAAAGCTTGGATGGAGGTCTAGGAGGTGTTTTTTAAAGCTTGATGGAGGTCTAGGAGGTGTTTTTTAAAGCTCGATGGAGGTCTAGGAGGTGTTTTTTAAAGCTTGGATGGAGGTCTAGGAGGTGTTGTTTAAAGCTTGATGGAGGTCTAGGAGGTGTTTTTTAAAGCTTGATGGAGGTCTAGGAGGTGTTTTTTAAAGCTTGGATGGAGGTCTAGGAGGTGTTGTTTAAAGCTTGATGGAGGTCTAGGTGTTTTTTAAAGCTTGATGGAGGTCTAGGAGGTGTTTTTTAAAGCTTGGATGGAGGTCTAGGAGGTGTTGTTTAAAGCTTGATGGAGGTCTAGGAGGTGTTGTTTAAAGCTTGATGGAGGTCTAGGAGGTGTTTTTTAAAGCTTGGATGGAGGTCTAGGAGGTGTTTTTTAAAGCTTGATGGAGATCTAGGATGTGTTTTTTAAAGCTTGGATGGAGGTCTAGGAGGTGTTGTTTAAAGCTTGATGGAGGTCTAGGTGTTTTTTAAAGCTTGATGGAGGTCTAGGAGGTGTTGTTTAAAGCTTGATGGAGGTCTAGGAGGTGTTGTTTAAAGCTTGGATGGAGGTCTAGGTGTTTTTTAAAGCTTGATGGAGGTCTAGGATGTGTTTTTTAAAGCTTGGATGGAGGTCTAGGAGGTGTTGTTTAAAGTTTGATGGAGGTCTAGGTGTTTTTTAAAGCTTGATGGAGGTCTAGGAGGTGTTGTTTAAAGCTTGATGGAGGTCTAGGAGGTGTTGTTTAAAGCTTGATGGAGGTCTAGGAGGTGTTTTTTAAAGCTTGGATGGAGGTCTAGGAGGTGTTGTTTAAAGCTTGATGGAGGTCTAGGTGTTTTTTAAAGCTTGATGGAGGTCTAGGAGGTGTTTTTTAAAGCTTGGATGGAGGTCTAGGAGGTGTTGTTTAAAGCTTGATGGAGGTCTAGGAGGTGTTTTTTAAAGCTTGGATGGAGGTCTAGGAGGTGTTGTTTAAAGCTTGATAGAGGTCTAGGAGGTGTTGTTTAAAGCTTGATGGAGGTCTAGGAGGTGTTGTTTAAAGCTTGATGGAGGTCTAGGAGGTGTTTTTTAAAGCTTGGATGGAGGTCTAGGAGGTGTTTTTTAAAGCTTGGATGGAGGTCTAGGAGGTGTTTTTTAAAGCTCGATGGAGGTCTAGGAGGTGTTTTTTAAAGCTTGGATGGAGGTCTAGGAGGTGTTGTTTAAAGCTTGATGGAGGTCTAGGAGGTGTTGTTTAAAGCTTGATGGAGGTCTAGGAGGTGTTTTTTAAAGCTTGGATGGAGGTCTAGGAGGTGTTGTTTAAAGCTTGATGGAGGTCTAGGTGTTTTTTAAAGCTTGATGGAGGTCTAGGAGGTGTTTTTTAAAGCTTGGATGGAGGTCTAGGAGGTGTTTTTTAAAGCTTGATGGAGGTCTAGGAGGTGTTTTTTAAAGCTTGGATGGAGGTCTAGGAGGTGTTGTTTAAAGCTTGATGGAGGTCTAGGGTGTTTTTTAAAGCTTGATGGAGGTCTAGGAGGTGTTTTTTAAAGCTTGGATGGAGGTCTAGGAGGTGTTGTTTAAAGCTTGATGGAGGTCTAGGTGTTTTTTAAAGCTTGATGGAGGTCTAGGAGGTTTTTTAAAGCTTGGATGGAGGTCTAGGAGGTGTTGTTTAAAGCTTGATGGAGGTCTAGGAGGTGTTGTTTAAAGCTTGATGGAGGTCTAGGAGGTGTTTTTTAAAGCTTGGATGGAGGTCTAGGAGGTGTTGTTTAAAGCTTGATGGAGGTCTAGGAGGTGTTTTTTAAGCTTGATGGAGGTCTAGGAGGTGTTTGTTAAGCTTGATGGAGGTCTAGGAGGTGTTTTTTAAAGCTTGATGGAGGTCTAGGAGGTGTTGTTTAAAGCTTGATGGAGGTCTAGGAGGTGTTTTTTTAAAGCTTGATGGAGGTCTAGGAGGTGTTTTTTAAAGCTTGGATGGAGGTCTAGGAGGTGTTTTTTAAAGCTTGATGGAGGTCTAGGAGGTGTTTTTTAAAGCTTGGATGGAGGTCTAGGAGGTGTTGTTTAAAGCTTGATGGAGGTCTAGGTGTTTTTTAAAGCTTGATGGAGGTCTAGGAGGTGTTTTTTAAAGCTTGGATGGAGGTCTAGGAGGTGTTTTTTAAAGCTTGATGGAGGTCTAGGAGGTGTTTTTTAAAGCTTGGATGGAGGTCTAGGTGTTTTTTAAAGCTTGATGGAGGTCTAGGAGGTGTTTTTTAAAGCTTGGATGGAGGTCTAGGAGGTGTTTTTTAAAGCTTGGATGGAGGTCTAGGAGGTGTTGTTTAAAGCTTGATGGAGGTCTAGAGGTGTTTGTTTAAAGCTTGATGGAGGTCTAGGAGGTGTTGTTTAAAGCTTGATGGAGGTCTAGGATGTGTTTTTTAAAGCTTGGATGGAGGTCTAGGAGGTGTTGTTTAAAGCTTGATGGAGGTCTAGGTGTTTTTTTTAAAGCTTGATGGAGGTCTAGAAGGTGTTTTTTTAAAGCTTGGATGGAGGTCTAGGAGGTGTTTTTTTAAAGCTTGATGGAGGTCTAGGAGGTGTTGTTTAAAGCTTGATGGAGGTCTAGGAGGTGTTGTTTAAAGCTTGATGGAGGTCTAGGAGGTGTTTTTTAAAGCTTGGATGGAGGTCTAGGAGGTGTTGTTTAAAGCTTGATGGAGGTCTAGGTGTTTTTTAAAGCTTGATGGAGGTCTAGGAGGTGTTTTTTAAAGCTTGGATGGAGGTCTAGGAGGTGTTGTTTAAAGCTTGATGGAGGTCTAGGAGGTGTTTTTTAAAGCTTGGATGGAGGTCTAGGAGGTGTTGTTTAAAGCTTGATGGAGGTCTAGGAGGTGTTGTTTAAAGCTTGATGGAGGTCTAGGAGGTGTTGTTTAAAGCTTGATGGAGGTCTAGGAGGTGTGTTTTTTAAAGCTTGGATGGAGGTCTAGGAGGTGTTTTTTAAAGCTTGGATGGAGGTCTAGGAGGTGTTTTTTAAAGCTCGATGGAGGTCTAGGAGGTGTTTTTTAAAGCTTGGATGGAGGTCTAGGAGGTGTTGTTTAAAGCTTGATGGAGGTCTAGGAGGTGTTGTTTAAAGCTTGATGGAGGTCTAGGAGGTGTTTTTTAAAGCTTGGATGGAGGTCTAGGAGGTGTTGTTTAAAGCTTGATGGAGGTCTAGGAGGTGTTTTTTAAAGCTTGATGGAGGTCTAGGAGGTGTTTTTTAAAGCTTGGATGGAGGTCTAGGAGGTGTTTTTTAAAGCTTGATGGAGGTCTAGGAGGTGTTTTTTAAAGCTTGGATGGAGGTCTAGGAGGTGTTGTTTAAAGCTTGATGGAGGTCTAGGAGGTGTTGTTTAAAGCTTGATGGAGGTCTAGGAGGTGTTGTTTAAAGCTTGATGGAGGTCTAGGAGGTGTTGTTTAAAGCTTGATGGAGGTCTAGGAGGTGTTGTTAAAGCTTGATGGAGGTCTAGGAGGTGTTGTTTAAAGCTTGATGGAGGTCTAGGAGGTGTTGTTTAAAGCTTGATGGAGGTCTAGGAGGTGTTGTTTAAAGCTTGATGGAGGTCTAGGAGGTGTTGTTTAAAGCTTGATGGAGGTCTAGGAGGTGTTGTTTAAAGCTTGATGGAGGTCTAGGAGGTGTTGTTTAAAGCTTGATGGAGGTCTAGGGAGGAAACTAAAAATAATGATAAAATATATATACAGTATACATGAGGAAATACCAAGGGGCCATCTGCCCTTAACATCACAGCGGGTACATGTATACAAAGGGGCCATCTGCCCTTAACATCACAGCGGGTACATGTATACAAAGGGGCCATCTGCCCTTAACATCACAGCGGGTACATGTATACGAAGGGGCCATCTGCCCTTAACATCACAGCGGGTACATGTATACAAAGGGGCCATCTGCCCTTAACATCACAGCGGGTACATGTATACAAAGGGGCCATCTGCCCTTAAGATCACAGCGGGTACATGTATACAAAGGGGCCATCTGCCCTTAACATCACAGCGGGTACATGTATACAAAGGGGCCATCTGCCCTTAACATCACAGCGGGTACATGTATACAAAGGGGCCATCTGCCCTTAACATCACATGTATTCTATTCCCGAGAGACGCTGTCGTAATAGAGGCTGGACGTGTATTATTGATTAGGAATTTTTTATAACTGGAAAAACTCCTTCTGCTTTCCTGTAGATTCCATAGCATTTTTGTATTGTGTAATGATGCTTAGCTTTCCTAATATCAGCTTTAACCTTGCTACTGTATTTTAGATTTATTTGCATACTCATTTCATACATGTTCTTCACCTTTCTTTTTTCCTATATACCCCGTTTTTTAAAGGGGGTCCCCTGTTTTTTTTTTCTCTTTCTCTCCTTTTCTCTCTTTCTCTGGCTTGTATCCATTCGGCCCCATTCAGCCAACTGTTTTAAGACGTTTATCCACATCCAGGTGTTGATTTCTTCTTGGCGAGCGATAGCGAGCCAGCATTTTATGGAGGAATCTGGCTTCGCCGGAGACATTTTTCTATTGAAAAATTTACAAATTTAGCTGTCAAAGAAAATATATATATGCTGGCTCGCTACCGCTCGCCAGGAAAATATTGACACCTGGATGGGGGTAAACGGCTTAAAACAGTAGGCTGAATGGGGCCGAATAGATACAAGCCAAAGAGAGAGGGAGAGAATGAGAAAAAAAAAAAAAACGAGGTGGGCTCCCTTAAGGGGAGAGTTCCACTTGAGGGATTTTTTTCTTTACCCCTTTCTCCCTTATGTTTAGCCCCATTGCTTTTGAAGTTTTAAGACGTTCGCCCCATTAGTTTGGCGATTTTAAGAAGTTTCACCCCATTTATGTCACTTTCAAGACCTTTTGTCCCATTTAGGTGTCGATTTTTTCCTGGCGAGCGATAGCGAGCCTGTAATTTAAGAGGAACCGGCCTACGGCCGGGAAATTTTTCTACCGAAAAATTTACAAATTTATCTTGAAAGGGGGTCATGGGGGTGTAATTTCAAGCTTTATGGAAGTCTAGGAAACACACTAAAAACCTCCCCTAAAACCTAACCTATGTATGTTATTGTTATTGTTATTCATCTATCTAGGGTTCCTAATTGTTATTGTTATTGTTATTCATCTATCTAGGGTTCCTAATTGTTATTGTTATTGTTATTGTTATTGTTATTGTTATTCATATATCTAGGGTTCCTAATTTTGGATATGAATGGCCTTTAAGGGGGAGGTAGTCGCTTTTTCTGGACCCCCTTCTCCCTCATGTGTAACCCCATTAGTTTTGACATTTTAAGATGTTCGTTCCAATAGGTTGGCGATTTTAGACGTTTCGCCCCATTTCTTTGTCAACATTTATGACCTTTCGTATTATTTAGTTGTCAATATCTCTTCCCTGCGAGCGATAGCGAGCCTGTAATATTAGGAAGAACCGACCTTGCCGAAAAATGTACACATTTATCTTGAAAGGGGGTCTACGGGGTGTTTTTTTTTTAAGCTTGATGGAGGTCTAGGAAGGAAACTCAAAAGTAAGTTAATAAACGAAAAAACAAGCACTACCCTCTTAAGGGGAGGTTTTTAGTTAGTTCCCTAGACTTCCATCAATCTTAAAATTACACCCCCTAGACCCCCTTTCAAGATAAATGTGTACATTTTTCGGTAGGAAAATGTCCAGGCCGAAGGCCGATTCCTCTTAAATTACAGGCTCGCTATCGCTGGCCAGGAAAAATCGACAGCTACATGGAACGAAAGGTCTTAAAATTGACAGAAATGGGGCGAAAGTTCATAAAATAATCCAACTAATGGGGCAAACGTCTTAAAATTTCAACAGCAATGGGGCTAAACATGAGGGAGAAAGGGGCCCAGAAAAAAGTCTCTCAAGTGGAAATCCCGCCTTAAGTGACGGGAAATGAATGTCCTAGGCTGCCTGAGTTGAGCCTAAGTCGGTAAATATGGCAGACATCCTAACTTTTAACCTCCGTATAACTCAAAGAGGGCTAGAGCAAATGAGCTGTCACTTTATACACACATATATCCCCTAGCCAAGGCTTCCTATTTGGTAGAAATCTTAGCTCGATTACTCTATTCCTTTTTGAGTTATGAGAGTTTAGACTGGTTAGGATTTCTGGCTAACCTAGAATGAACGGACTATATTTGCTGATCTTAAAGGGGGGGTCACCGGATTTTGTTTTTTACCTTTCTCTCCTTTCCTCTCTTTCTCTGGCTTGTATCCATTCGGCCCAATTCAGCCAACTGTTTTAAGACGTTTATCCCCATCCAAGTGTCGATATCTTCCTGGCGAGCGATTGCGAGCCAGTATTGTATGGAGAAATCCGGCTTCACCGGAGACATTTTACTATCGAAAAATGTACAAATTTAGCTTGCTCTCAAAACAAAAATATATATTTGCTGGCTCGCTACCGCTCACCAGGAAAATATTGACACCTGGATGGGGGAAATTAAACGTCTTAAAACAGTAGGCTGAATGGGGCCGAATGGATACAAGCTAAAGAGAGAGGGAGAGAAAGATACAAAAAGCGAGGTGGGCTCCCTTAAACCAGCACTTGACCTTTCATATTCCAGGGATGCTACCTGCGTGTCTCTTAAGGGGGCCCACCTCGCTTTTTGTTCTCGTTCTATCTCTCTCTCTCTCTCTCTTCTTTGCTATCCTTTCCTTCAACCTTCCTTTTCTATCGGGTATGCCATCTCTACTAGAATTAAGTCCTGATCACCTCGTTTAGATCTGTGTGCCCAGTGTATCTATGTAAAACTCTCTCTCTCTCTCTCTCGCTCTCGCTCCCATCATCATAACCACCCAGCACTAA
Source organism: Paralithodes platypus (assembly GCA_032716605.1). NCBI lineage: Eukaryota > Metazoa > Arthropoda > Malacostraca > Decapoda > Lithodidae > Paralithodes > Paralithodes platypus. Next base: position 45,892,350 of record CM064547.1, on the reverse strand, counting down.
CATCACGTACGGTATGCAAATGTCGGCCTTTTAGTGCAGTTGCGGCCGCTCGCTCTTTGCCAGTTTTCCGACACTCTATGTTCGCCCGCCTTTGATAAAACAAGGTATTCTAAGCTTAAGGGGAGGTTTTTAGTTTGGTCTCTAGATATCCATCAAGCTTAAGATAACACCCCCTGGAGCCCCTTTCAAGATAAATTTGTACATTTTTCGGTAGAAAAATGTCCCGGCTGAAAGCCGGTTCCTTTTAAATTACAGGTTCGCTATCGCTCGCCAGGATAAAATCGACACCTAAATTGCACGAAAGGTCTTAAAATTGACGGAAATGGGGTCGAAAGTTCTTAAAATCGCCAAACTAATGGGGCGACTGTCTTAAAATCTCAAAAGCAATGGGGCTAAACATGAGGGAGAAAGGGGTCCAGAAAAAAAATCCCTGAAGTCGATATCTCGCCTCTTAAATGGTTGGATATATACAAATTATCTAAATCGCAACAACTGCTACAAGGCTATGGAAGGTTTTATATACATGTCCCCCCTCCCCCCCGCACCACTGTAACGTTCTCTCCCGTCTTAAGGGGGAGGGGGGGGGGCTTGGATCCCTTTCTTCCTCATGTTTAGCCCCATTGTTCTTTAGATTTTAACCCTCTCACATCCGGACGCGATTTTTGAGCCTATTAGGGATACTTTAAATCCTTTGTTACCGTTTGGGGTATCTATAAACCTTTAGTTTGTTTACGTCAACCTCTGCAGTTGTCTTTGAGTTAGCTGTGGGCAGAAAACTAATTTTGGAGAGGTAATTATAATAGTGAGTTCTTTTTCTTATTGCTAATCTGGCAACCTCTGCTTCCTATGGTCGTGAGAGGGTTAAGACGTTATGCCCATTAGTTTGGTGATTTTAAGATCTGTCACCCCATTGCTTTGTCAATATTAAGACCTTTCGTGCCATTTAGGTGTCGATTTTTTCCTGGCGAGTGATAGCGAGCCTGACATTTTAAGAGGAACTGGCCTTCGGCCGGGGCATTATTCTACCAAAAAATGTACAAATTTATCTTGAAGGGAAATCTTTGGGGTGTATTTTAAGCTTGCGAGGAAACTGAGAAAACTGATTATGTAAATACAAAATAGACACAAATAAGCCCTACCCCGCTTAAGGGGGTGACCTGCTTTTTGTTATTTCTGTCCTTTTCTCTCTTTTTCTGCCTTGTATCCATTTGGCCCCATTCAGCCTACTGTTTTAAGACGTTTATCCCCATCTAGGTGTCAATTGTTTACTGGTGAGCGGTAGCGAGCCAGCATATTTTTTATTTTTGTTTGACAGCAGGCTAAATTTGTACATTTTTCGATAGAAATATATCTCCGGCGAAGCCGGATTTCTTCATATAATGCTGGCTCGCTATCGCTCGCCAGGAAGAAATCGACACCTAGATGGGGATAAACATCTTAAAATAGTTGGCTGAATGGGGCCGAATGGATATAAGCCAGAGAAAGAGAGAAAAGGACAGAACAAAAACAGGTCACCCCCCTTAAATGGTTTCCAACAAGTCCAATAATTATGAGCTAGCATGTCTCTCATAATGTTTGTAACATAAAGCCTAACAATATCTGTATTATAATATGGTCGCATAAACACATATTATAGGTGGTGAATGTGAGTTAGGCCCTTTGACAGTCGGCAAGCGTTATAGGCAATTACATAGGCAAATTAAATGGTAACACTTGCAAAATAAACAAACCAAAACTGGGACGACACAAGATGAATGCAAAAGAACTAATATAAATTGCTATGTGGAAATAACACCTAATAAAATAAAATACCATTCATTTGTAACTTGCAATATATTATATTGTATACCGGTAGAAATTTGTAATAGTTGTTATAGAACATTTTAGGCTTAGAATACCTTGTGTTATCGTTTATCGGAGTTATACCCTTTCCTCCTGGGTATATATATATATATATATATATATATATATATATTTTTTTTTTTTTTGTTTTTTAATACTCTGTGGATATATGTTGCAAACGTTTAGCTGTTGAATTGATGTATGTACTTATTGAATTATTTATTTATATATCAATATCTATTTGGTGTGTTTTTTTTATTCTGAGGATGTGTATTGCAAGCCTTCAGTATCGCGTGTTTCACAATGCATATAACTTTCTTTTGCATATATTGCTTGGTGTTTGTTTATTCTTCGGGTGGATGTTGCAAACCTTCACACGACAACGGGACCATGTCGAGGGAAATGTTGGACCGAAAGGGCAGGTCAGACTAACCAGTGTTTGTTGGAAAACCCCCAAAGCTTTGACATTTTGTGAACTCTTGTAGAGACTCGAACTACAAAACAAATGGATTCCTCGTTTTCATATATTCTTTTTTTGTCAGATGTATTCCTCCTCTCACAAAATTGTTAAAGGAGCCCACCTCGTTTTTTTTTTATCTTTCTCTCCCTCTCTCTTTGGCTTTTATCCATTCAGCCTACTGTTTTAAGACGCTTACCCCCATCCAGGTGTCAATATTTTCCTGGCGAGCGGTAGCGAGCCAGCATATATATATTTTTTTGTTTTGACAGCAAGCTTAATTTGTACATTTTTCGATAGAAAAATGTCTCCGGCGAAGCCGGTTTTCTCCATACATTGCTGGCTCGCTATCGCTCGCCAGGAAGAAATCGACACCAGGATGGGGATAAACGTCTTAAAACAGTTGGCTGAATGGGGCCGAATGGATACAAGCCACGGAAAGAGAGAAAAGAAGAGAAAGATACAAAAAAAAGCCGGTGACCCCCCTTAAGCTCGTTTTCATTTTGGATAGATGGGTCTAGCGTGTGTGACGATTTTAGTTGTATTTTGTACTTATTGCGTTATAGTCTATATAATGTTTTCCAGCTGATGGTAAACCGCTATCTCACCATCCTGATTACTCGGCTATTACCTAGATTTTGTAGCGAAATACGTTGCTAATTATGAAAACTTGGCAATAATATGACGCGGAGACATAGCAGTGTCATATCATTCCATTATGAATCGATTAATCAAATGCTAAAGGAATCAATTTATCATCAGCTGGAAAAAAACCCAGACTGTAGTTATAATGTCATACTTAGAGTAACTGGCAACTGGACTTACTTCTATCTATCTATCTATATATATTGCCTGACGCCGTGATCGCCGAAGGGGTGGCCACGAATGAAACGCCCCCATGCACCTCTGTCCCAAGTCAGTCCTCCCAACCAGTACCACCTTCATCCATATACTTCTTCACTCCATCCTGCCACCTCTCTCTCGGTTTACCTCTCCCTCTCTGTCCTTCCAACTCACTCTCGTACACCCTATTAGTCATTCTCTCGCTTCCCATCCGTTCCATATGGCCGAACCATCTCAAGGTGTTTCTTTTCACACTTTCCAGCACATCTACCTCCACACCACACCTCCCTCTTACTTCCTCATTAGTCTGTCTATCCCTACATGTAACTTCACACGCACTTCCCAAATAACTCATTTCCACCCCTCTCACTCTTGGTCTGGGTTTCTCCACCAACATCCATGCTTATGGATTTGGAGTAGTTTGATTTGCTAGCATGCCAGTAATTTGTGTATTTGTTTATTTGTTTATTTGTTTGTGTCAATAACCCATACAGTACCGGTGACGTCCTTTTCATCATATTCTTGCAACTATTAGACGATTTTATTCAGCTCAGGAAGGACCTCTGGCAATAATAAGGCTTCAAGCTATCTCAACCGAACCCTTTCAACTACCGCAGATCCTTCCTAAGCTGCATGATATCGTATGAATTGTATAAATATAGCTAGAATAAAAGATAACACGTCGCTGGTACTCAAAGGGATAACTACAATAGAAACGGTAGAACAAATATTTATGACCTCCCTATGCGAGTCATGAAACACCACATGCACGAGTTCATCACATTATACACACATATATATATATATCTATCTATATATTCAGGCCCAATCCCGACTTTTCCTTTTTTTTTGGGGGGGGGGGGTTGCCGACTGAAGACAGAGCCTGAATAGGGGCAACATAACAGATAACAATGAACACACGCAAACAAAATACGAATTCACACCCATAACAATGCGAAATATATGAACAACGCATCACCTATAGCTTCCATTAAAAACACAGTTCCATAACCACACGCACGAATTCATCACATAATGCACACACACATATATAACAATGCGAAATACATATGGACAACGCATCACCCTTCCATTAAAAATATAGTTCCATATGGTTGAAATAAAAATATCTGGAAAATACGGCTTTAGGTTCGTGTTTATATTGAAAAAAGCGTAGGCAAAGGCTATACGCTTGATGCCTTTCCATTAAGGGACCCAGCCTCGCTTTTTTGTTCTCTTTCTCTCCCTCTCTCTTTGGCTTGTATCCATTCGGCCCCATGCAGCCTACTGTTTTAAGACGTTTACCCCCACCTAGGTGTCAATATTTTCCTGGCGAGCGGAAGCGAGCCAGCATATATAGCTAAATTTGTACATTTTTCGACAGAAAAATGTATCCGGCGAAGCCGGATTTCTCCATACAATGCTGGCTTGGTATCGCTCGCCAGGAAGATATCGACACCTGGATGGGGATAAACGTCATAAAACAGTTGACTGAATGGGGCCGAATGAATACAAGCCAGGGAAAGAGAGAAAAGGAGAGAAAGATAAAAAAGGCAGGTGACCCCCCTTAACTCCATGCGATTGTATGTTTTCTAGTTGATAAATAGCTCAGGCAACTGTTTGTTGTTTAAGCCTTTCCAGCGTTCATAGCGCTGATGGAATATGCTTCACTAATTTCCAGCTTACCTCTCGGCCAATTAATTTGTTGAAGTAGTGTATGCATTTAAATCGTTTATTCGTGTATATATCGGTCTGCATATTAAATGAATTGGAATTTCTAGGTAATTAAACACAGACATTCACACACACACACACACACACCCATACCACACACACGCACACACACACACACACACACACACACACACACACACACACACACACACACACACACACACACACACACACACACACACACATACCCATACCACACACACACACACACACACACACACACACACACACACACACACACACCCACACCACACACACACACAGTTTTATATATATATATATATATATATATATATATATATATATATATATATATATATATATATATATCAGATATAGAGAGAGAGTAACACGCTTCCCACAACACAGGGTTACACACTAAATAATAATAATAATGATTTAAGCTTCCCTAATTATAATCTTACCCAATTTTATTACATGCTAACATTTCGTTAGTACAGTGATGATTTACCAAGACGTGGATAACTTATTGGTGGAAGTATACCATGGCTTCTATTGCACAGACACGACAGTTTCGACTCCCTTTGGATTCACTTAATTAGCTTATATGGGTGAAATTTATCTTTCCTTATAATCTCTACAAAGCTGCTGTAATCGGTGGAATTTTGTTATATTATTCTAAGTCTTTCTCGAGACAAAATCTTATCATCACCTGTTGATTCTAGCGTTAACCAGGACAAAAGCTGGAGTTTTGTTAAGGGTACTTCACACAGTCAAGAATGCGAGCTAGAACCACTAGGAATAGCTGAAAATTCGGATTCCTGGGCCTATTCGCGGTGAAAATCTATACTCTAAGTGACTCTAGCGATATCCTAGTGATTCCTGGTACACTCCCAGTGACTCCAAACCAGTCCCGGCCGATTGGCCCTGTCCGACAAAATGTTCACCGTGTTTAAGGTTCTCGCCGCGAATCGGACCACTCCCAGTGATTCCCAGTGATGCCCCATGATTTCCCAGTGACTCCCAGTGAGTCCTGGTGATTCTGGTATGAACTGGAACTGAAACCAAAAGCTGTCCGCGAATCAGATACGAAACACTGAGCATCACCAGGACTCACTGGGAGTCACTGGGGAATCACTGGGGATCACTGGGAATCAACTGGGAGTCATTGGGAATGGTCCGATTCGTGGCTAGAACTTTAAACACGGTGAACATTTTGTCGGACAGGGCGAATCGGCCGCGAGTGGTTTGGAGTCACTGGGGGTCTAACAGGAATCACTAGGATATCGCTAGAGTCACTAGGATATCGTTAGTCACTAGGAGTCATCGAGTTTTCACCGCGAATAGGGCCAGGAATCGAATTTTCAGCTACTCCTAGTGAGTCTAGCTCGCATTCGTGACTGTGAAGTAACCTTTAATAAATATATTATTCATATAAACCTGTAATACTTCTCACGTGAAAGTATAATATACAGTATACAGGTAGTTAACTTTTCTTGGTCAAACATTATAAATAGGCCTAGTATTAACCTGTGTAAGTACAATTTCCCACAAGACATTGTATTCACCCAGTGATTGTGTGTAGAGAAGGAAATTACGGTAGTTGAGGTAATTAATAATGTGAACAATGTATGGTCAATGTTACAATACCCTACTTGTAGTCTACAAGTTCTGCAACTCCCCTTACCTAACATAACGAGAATGGTGGAGACGTGTTTGTATGTGCTTTGAAATGTCAAGTTCGCTTGGCGGTGGAGAGTGGAATTTGGATTACTACTTCGAGGGGCATTGTAGTCGCCGGGGTAAACTTTGAGCCAGCGGAATCATGACTTGGTTGTTTAGGGGCCGTTATAGTCGCCGGTTAATAATCTAGAAGTTCTGCAACTCCCCTGACCTAACTTAAGCAAACTAACACAACCTATAAGTGTTACCTATTTTAGGTAATCGTATGAAATATTACAGAACTCGGTAACGAATGAAAAGAAGAAGGTGGGAAGGATAAACTATCCACTATTTAGACAATAGTTTAAATATATTTGTTTCTTAAAGTATAGTAAGCATTGATATTATGACCTTACGGTACATAATAATACAGACTTATCGTATTATATTAATGTCTGTAATGATGTATGAATACAGTCATAATACTTAATGACGATATTAGAGGACTGTCGTTATAGTGTCCGTGGGTCGGTGGTGAGTGTGCATGTGGCTTGGCACAGCTTGGGGGCCCCTTATATAGGGGCTCTTCACAATGGGGGCCATGCCTGGCATACTCGCATCTCATTCCAAACAAATCCCAGTGATGCTCGGTGATTCCCAGTGACTCCTATCTAATTCTCAGTGATACCTATATTACTCCTATCGACTCGTATATTACTGTAAAAATCAAAATATTTCAAATTTTCAGTCACTCGCACTTCATTCCTGGTTTTATCCAGGTGATTCCCAGTGATTAGCAGGTACACTCCCACTGGTTCCTACGGTGTTGTCCACAGGGAATTGCAGACATTCGTGGTGTATTCCCAGGAATCATTACTCCTGATTCTAGCTCGCATTCCTGACTGTGATGTATCCTTTATGTGTGTGTGTGTGTGTGTGTGTGTGTGTGTGTGTGTGTGTGTGTGTGTGTGTGTGTGTGTGTGTGTGTGTGTGTAAGTGTGTGCATGTGTGTTTGTGTGTGTGTGTGTGTGTGTGTGTGTGTATGTATGTATGTATGTATGTATGTGTATGCGTGTGTGTGTGTGTATGTGTATGTATGTATGTGTGTGTGTGTATGTATGTGTATGCGTGTGTGTGTGTGTATGTGTATGTATGTATGTATGTATGTGTATGCGTGTGTGTGTGTGTGTGTGTGTGTGTGTGTGATGGGGAAGAGAGCCGCAGCTATGCCCTGTTTCAGCGTAGGCCCCTGAACTTTACCTTTATGACCCCAAGGACTAATGACTGTCCCAATTAATGGGGGGGGGGGCCACCGGCTTTTTAAAACTTTCTCTCCTTTTTTCTTTTTCCCTGGCTTGTATCCATTCGGCCCCATTCAGCCAGCCAGCTGTTTTAAGACGTTTATCCCCATCCAGGTGTCGATTTCTTCCTGGCGAGCGATAGCGAGCCAGCATTGTATGGAGAAATCCGGCTTCGCCAAAGATTTTTTTCTATCGAAAAATTTACAAGTTTAGCTTGCTATAAAAAAAAAAAAAAAAAAAATATATATATATATATATATATATATATATATATATATATACTGTATATATATATATATATATATATATATATATATATATATATATATATATATGCTGGCTCGCTACCGCTCGCCAGGAAAATATTGACACCTGGATGGGGGTAATAGTCTTAACACCGTAGGCTGAATGGGGCCGAATAGATACAAGCCAAAGAGAGAGGGAGAGAAAGAGAAAACAAGCGAGGTGGGCACCCTTAAACCAAGCACTCTCACATAACGATGCAACGTACCGTCATGCATATGTTTTCACTGTTCTAACCAATTAAGGGGAGACTGACCGTTTGTTTGGTCTATTAATTCATTTATTCATATAGTTTGTTAGTTTCCTCTCTAGACCTCCATCAAGCTTAGAAAAGCACCCCCTAGACCCCCCTTCAAGATAAATTTGTACATTTTTCGGTAGAAAAATGTTACGGCCGAAGGCCGGTTCCTCTTAAAATTGCAGGCTCGCTATCGCTCGCCAGGAATTAATCGACACCTAAATGGCGCGAAAGGTCTTAAAATTGACAACGAAATTGGGCGAAAGGTGTTAAAATCGCCATACTAATGGGCCGAACGTCATATAATCTCAAAACTAGTGGGGCTAAACATTAGGGAGAAGGGGGTCCAGAAAAACGGTCTGCCTCCCCTTAATCCTCTCTGTTGTACCACTATAACCATAAATACGGATGTTGATATGAAGCTATATGTTTGGAAATCTACCTGTGTATTGTCATTATTCCATACGGTGTTCATGTATATATACAGTATATATATATATATATATATATATATATATATATATATATGTATATATAATATTTTGCCTTTTGTTTCCCTCATTTACATTGAAAAAAAAAAAAAAAATATATATATATATATATATATATATATATACTGTATATATATATATATATATATATATATATATATATATATATACGGTATATATATATACATACAGGGTGTCCCAGGAGGAAAGGGCATAACTTTGGGAAATGATAGAACAAAATATTGTAAGCCTAAAATGTTCTATACAAAATATTCCAAATCTCGACCGTTATAGAGATATTGGATATTGAAAATGGTATTTTCTTCAGTAATTCCCCATAAGGCCGGCCTAGCTGTCCTAGTGCCTCCTACACCTCCATCTTTCTGCAATTATTTTACCATGTTATTATAAAGATACTATAATTCTGTAAGTTGCAAAATGATTATAGACATATTAGCTCACTATGGACCAGTTGGAAACTATTTGAAATGGAAGAGTCCATTACAGTGATGCGGGGGAGGACACTACATTAAACCTTTAATATCTTTTTAACGGTTGAGATTTCGACTTTTTGTTATAGAAGAATTTATGCTTAGAATGCCGTTTTTTATCATTTCCCAAAGTTATGCCCTTCCTCCTAGGACACCCTGTATATATATATATATATATATATATATATATATATATATATATATATTTATATCATCATCATCATCATCATTATCATCATCTCCACAGCTCTCAGTTTGGAGAGGTCTTCGTCACTTGCTGTCCATGTTTCACTTCCATACGAGAGTGTTTGGGAGCAGCACAGTTTCTCAGTGACTTTTTAACTTCCATGGCTAACCATTCTTCCTTTGAGAATACTATCAAGTTCTCCAATCACCTTTCTCCCTTGCATTTTTCTCTCTTTTATCTCACTCTCCATTTTACCATATTTGCATAGTACAGCTCCCAAATACTTGAAACTTTCAACCTCTTCCAGTACTTAATTTTTAATTTTTATTTTACAACTTTTTTCATGTTCTTTCTTGATTCTATATTTGTCCTTAATAAAATCTATGGTTTCATGCACATATATATATATATATATATATACAAAATTACGGTCTGTATGTGTGTGCAATTGTTATAAAATGTATATCGTTCTGAATTTAGATATTTGATAATCATATTGACAGCGACAATGGACGGCACTGCAGAAAGCATGCGTCTAATTATTATAATTAATACAACTGCAACATAACTACTTGAGTTGCAAAACCTTTTATGGGAACATTGGTTATGCTGGGGGGTCTATTTATTTATATATTAGTTTATTTATTTTAGTTTCCTCCCTAGACCTCCATCAAATTTTAAAAACATCCATTAGATCCTTCTACTAGATTAATTTGTACATTTTTCGGTAGAAAATATCACGGTCGAAAGCCGGTTCCTCTGCAATTACAGGCTCGCTATCGCTCACTAGGGCATAAATCGACACCTAAAGGGTACGAAAGGTCTTAATATTGACAAAGAAATGGGGCGAAAGGTTTTACATTCGACAAACTAATGAGGCAAGCATCTTAAAATCTGAAAACTAATGGGGCTATGCATGAGGAAGAAAGGGGACCAGAAAAACGACCCATCACCCCTTAACAAAATTCCCGTCCGTTTTTAATCTTCTGTCCTTTGGATGGCATTTATGGTTTTCCTATAATTTGACATTGCTGTGCTTGTCAGGGGTTCTCTATCCGCAGACTTACTGTATATTGTAGGTACAGTCGCGCTAATAAGTGATGTCTCGGCACCAAGTATGTTTTGATCAATCATTTTGGTATCGGCAATATCTAAGCTTCATTTCTTCCTATCGAGTGAAATATACAAACAGGTTCCTACACTTTCCCACATCAATTTCAACATCTGACCGACATTAATACAGCACAGAACAAGCCAAACGTAATGACAGCTGAGACATGACTTATTAGCGCGACCGTACTAATTTCATCCTTGTTTTCTGTTTGTATAATTATCTCCAGGTAAAACAGTTCGTGTAGTTCCGTTCCTTATATTACACATCTTAATTTTTTTTTTTTTTTAATTTTCACATTTTCCTTGTCTGTGTAAATGCCGAGTTGTAGGTGAAGAGCGGTTTGTGTATACAGTATACTGTTTAACACTATCTGGTGCAACGTCTCGGGGGTTATTATGGTATTTTGTTTAATTATTATTGAGGGTTTTAATTGTTTTAGCCATTTACGAACAATGTGTATTTAGTTAACCCCTAGACTTGAAAAAAAAACCGCCTCTCCAAACCCCCTTCAAACTAAAAAAACGTTCCCCAGACCCCCTTCAAGCTAATTATGTACATTTTTCGGTAGAAAAATGTCCCGGCCAAAGGCCGGTTTCTCCCAAATTACAGGCTCGCTATCGCTCGCCCAGGAAAAATCGACACCTTATTGGGTTGAAACATCATATAATCGCCAAACTAATGAGGTGAAACGTCTTAAAATATCCAAGCTAATGGAGTAAATCAGGGAGGCTCTACTATACTCGGTTTCTTTTCAACGGACGGTAAATTGCAAAGTTCCCATTGAGATTTCCCAGTAATGTTGAAGATGTTGTAGTGAAATGTGGTGCTAATTATATAAACTTGGTCGTAAACTGATTTTGAGACAGAGTAGTTTTCTATTGTTCCCTTAAGTGTCGATAAATTAGCTGCTAATGGATTGAATTTATCGTCAGCTGATAATAAATCGAGTATGGTTGTACGAGCACTTGTTAGTTTACCTATGTATCTTGTGTATACTTATATATGCATGCGCAGATAGATTTTGCGTATGTATTCATGTTTACGTGCATATCTGGGTGAACCTATGAATATGTATGCCAGTTGAAGTTTCATATATATATATATGATTTGCACAGAGGAGGGTCGGCCAAATAAAAGCATGAATGCACTCCAAATAATATCGAGCCCGACCAAATTGCGTCCCTTCCTTCCCCTCTACGCCCCTTGCTCCCCCTCCCTCCCTCCTCCATTTCCCTCCCCCTCCCCCTCCCTCCCTCCTCCATTTCCCTCCCCCTCCCTCCCTTTCCCTCCCCCTCCCCCCCCTTCCCTCCCCTTCCCTCCCCCCCCCTCCCTCCTCCTTCTCCTCCCCCTCCCCCTCCATCCCACTCCACTCCCCCTCCATTCCCCTCCCCTCCCCCTCTATTCCCCTCCCCCTCCATTCCCCTCCCCTCCCCCTCTATTCCCCTCACCTCCCTCCTCCATTCCCCTCCCCTCCCCCTCCATTCCCCTCCACCCTCCCCCACTCCCCCCCCCCTCCATTCCCCTCCCCCTCCCCCACCATTCCCCTATCCTTCCCACCGGCCATCCCAACTCTCCCCTCCACACTCCATTGCTAAAAGCACAATATACTCTTTATTTATCTGCGACTGGTGTATGCAAATGAGACCAATAGCGACATACGGAAACAGGGCGCTGAAAACACAACATCACTGAATTATTGTCTTTTTGCCCTATGGCCTTTTTATGAATATCGGATCTCAATATTTTTTTTTTTTTTCATTTTTTTTCATATATATATATATTTTTTTTTTCGTTTTTCCCCTGTTGTGTAGTGTTTTGAGTTTGCATTGCATTGTGGTCCGGTTACAATTAAAACCGTGTATATATAGCTTACTGCAACAATATGCATCGCCACCCAATAGCCAATTGACAAAAATATTGTTTTATCTACAGCATGTACTAATATATATATATATATATATATATATATATATATATATATATATATATATATATATATATATATATATATATATATATATATATATATCAAATTTGTGTGTGTGTACACAACTGAATTCTACTTTACATAACCCCTTCCCAACCATCAAATAATTGTCATCATATTCTGGTTACCATTAGACGATTTTCTTTAGTTTATCATCTACCTATGCGACTCAAATCGGTATATACGATCTCTCTTAAGCCCTCTCAATAACATAGGTCCTTCTTAAACTGCATATATTCATCTAATTTGAGTCAGAATCAAATGTAAAAAGGCATCATGGTGTTGAAGAGTACGTTACTACTTCGTGTTTAGAAGTTCCATCAATAGAGTTGTTCACATGCTTCTCAGTGTGTGCATTCCTCTTTAAGGGGGGTGACCTGTTTTTGTTCTGTCCTTTTCTATCTTTCTCTGGCTTGTATCCATTTGGCCCCATTCAGCCTACTGTTTTAAGACGTTTATCCCCATCCAGGTGTCAATTTTTTTACTGGTGAGCGGTAGCGAGCCAGCATATTTTTTATTTTTGTTTGACAGCAGGCTAAATTTGTATATTTTTCGATAGAAAAATTTCTCCGGCGAAGCCGGATTTCTTCATATAATGCTGGCTCGCTATCGCTCGCCAGGAATAAATCGACACCTAGATGGAGATAATCGTCTTAAAATAGTTGGCTGAATGGGGCCGAATGGATACAAGCCAGAGAAAGAGAGAATAGGACAGAAATAACAAAAAGCAGGTCACCCCCCTTAAGGAGAGAAGAGTGGCACCAGCTTACCCAACGCATTCTCACTTCTTGCCGGTAGAATTACGTAACTCATCCATTTCCCACGAACACACCCAAACTAGGAAAGGAGACGATCGAGAGCATTTACTTTTTCTCAGCAGATTTGGAAGACGCAAAGCATAGAACACCGAAGAAACCAAACCCATTCAAATCGTCACCAATGTGTGTAAATTTGTATTTTGTTTTTGTGCGTTCATTGTTTTCGGTTGTGTTGTCCCTCTTCGGGCTCTGTCTTGAGTCGGCCACCCCCAGAATAAAAAGGAAAAGTGGGGGATGTGCCTGAGTAAATAGATACATTATACATACATCACCAACCCACCAATTAACTTACAAATAAACCTAATTAGTGAAATTAATGAAACAATGAATACACGTGGTACTCCATTGGATTCGAACCTAGGATACTAACACCGAAATTAAGCGCAGTAACCATTAAGGGGAGGTTTCTAGTGTGTTGCTTAGACCTCCATCAAGCTTAAAATTACACCCCTTTGAGTCCCTTTCAAGATAAATTTGTACATTTTTCGGTAGAAAATGTCCCGGCTGAAAGCCGGTTTCTCTTAAATTACAGGCTCGCTATCGCTGGCCAGGATAAAATCGACACCTAAATGGTACGAAAGGTCTTAAAATTGACAGAAATGGGGCGAAAGTTATTAAAATCGCCAAACTAATGGGGCGAACGTCTTACAATTTCAAAAGCAATGGGGCTGAACATGAGGGAGAAGGAAGTTCGAAAGAAAATCCCTCAAGTGGAAACCTCCCCTTAAGCTATCAAGCCAGTTAATATGAAAGACAAGTAAGTCAAGCCTAAAACAAAAAACAACGAAGACAAAAGCAAGAACAGCCTCTATGCCAACACAGACGGTGCCAATATACCATAACAATACCTAAAAAAAAAGAAACCCAGCCGCTATGCCAACCCCCAAACTGCGCCAACACACCGTTCTGGGCGCCCCCCCCCCCCCCCCCCCCCTCCTCCTCATTAAGCGAATTACCCCCCTCGTCCCTTCTTAACAACGCAATACACTACGCCGCTACCCAAAAAAAAACCCGCGCACGTTTCCCGTAATTACCATGACAAGCGATATTACTTAATTGGAACTGGTAATTTTGGGGTGTGATTAGGACCGCCTGTTAATTAGCGTCCTCAACTCCATAAAAGCATTAATGGCCTCCAGATTTCCCGTATTTGCTCAAGGGTCGGTAGGGGGGGGGGGGGGGGGGGGGCTGGTAGGGAAAAATGAGGGTTGTTTTCTTTGTGGCTGTTGTTGCCCCCCTCCCCCCCTCCGCCCCCCTGATGGTCAAATGAGGCTGACCGCAAAAATCAACCAGTTAACCAGTGCAACCAGTAGACCCTTGCGAAGTGTAGCTCTTAACCAGTACCTATACTTAACCCTTTTTTTTTTTTTTTTTTTTTTTTAAACCGAGAAGTCTTCTTAGTTTTATTCTAGCTATATTTAGACGCTTTTGTGCAGTTTAATTAAGGGGAGATCTCCACTTGAGGGATTTTTTGGTTGACCCCTTTCTCCCTCATGTTTAGCCCCATTGCTTTTGATATTATAAAACGTTTGCCCCATTAGTTTAGCGATTTTAAGAACTTTCACCCCATATTAAGACCCTTCGTGCCATTCAGGTGTCGATTTTATCCTGGCGAGCGATAGCGAGCCTGTAATTTAAGAGGAATCGGCCTTCGGCCGGGACATTTTTCGGTAGAAAAATGTACACATTTATCTTGAAAGGGGCTCAAGGGGGTGTAATTTTAAGCTTGATGGAGGTCTAGGGAATAAACTAAATACCTCCCCTTAAGTAAGATAGTTCGAAGCTCATCCATTGTGGGTTACCTCTTATAAACTTAATACAAATCGTCTAATAGTTGCCAGAAGAGAATGTAAAGGTTAGGTTAGGAGAGTTGCTTTGAAGGGGAGGTCTCCACTCGAGGGATTTATTTCTGGACCCCTTTCTCCCTCATGTTTAGCCCCATTCCTTTGATATTATAAGACGTTCGCCCCATTAGTTTGGCGATTTTAAGAACTTTCGCCCCATTTCTGTCAATTTTAAGACCTTTTGTGCAATTTAGGTGTCGATTTTATCCTGGCGAGCGATAGCGAGCCTGTAATTTAAGAGGAACCGGCCTTCGGCCGGGACATTTTTCTACCGAAAAATGTACAAATTTATCTTGAAAGGGGGTCAAGGGGGTGACATTTTAAGATTGCTGGAGGAGTAGGAAATAAACTAGAAACCTCCCATTAAGTTTAAGTCTTGTCCTACTGTGGAAAAAAAAAGTGTGGACGGGAAAGTCAACCAATAGACTCATTTTAGCAGTAGCTCCTAAGCAGTGGCACCGGTTTAGTTAGCCCTGCATGATCATTTAACGGGGGGGACCTGCTGTTTGTTATTTCTGTCCTTTTCTCTCTTTCTCTGGCTTGTATCCATTTGGCCCCATTCAGCTTACTGTTTTAAGACGTTTATCCCCATCTAGGTGTCGATTTCTTCCTGGCGAGCGATAGCGAGTCAGCATTATATGAAGAAATCCGGCTTCGCCGGAGACATTTTTCTATCGAAAAATGTACAAATTTAGCCTGCTGTCAAACAAAAATAATAAATATGCTGGCTCGCTACCGCTCACCAGTACAAAATTTACACCTGGATAGGGATAAACGTCTTAAAACAGTAGGCTGAATGGGGCCAAATGGATACAAGCGGATACTAGCCAGAGAAAGAGAGGAAAGGACAGAACAAAAACAGGTCACCCCCTTAAACCGGTATCACACGAGCGCTTTTTCCCTCAACATTCATCCTCAACACTGGTCTGGCAGCTTATGAGGTCAACATTTAGAATATTTGGGGTCACCTAAATTTACCTATCATCAGTCTAGTTTTCGATACCAGGGCAAAATATCCCATAAATGTTACCAGAACATTTATGATCATTGACTGTTTAGTATAAAAGCTCTCGTGTGATACCGGCTTTAGCAATGGTTGAAATCTACTGGATGATATAATTTGCTGGTTGATATCTACTGGATGAAATGGTCTACTGTTTTTTTTTTTTTTTTTTTTTTTTGTTCTATGTGATTGAGGGAGGCAAAAGGCATAACTGCCTATAGCGAGTGCCTCCCCCATAGTTGAAAGAGTGACAGGGCCAAAATCAAGGGACGTTCGAGCCAAAATAGTTCTCTCAATAGTTGAGAGCTATTGGTTAAAATGGTCTACTGGTTGAGAGTTACTGGTTAAAATGGTCTACTGGTTGAGAGTTACTGGTTAAAATGGTCTACTGGTTGAGAGTTACTGGTTAAAATGGTCTACTGGTTGAGAGCTACTGGTTAAAATGGTCTATTGGTTGAGAGGTACTGGTTAAAATGGTCTACTGGTTGAGAGTTACTGGTTAAAATGGTCTATTGGTTGAGAGCTACTGGTTGAAATGGTCTAGTATCGAGTTTAAAAGAAACCAAAACATAAAAGTAGCGTTTCTTTGTTGTCGTTGGCCCGCTGCGAATGCGACACTTTCATTATGTGAGTTATGTGGTTCACTTTTTGGTCGATTTTTTTCATTGATTTATTAAATTTCTAGTTTCCTCCATAGACCTCCATCAAACTTTAAAAAAACAACCCCAGGATCCCCTTTCAAAATATAATTGTACATTTTTCGGTAGAAATATATCCCGGCCGAAGGCTGGTTCCTCATAATATTACAGGCTTGCCATCGATCGCCAGGAAAATATCGACACCTAAATGACACGAAAAGTCTAAATATTGACAGGAATAATGGGCAAAAGGTCTTAAAATCACCAAACTAATGGGGCTAAGCATGAGGGAGAAAGGTGTCCAGAAAAACCGACCATCTCCCCTTAATCTCTGCGCTGCTGAGGATTTTGGCAATGGCTTGTTGAATATTGGACGTCAGTTTTTAGTGTGTGCAGAGATTGGAAATACGTGAGAGCATGCCAGCAATTTGGATTTATGTTTGTGCTCGTAACTATTAATGTTTAACGCATGTCGATGTATTTCTCCTAAGATTTGTGAGTGTATACTCATCATTCGGTATTAGGTATAAAGATACATAGAGGGCCTCGGAGTCGGACGGATCCTAAATTGAGTGGTTACTCCGGTAAGCCCTTCGGTAAACTGGCTTGGGTTGTCCCTCTTACAGGGAATAGGTCCACTTGGGGGCATTCTGTGTATGGCCACCCTCATTAAGGGGAGTAAGGCGTCCGGCAATAGATAGATAGATAGATGTATAAGATATAGAACACGACAAGGAACTAAATGCTGTGAACATTGTGTTATTGTTCATTGTTGTAGTGATCTCGCAACTGATGTTATTTATTTCTAGCAAATTGCTATACAAATGTTAAGCACTATATCAAATACACTTGAATTACACTCACATTGCATTAAGAAATCGGCGTTGCTAACAGTGAAATGCATTCCATTTTGGGAAAACGGTTTGTTTATAAAACACTTTGATAAACATTTTTGACTTGTTTTGTGGCATACTTAAATAAATTATCTTCAGAGGATTATCATTCGAAGGCATAACAATATTTAATTATTTAGACGTCTCTCTTCCCACTTCATCCAGGCTATCATAAGACTTGTTATATTCAGCACTGGAAAATCCTCTAAGAATCAAAGAGGTAAAACACACATTAACTAACCCTCTAATGCTCACAATTTATTTCTAAATTGAATACAATCATGTATGAAATAGGCAATACAAAATTATATAACTCGTCAAATAGTGAAGGGGTTAACTTATACAGCATTTAAGGGGAGGTTTTTAGTGTGTTTCCTAAACTTCCATCAAGCTTGAAATTACACCCCCTTGAGCCCCTTTCAAGATAAATTTGTACATTTTTCGGTAGAAAAATGTCCCGGCCGAAGGCCGGTTCCTCTTAAATTACAGGCTCGCTATCGCTCGCCAGGATAAAATCGACACCTGAATGGCACGAAAGGTCTTAATATGGGGTGAAAGTTCTTAAAATCGCTAAACTAATAGGGCGAACGTTTTATAATATCAAAAGCAATGGGGCTAAACATGAGGGTGAAAGGGGTCAAGAGAAAAATCCCTCAAGTGGAGATCTCCCCTTAACGTTTTCTAAATATTCTGATTAACATCATACGATTTTACTGGTTATAGAAAGTATCTATTAAATTTAATATCACAGTTCTAAATTGCCTTCTGGATCTAGGTTCCGGGATATGATTCAGATCGCCTCCTAAACTGAATCACTTCTTCCTTGGCGCGTATCCTATCTGCCCACCAAATTACGTGAACATCTGCTGATCGCCTCCTAACCTGAATCACTCCTTCCTTGGCTCAAATCTTACCTGCCCACCAAATTTCGTGAACATTGGTTCATAAGGCGAAAACCTAACTTCCGTCCAACTTCGTTGGTGGAGGTAATTATGAAACAATTATATTAATATGATGCAGAAAAGTAGTAGTTTCATTTAGTCCCCCCCCCCCCCACAAAAAAGAATTAAAATATATATATATACCGGTATATATATATATATATACCGGGTATATACCGGGTATATATATATATATATATATATATATATATATATATATATATATATATATATGTATATATATATACACATATATACAGTATTATATACGTTATACTGGTCATCTTAAAAGTGGCTGCTTCACACAACACGGGACTTGTTCAGCTGATCAGGTGTTTTCGTCTTCAGATTGGTTATGTCAAGTTCTTGAGCCATAACAAAGATCTGTAATGACACAAATGCCAGCATTGATGGGTCAGCTATTTACCGAGATGATATCTGTGGAATATGTATTGAGTCAGCCATAATATGTACTCGTATGTGAGCATACCTTATATTGTATAGTTGTAGATACGCCCTGCTCATGAATAAGCACTTCACCTTACCTCTGGCAAAGACGTGATATATCAAATTATTTTGCTTCCGCTTGCAGTTTCCACAAACAACACAGCTGTGACCGTGTTGTTTTGGTGCCATGTTTGTATCTGCCGCCACGCCATCTGGCAGCTCCCAGTGACATTTGTAAGTGTGCAGACGATGCACCACCGATGGCAGAGCCATCTGCAGGGGTGCTTGGTCAAAACTAGGGATTAATTGGGAGCCCATTTAGCACATTCCTCCTTATTAGATATTTCTTGGTTGTTTCCCACACGGTGATGATTGGCCAGTCAAAGTCTGCCAGTGGTCAGAGTAGGTTTTCGGCAGGGCTGGGTGCGGTACGATCCCGTTGGTCCGCCCCCAACAGTAAGTGCAGAACAGTTTAAGATAGCTGTAAATGGTGTGTAGCTAAATAATTGCTATGTGCATTAAAACAAAAAAGTGCAGAACAAGATATTGTGTAAAGAGTGGGTTAATAAAAGAAAACAATTGGGAAGTCATGTAACGAATTTATGTGAACTTTAAGAAGGACATGAGCATGACTTCACCAAGTACAGTACATGGGTATGGACCTAAATACCCGCTATACACTCCTAGCTAAATACCCGCTATACACTCCTAGCTAAATACCCGCTATACACTCCTAGCTAAATACCCGCTATACACTCCTAGCTAAAGTGGAACCCTATATAACCAAGTAGGATACCAATATGAGGGCGTATATATCAGCAGAAGGGAGTATATATCAGCAGAAGGGAGTATATATCAGCAGAAGGGAGTATATATCAGCAGAAGGGAGTATATATCAGCAGAAGGGAGTATATATCAGCAGAAGGGAGTATTTATCAGCAGAAGGGAGTATTTATCAGCAGAAGGGAGTATTTATCCGCAGAAGCTCAACTGGAGGCAATACTCATGTTTGTTTCAAGTGGATGCAGCTACACTTATTTGCAGTATAATACAAGAACATCCAAACAGAATTTGTCTCACCTAATTCCTGAAACGTGTCCAGCAATATACGAAGCACTCAAACGAGAGTACTTGCAGGTGAGATTTGCTTTGAAATTACCCAATGTAAGTTTACATACAAATTTATGGTAAACCTGACTTTTTGGACCGACAGCGATTTCAGTAAGTTTTATTTTGCTTTTTGTATTTTTTCCTTCAGATATAGTGTTGTTTTATACTGAAGAGGAGCGGAAATGAGTATTTACCCATTATCCAACAATCTAAAAACAATCTAAAATCTATTAGATTTTTTTTTTTTTTTTTTTAATGTTCTAGGCTATTAGCCTAACCTAACAACCTTACCTAACCTAACCTAGTATATGAGTGGGGGCTGCCGCCCCCACCCCCCCCCCCCCTCCCGCTGGTTAGGTTATTTTTTATTTTTTATTTTTTTGTTGTGCCATTAGCCTAACTTAACAACCTAACCTAACCTAACCTAACCTAGTATATGGGTGGGGGCTGCCGCCCCCACATTTTTTTTTTTTTTTTTTTTAATGTTCTAGGCTATTAGCCTAACCTAACAACCTTACCTAACCTAACCTAGTATATGAGTGGGGGCTGCCGCCCCCCCCCCCCCCCCCCCGCTGGTTAGGTTATTTTTTATTTTTTATTTTTTTGTTGTGCCATTAGCCTAACTTAACAACCTAACCTAACCTAACCTAACCTAGTATATGGTTGGGTACTGGCTGAAAAACTTATTGTTTTACAGTAGCCTAGGCCTATACATGTATTTTAGCGTTTATTTGTTTCTCCCTTGTAATACATGTCCGCTCTTAATGCCATATATAGCAATGATGTATATGCTCTACCGGACCTATTAGGCCTAAAAAGATCGATGGGCTAACTGTCGGTCCAAAACATCAGTATAACCAAATTTATTAAATAATGCCATTAAGGCTGTGCATCGACAAGAAGCTATGGTACTAGAATGAGGAGACCAGCAAGAAGAAAACACACAGGAATATCCATATTACAATATAATGTGCAGTCTGCCCTTTATTGTCACCACAATACTGTACAGTCGGCGGCTAAAGTCCTGTCGCTTCTTCTGCCTCACCGCGACCCCCGAAATTCATAGACTCGAGAATGTATTGTGTTCAAAACGGTGACCGGTCAACTCAACCAGTAGACCATTTCAACCAGTAGCTCTCAACCAGTACCAAATCAACCAATACGGTTAGGTTAGGTTAGGTTAGGTTAGTACTATATTTTGGCACTGGTTTGGTTGGTCTGGGTTAATTTGGCACTGATTGAGAGCTACTGGTTGAAATGGTCTACTGGTTGAGATGACCTGGAACCGTGGCAAAACTTTGCCCGATGGGAGTTGTGTGGTTGTCAGGGCGGAAGGTGATGGGGGAAAGGAGGGGTAAAAGATGGGGGGGGGGGGCAAGTTGTTTGATTTTAAATGTCATCATTCATCATCAGATTCCTATTTCTTAGAATATAATGTTCCAAAATCTAATTACGTGGGAATGTGTTATACAGTACTTTAATAAGAAATGAGAGTCAGCATGATCAAAACACAACACATTTGCAAAAATCAAATGCCAATATTTGAGTGAACTCATAAAATACCGTAAACTAGAGGTGCATCTCTCTCTCTCTCTCTCTCTCTCTCTCTCTCTCTCTCTCTCTCTCTCTCTCTCTCTCTCTCTCTCTCTCTCTCTCTCTTTCTTTCTCAGCTAAGTGACACGATTTTAATCAGCCATGTACTACTATGGAGCTTCTCTAATGACAAATCTAAGGATAATGGCGGGACAGGTTGGGAGAGAGTTATCCTGACCAGGATTCGAACCCTCTCAATCCAGGTAATTTTGGCATAGTTGGGCACCGTAACTACTTTAAACGGATGCAAGGGTAGCAACCTTAGCTTTTACTTGAGCTGGCGTGGTGGGGGTGGGGGTGGGGGGGAATGTGTAATATAGTTATGATTCAAGTCTATACAATTCGCCACGTGTATGAAGGCATAGTCCTCCACGAGACTATAACCTTGTTCTTCAAATAAGAACTAAGGTTGCTTTGTTTATATCCACTCAAGATCGAGTGGATAAGGTGCTCAACTCTTCCAAAGAATACCTGGATTGAATGGGTTCGGATTCAGGTCAGCATATTTCTCTCCATAGACTACAGTAGATCTGTACTGGACACGAAAATGGAACTTTGCAGTAAGGGACCCAACATCGGAGAACGAACCCCCAAGTTCGAACCTCGAAACCGCGAAAATGTTATATTTTCCTGGTTTCGAGGTTCGAACTTGGGGGTTCGTTCTCCGATGTTGGGTCGCTTAGTGCATTTTTTTTTTTTTTTTTCTATATTCCAACTTATTTCCTCTCGGGCATAGGCTGAAAGCCTTAACATTCACCGCTTTACAATGAACAGTGAAGCCCGTGAGGTCTTGTTCCAGTCTAGGGAGTGAGACATGTGAAGCACGTAGGGTACAACGAGCACCTGCCATCTTGCCTTCACATGAGGCACGGTGCTCACTCATGGCCCGAAACGACCCCATCTCTGAATCCACCTCGTTCCCGTGCTTCACTGTCTCACCCCCTACACTCGGACTCTCACACTTACACACACACAACGCCACCTGTTGAGCAGATAACTCACCAGGCATTGCACCCCTATAGCATATTTTGAATATGGGAATATTCATACAGTGCTATTTAATCAGGGAACAATGAGGGTATTTTATTGACGTTTCGGTGGGCTTGTGGTAATGCACTGATACCAGGTACAGCACAAATTCCATCCCAATAATATCTTCCCATTGATACATCGGGATTTGAACCCAGGACCTTTGGATTACCAGGCCAGTGGCAAGACCACTCCACCACACCTCCCCTGGTGTTCCATTTTCGTGTCCAGTCCAGATCTACTGTAGTCTATGCTCTCTCCTCTCTGGAGACAAGGGGCTGGAGTTTTTGCAGAGAGGCTCCAGTCCTGACGTTCTTCTAGACTTACAGTGTGCTGGCTTAATAATCCACTAGGGTTGATAGCCTCTGAAGTCCTATTTTAACTAATTAATCCGGAGAGAGTGTCAGGGGGGTAACCTTGTTAAGGTTTGTGGGTGAGTTCAAATGCCACACAATACAAAACAATATAAGGCAGTCAAGCGTGTGGATGTCATGCGACGTGTCCGGTACCTTGGGGAGTTAAGAATGCGACCCTTAGTGTTTCGTATTCCTTGGACGTATTTGGCGTGGATATCCGAGGGCAATACTATAACAGGCTGACCACTGACAGGCTATAACCGCAACAGACGGTATTCTTAAACAATTCTATCCCTTCGCAGAGCCGTTAAGGGGAGATTTTCACTTGAGGGATTTTTTTCTGGACCCTTTTCTCCCTCATGTTTAGCCCCATTGCTTTTGAGATTTTAAGACGTTCACCCTAGTAGTTTGGAAATTTTAAGACATTTTGCCCGATTTCTGTCAATTTGAAGACCTTTCGTGCCATTAAGGTGTCGATTTTTCCTGTGTGTAGTTTAAGAAGGATCTGTGGTAGTAAAGAGGGTTAAATAAGAGAGTTCATAGCCTTAATTCCTGGAGACCTTCTTAAACTGAATACAATAATCTAATAGTAGCCAGAATAAAGATAAAGGAAAGTAACCGGTACTGAAGGGGTTAATAATCCAGAAGGGTTGATAGCCCCGGAATTCCTAGTTTAACTTACTAGAATATTTCCCAGATGTTTTCCGTCATACAAATATTACTTTTAATCGTGTTTTTAATGGAGCATTGATAAGGGAACTCATGGTTTTCAACATTCATTATCATCGCTTATTTATTTATTTATATATTTGATTATGTATTCATTGATATAAGTTATTATATTTATTTATTTATGTATTTGATTATGTATTCATTGATATAAGTTATTATATTTATTTATTTATATATTTGATTATGTATTCATTGATGTAAGTTATTATATTTATTTATTTATGTATTTGATTATGTATTCATTGATATAAGTTATTATATTTATTTATTTATATATTTGATTATGTATTCATTGATGTAAGTTATTATATTTATTTATTTATATATTTGATTATGTATTCATTGATATAAGTTATTATATTTTTAAAGCAAACTCCTGTTTAAGTTAGGTTACGTGTTTTGCTTGCAAAAATACATATATTTATGTTGCGAAAGTGTCCTTAAAACACCAGTAACATTAAAATAAAAGCATCATTAACTGTATAAAATCTCTACACCAGAAAATAATCAGAGGTGATTCAGAAGCTAGGCTAAAAAACGAGTATAATTATTTATAATTAGATGAGGAAGCAACCTTACGCACTGCATTCGTTACACACAGGGAAGAATAACTGTAAACATGCATCGCGCTGTGTGTGTGTGTGTGTGTGTGTGTGTGTGTGTGTGTGTGTGCAGGTACAGTCGTGGTTGGAAATACTGAAGAGGAGATGGGTCGTTTTTCGAGATCCCTTTCTCCTTCATGTTTTGCCCCATTAGTGTTGACGTTTTTAGACTTTTGCTCCATTAATTTGACGGTTGTAAGACCTTTTGCCTCATTTGTTTGTCAATATCAAGACCTTTCGTGTTATTTAGGTGTCAATTTTGTTCATGGCAAACGATAGTGAGCCTGTAATTTTGAAAGAATCGGCCTTAAGACATTTTTCGTAAAAATTAATCTAGAAGGGGGATCTAATGGATGTTTTGTTTTTTAAGTTGGATGGAGGTTTAGGGAGGAAACTAAAACAATTATAAATATATGGAATAATCAACGTAAGAAATAAACCCATCTCCCTTTAAAACACTTCCAAGTTATAACAAACAAGATAGTAAGCATTAACTAGTTAATCCCAATAATGTATTATTTATTGTATATGCAGTTAAGGGGTGATGGGCGTATTTATTGTATATGCAGTTAAGGGGAGATGGGCGTATTTATTGTATTACACCAGTTTAAAGGGGAGATGGGCGTATTTATTGTATTACACCAGTTTAAAGGGGAGATGGGCGTATTTATTGTATATGTAGTTAAGGGGAGATGGGCGTATTTATTTGCTCATTTTTGTATTTGTATTTTTATGTTTTGAGTTTCCTCCCTAGACCTCCATCAAGCAGTAATAAAACACCCCTTAGATCCCCCTTCAAGATAAAACACCCCTTAGATCCCCCTTCAAGATAAAACACCCCTTAGATCCCCCTTCAAGATAAAACACCCCTTAGATCCCCCTTCAAGATAAAACACCCCTTAGATCCCCCTTCAAGATAAAACACCCCTTAGATCCCCCTTCAAGATAAATGTGTACATGTTTTCGGTAGAAAAGTGTCCCGGCCGAAGACTGGGTACTCTTAAAATTACAGGCTTGCTATCGCTCGCCAGGAAAAACTCGACACCTAAATGGCAAGAAAGGTCTCGGATGTTTTCCTGGTGAGCTATAGCGAGCTGGTATTTTAAGAGGAACCGGCCTTTGGGCGGGACATTTATCTAGAAGGAGGCTCTTGGGAGGGGGAGGGAGGGGGGGGGGGGGGGGTAAGTTTGATGGAGGCCTAGGGAGGAAACTAAAATATTCATAATCAAATACATAAATGATCAAATAAGGAAAGGAACGGCATTTGTATACTGAAAGGGTAATTATCCCATGCATAGTACTTTCTCAATAATGGCCTATGTTTCTCTATCCTACAGGGCAGAGGAGCTGGACCGTTGGAGTATTGTGATGGGAACGATACCTGTTGAGGACTACAATGCCCTAAGGTATGTTTTGTATGTATATGTATGTAATGTATGTATGTATGTATGTAATGTATGTATGTATGTAATGTATGTAATGTATGTATGTATGTATGTATGTATGTACTCTGGCACTTACCCCATTTTTTTTTTATTTATTTTTATTTTTATTTATTTTTATTTATTTTTTTCCTAAGGTAAGTTTGGAAATCATTTGTTGTTACTTGTTAGCAGAGAATGGATACGGATTTCTTATTTTAGTATTATATGTTGTGTGCGTGCGTGTCTTCAGTGTGTGCGTATGTGTTTATTTATCATAACATTATTTATTGCCTTCTTTGGTGTCACTTGTCATAGGTGTAGCGCGCCCAGCGAACTTGGCAATTATCTTGAACCCCTTTTACTTCTTGTAACTCGAAATGAATTAAGGGGCGATTTCCACTTAAGGGACTTTTTTCTTGATGGAGGCCTAGGGAGGAAACTAAAATATTCATAATAAAATACATAAATGATCAAATAAAGAAAGAAAACGGCATTTGTATACTGAAAGGGTAATTATCCCATGCATAGTACTTTCTCAATAATGGCCTATGTATTCTCTTTGTATTCTCTCATTCATCACACACTTTGTATTCTCTCATTCATCACACACTTTGTATTCTCTCATTCATCACACTTTGTATTCTCTCATTCATCACACTTTGTATTCTCTCATTCATCACACACTTTGTATTCTCTCATTCATCACACACTTTGTATTCTCTCATTCATCACACACTTTGTATTCTCTCATTCATCACACACGTATTTGCTTTTCACTAGAATACCTCGATTGTCTACATTCCGTCTAAAATCTCACATATTTGTCTTTAACCCTTTCACGCATATGACGCGATTTTGAGCCTATTGGGGATACTTTAAAGCCTTTGTTACCATCAGCGGTATTTAGAAACCTTTAGTTTAGTTACTTCAACCTCTGCAGTTGTCTTTGAGTTAGCTGTGGGCAGAAATCTAATTTTAGAGAGGTAATTATAAGAGTGAGAGAACTCTATTTCTTATTGCTAATCTGGCAACCTCTGCGTCATAAATGCGTGAAAGGGTTAAGGGGAGGTATTTAGTTTGTTCCCTAGACCTCCATCAAGATTAAAATTACACCCCCTTGAGTCCCTTTCAAGATAAATTTGTACATTTTTCGGTAGAAAAATTTCCCGGCCAAAGGCCGGTTCCTCTTAAATTACAGGCTCGCTATCGCTCGCCAGGATAAAATCGACACCTAAATTGCACGAAAGGTCTTAATATGGGGTGAAAGTTCTTAAAATCGCTAAACTAATGGGGCAAACGTTTTATAATATCAAAAGCAATGGGGCTAAACATGAGGGAGAAAGGGGTCAAGAAAAACATCCCTCAAGTGGAGATCTCCCCTGTTTTTTGTTATTTCTCTCCTTTTCTCTCTTTCTCTGGCTTGTATCCATTCGGCCTCATTCAGCCAACTATCTTAAGACGTTTATCCCCATCTAGGTGTCGATTTCTTCCTGGCGAGCGATAGCGAGCCAGCATTATATGAAGAAATCTGGCTTCGCCAGAGACATTTTTCTATCGAAAAATGTACAAATTTAGCCTGCTGTCAAACAAAAATAAAAAATATGCTGGCTTGCTACCGCTCACCAGTAAAAAATTGACACCTGGATAGGGATAAACGTCTTAAACAGTAGGCTGAATGGGGCCAAATGGATACAAGCCAGAGAAAGATAGAAAAGGACAGAACAAAAACAGGTCACCCCCCTTAAATATTGAGTGGTCTTCTCAATCCACTTATACTATTGTTTCACAGTCGTTACTTGTAAAGGGTCTGCAAAATTCTACCCCAAGTTCCATTACCTCGTCTAAGCTTCTCACTACGCGGAGCAGACATATATTTCTATTATTTTTCATTTTTTTTTTTTTTTTTTTTTTACCCCAATTTTTTTTTTTTTTTTTTTTTTTTTTTTTTACCCAATTGTTTGTTTTTTTTTTTTTTTTTTTTTTTTTTTTTTTTTTTTTCCATCCTATGAGTTTTAGGACATGGCATGCCAATTATTTTCGTCATTATTCGTTGGTTGAGATTAACGAGATATTTTCCATTGTTTTTTTTTTAAGGAGTTGATTGCAGATGGGTGGATTATATTTTTCATAAGTTCTCCACATACCCTTGTTGAGGATAGATGTGTTAGGCAAGAAGTGTCTCTATGATAGATAAGTATATAATTTTATTTATTGGCCACAACATTTGCATATATACAGCACAGTGAATGCATAAATACTGATACATAACAAATCCCTTTAGTCCATCCACAAAACTTACTAAAGACAAAACAGAGAGAGAGAGAGAGAGAGAGAGGGGGGGGGGGGAGAGAAATAATGAGAGGGATAATGAGAGGGAGAGAGAGAGGGAGGGAGGGAAAGAGAAACACACACACACACACTCACACACGCACACGCACACACACACATTCAAATCTCCCGCCAACTTCCACGCTCTTTTGGCCCGATGACCCCGCCATTATTTGAAGTAACACGCTCTGCAAATATAATTAGTTATCAATTAGAATAACCGGATTAAACAATGAATTGGCTTTGAACAGCCTGTGTGCTTCGGGCTATGAAGTGTAATTATTTATTCGGCATTTAAGGGGACACTTGACTGCTTTTTTGGTCTATAAATTAATTCATTCATAAATTCTTAGTTTCCTCGCTAGACATCCCTCAAACTTAGAAAAAACATCCCCTAGACCCTTCCCCCCTCAAGATAAATTTGTAAATTTTTCGGTAGAAAAATGTCCCGGCCGAAGGCCGGTTCCTCTTGAACTACAGGCTCGCTATCGCTCGCCAAGAAAAAATCGACACCTAAATAGCACGATTGGTCTTAAAATGTATAACAAAATGGGACGAAAGGTCTTAAAATCGCCCAACAAATGGGCCGAACGTCTAAAAATTAAAACAAATAATGGGACTAAACATGAGGGAGAAAGGGGACCAGAAAAATTACCGTCTCCCCTTAATTATAATGATCATATAGTTGACGGGATGATAATTGCTGACCTCGGGGGCATAGCTTACTATCAAACTAGTAAGTAATTTATGCAACTGAGACACTACTACTGTTACTACTACTACTACTACTACTACTACTACTACTACTACTACTAATAATAATAACAATAATAATAATAATAATAACACAAACTAATAATAATAATAATAATAATAATTATAATAATTCTCACTTTAACCTCATTATCCTTGCCAAACCAGTCATGACGATAACAAGTTTAGGAGACAAAAATGCCCAATTACAAAGTCTATAAAGATGATTATCCCCGAACTGTTAATTTTGACTGAACAATCTGGTCTGTTTCAGTTGCATATAATAAATTAAGGAATATCACCGTTTTTGTTTTGTTTTTTCTCTCCTTTTTTCTCTTTCCCTGGTTTGTATCCATTCGGCCCCATTCAGCCAACTGTTTTAAGACGTGTATCCCCATCCAGGTGTCGATTTCTTCCTGGCGAGCGATAGCGAGTCAGCATTGTATGGAGAAATCCGGCTTCGCCGGAGATATTTTACTATCTAAAAATGTACAAATTTAGCTTGCTGTCAAAACAAAAAAATATATATATGCTGCCTCGCTACCGCTTGCCAGGAAAATATTGACACCTGGATGGGGGTAAACGTCTTAAAACAGCAGGCTGAATGGGGACGAATGGATACAAGCCAAAGAGAGAGGGAGAGAAAGAGAAAAAAAGCGAGGTGGGCTCCCTTAACATTAATCATCCATCATTAACTCCAATGCAATTGAATAAACTAATGTAAGCATATGGTCCTCCCGGGATTCGAACTCGGGATACCACACCCAGAACATAAGCATCTAAACCATTACACCACCAACACCACCAAATACCAGGCAGGTATAAACAGCCCTATATTTTCCACCACAGTATAATTAATGATATGCATAATTAGCGCTTCACTCATCAGTCGATATTCAATGCTAATTATATTATGAATAATCCACAAAATAATACTCATTGTAGTCTTGATAATACTTATATCACCGACACAGTTTATTTTTCATGGAATGTTATCTTCATTGACGGTTCTGGCTTAGCTTAAACTAAATTACATTAATGCTTTATGTAACATGCCGGATTGTTATGTTCTTTAACAAGTAAGTTTCATTAACCCTTACTGTACCAGAGGGTATTACTATAAATGTAACCTCCAGTACCAAGCATTGTGTCCAAAATGGCTTCGAAGACGAGAGAGCGCAACCTCTCACCCCGAAAGCTGGAAGAGTACTGAGCCATCCTGCCCGTGGGACCTTACATACACTCTAGAAGTGATGCCAAGGTCTCAAAGCAGTGTTTACAAGTCGCGGTGCCTGGTACCGCTTGTTATAATGACCGAATACTACTGACGTACAGCGTACGGCGCTGGGACTTGCGGGTGACTTTCTTACCGACGTACAGCGTACGTCGCTGGGACAGTACGGGTTAACAAGTAGCCTAGTGAGGACCATTAGGTCTGTTGTTGCTTGTCTTCCTTTGCATTTGTATGTTTGCTTTAGCTTCCGTACTCTTTAATTGACTTATGATTTACCTGACGGGTTATTCCTGGACATAGGTAAGCCTCATTAATTGGCGGAGTGAGCTATGAAGGAGGATCAAGTATTTCCAGGAAGACTTAGATTAATTGGAGTGTGGGAATCAAAAGGTGTTTACGTAGCTTGAGTGCGAGTAGAAAATTAATAGTCATATATATATATAATAATATATATACCGGTATATATATATATTTAACAAAAATTGCTTTTTTATATATATATATATATATATATATATATATATATATATATATATATATATATATATATATACAATGTGTGTGTGTATACTGTATAATCAGCTAGAACTTAAAGATAAATTCCAAGCTCTCGATCGACAGCAATGACTATGACATCAACAAAGTAAACGGAAACCTAACCTTTGCAATTACGGAAACAACAGAAATGATAGGGAGCACAAACACTATTAAGGGAGCCCACCTCGCTTCTTTTTCTCTTTGTCTCCCTCTCTCTTTGGCTTGTATCCATTCGGCCCGATTCAGCATACTGTTTTTAAGACTTTTACCCCCATCCAGGTGTCAATATTTTCCTGGCGAGCGGTAGCGAACCAGCATATATATATTTTTGTTTTGACAGCAAGCTAAATTTGTACATTTTTCGATAGAACAATTTCTCCGGCGAAGCCGGATGTCTCTATACAATGCTGGCTCGCTATCGCTCGCCAGGAAGAAATCGACACCTGGATAGGGATAAACGTCTTAAAACAGTTGGCTGAATGGGGCCGAATGGATACAAGCCAGGGAAAGAGAGAAAAAGAGAGAAAGAAAAAAAAACGGTGACCCCCTTAAATAAAGCAAATTATCACACAAACTACTGTCAAAGTAGAAAAGCAATGCAAATATAAACAAAAAGAGACGAAATAGAGAGAGAGAGAGAGAGAGCCGAACTAAACAAGCTAATCAACAACAGACGACGGGAAGAAGGGAGAACAAGAAAAAAAAATGATAGACCGGTTGAAGTTAGGAAAGGGAAAACAAGCCTCAAACTAGCCCAACGTAAACTATAGTCCATTGGCTGTAAGTAGGCGAGACATCATGACCTCTCTATAACCTCTGTAACTCAAAAAGGGCTAGAACAAATGGGCTGTATATTTCCACATCTCTTCCTTGACTGACTTTTCCCGAATGGTAGAAATGTTAGCTCGATGACTCTTAAGTCGTTTTTTGAGTTCCAGAGGTTAGAGGTCATGATTTCTCGCCTACTTACAGCGAATAGACTATTATAGCCTTTGGCAAGCAACACATTATTTCTCTGAACGACAGCAATGGTGAAATCAGTTAGTAGGAATCATCAGCCCGATTTTTTTTTTTTATTATTTTTTTTTTTTTATTTATTTTTTTTTTTATACATTAGGTTAAGGTGATTGACCTAATTATACTGAATAGATTATGGTTGGTGCAAAACTATTGAATTATTTGAAATATCTAAATACAATTGTTTCTGGGATTTTCATTTGCATTTTACTATTTCTCTTTCCATTTCAGGTTTTATCATTTGATTTGGAGAGTTTTCTACCGATAAATGTACACACCTTCTCTCGAAAGGGGGGGGGGGGGGTTCTTGGGAGTACGTTCATTAAGCTTGATGGAGGACTAGTAAGGAAACTTTAAAACAATAATA
>CM064547.1:45845073-45855073 GCA_032716605.1 Paralithodes platypus | reverse complement strand
GTGATATATTGATATTTATAAGATCTCTCCATTAATATAAGTTAAAGTAAACATAGACATGAAGTTTTGGTAACTATAATTTGTCTCGGTTGACAAAACTTGAAATGAGTGAATTATTGATAATTATACTATTGTTCTGTTAATAAAAAACATGAATTATATACGTGTTTAAAAAAAATATATATATATTTTTTATTTATTTATTTTTTCATTAGACGATTTCAAACAGCTCAGGAAGGATCTGTGGGAATAGAAGGGTAAAGGATGTCTTAATTAACCCTCTGAATTCCATACACCCTTCCTAATCTGGAAAAAATCGTCTTCTGATAGCCCGAATAAACGGCCAAAATGAGTCATAATTCACAAGGGGTTAACAGTAGAACATTATAACTTACCAGGATCGAACACTTAAGGGGAGACTGACCGTTTGTTTGGTCTATTAATTCATTCATAATTTTTTTAGTTTCCTCCCTAGACCTCCATCAAGCTTAGAAAAACACCCCCTAGACCCCCCTTCAAGATAAATGTGTACATTTTTCGGTAGAAAAATGTGCCGGCCAAAGGCCGCTTCCTCTTAAAATTGCAGGCTCGCTATCGCTCGCCAGGAAATAATCGACACCTAAATGGCACGAAAGGTTTTAAAATTGACAACGAAATGAGGCGAAAGGTTAAAATCGCCATCTAATGGGCCGAACGTCTTATAATCTCAAAACTAGTGGGGCTAAACATTAGGGAGAAGGGGGTCCCGAAAAACGGTCTTCCTCCCCTTAAGAGGGTAGTGCTTGTTTCTTTGGCTTACTTATATATATATATATTATATTAATTTAATTTTAAGTTTCCTCGCTAGACCTCCATCAAGCTTAAACAAAACATCCCTTAGACCCCCTTTCAAAATAGATTTGTACATTTTTCAGTAGAAAGATGTCCCGGCCAAAGGCTGGTTCTTCTTAAAACTATAGGCTCGCTATCGCTCGCCAGGAAAAAATCAACACCTAAATGGCACGAAAGGTTTTAATATTGACAAAGAAATGGGTCGAATAGTCTCAAAATCGCCAAGCTAGTGAACGAATGTCTTAAAATCTCAAACCTAATATGGCTAAACATGAGGGAGAAGGGGGTCCAGAAAGTAACGACTACTTCCCCCTTAAAACTATCATATCGGTATATCCAACATTTCACTTATTCATATGCCATGTTCTACGCATTTCTATTCCACTACTGCTCCGAGGGAATTTGTCGTGCCGCATTTCACAGGGGGTAACTAAAACAAAACTGTTCTAAAATTCAAATACTGCCTATGAAATTTTGAACGCAGACTTTGATCTGAATGTTGGGTTAAAGCAAGGGTGTGTGATGTCCCCATGGTTGTTCAATATATATATATATATATACAGTATGGATGGAGTCATGAAGAAATACAAGGAAGAGCAGTGGATGTTGGTGTACTGCTGGTAAGGGAGGGAAACGAGTGTAAGTTGCCTGTACTGCTGTTTGCCGATGATACAGTTATGATGAGCGATAGTGAATGGGAGTTGCAGGGTCTGGTTTATGTGTATGGAACAGTGTGTGAAAAACAGAATCTGAAGATAAATGCGGGGAAGAGCAAGGTTATGGTCTTTGAAAGGGGTGCAGCCACAGAGTGTGAGGTGAGGTTGAACGGTCAGGCTATGGAGAATGTCAGCTCATTTAAGTATTTGGGCAGCGTATTGAGTAAAGATGGGAGTATGGATGAAGAAATGTGGGAGAGCGTTCAACAGGGGAAGAGGGTTGCAGGAACGGTGAAAGCAGTAACAAGAAATAGGGTGGTCAGCATGGAAGTAAAGAAGACCTTGCACGACAGTGTGGTAATCCCGACATTGACTTATGGGAGAGAAGCATGGACGTTGGTGGAGAGACTCAAACCAAGAGTAAGAGGGGTGGAAATGAGTTACTTGAGAAGTGCGTGCAGAGTTACATGGAGGGATAGACACACGAATGAGGAAGTACGAGAGAGGTATGGTGTGGATGTAGATGTGTTGGAAAGTGTGAAAAGGAACACCTTGAGATGGTTCGGCCATGTGGAACGTATGGGAAGCGAGAGAATGACTAAGAGAGTGTACGAGAATGAGGTGGAAGGACAGAGAGGGAGAGGTAGACCGAGTGAGAGGTGGAAGGATGGAGTTAAGAAGTATATGAGCGAAAGCGGTGCCGGATGGGAGGAGGGGCGTCGACTGACTTGGGACAGAGGTGCATGGTGGCGTTTCGTTCGTGGCCACCCCTTCGGGCATCACAGCATCCGGCAATAGATAGATAGATAGACTA
The DNA here is from genome assembly GCA_032716605.1 of Paralithodes platypus. Taxonomy (NCBI): domain Eukaryota; kingdom Metazoa; phylum Arthropoda; class Malacostraca; order Decapoda; family Lithodidae; genus Paralithodes; species Paralithodes platypus. The sequence goes on along the minus strand of CM064547.1, from coordinate 45,852,772 downwards.
ATAGATCAATCTAGGAATATCCCTATCAATCGCAAACACCAGCCCCCAAAAAACACCAGCCAGGATGAATGGAAACTACTGCGTTATATGACGGAATGTTGTACACAGAGAATGTGTCTATCTCGGTGATTTACAGCCAAAAAAGTAACGTTGAGGCTTAATTGACAGCTGGCCGCTATGAGCACTACCAATTTGCTGTATGTAGAATTATTGGTTTGGTTTTGTATTCGGCGATACCATTAAGGGGAGGTTTTTAGTTGATTCCCTAGACTTCCATCAAACTTAAAATTCCTCCCCCTAGACCCCCTTTCAAGATAAATGTGTACATTTTTCGGTAGAAAAATGTCCCGGCCAAAGGCCGAATCCCCTTAAATTACAGGCTCGCTATCGCTCGCCAGGAAAAATTCGACACCTAAATGGCACGAATGGTCTTAAAATTGACAGAAATGGGGCGAGGGTTCTTAAAATCGCCAAACTAATGGGGCTAAAGATGAGGGAGAAAGGGGTCCAGAAAAAAATCCTCCAGGTGAAAATCTCCCCTTAACCCGGGTAACGTTGATTTATGATCAGTATTATTTAAATAGACACGTGTGTGTGTGTGTGTGTGTGTGTGTATATATATAGTATATATATATATAGTATATATTATATATTATATAACATATTAGGGGGAGATTGTAGGCACCAATCGAACAGGGCTAGACCCAGGACAGGCTATAGGGAAATGATAAGGAGTCGCTGGAACTTCTTATGCATTTGCGTGGCCTCTCTTACTGATTTGTTTTGTGCCTCACTTGCACATGAGAGTAATCCAGTTAGCTCTCACAAACACTCTTTCTCTTTAACACAACACAAACACACAATACCTTTTTCCAATACACCATTTGTGTTGTATAATAATGAATACAGCCTCGGAGTCCCCAGGGGTGGGGGAGGGGGGTGAGGTTAAACTAAGGTGAGGACTAGTTAAGGGGAGGCAGACCGTTTTTCTGGACCCCCTTCTCCCTAATGTTTAGCCCCAGTAGTTTGGAGATTATAAGACGTTTGGCCCATTAGTTTGGCGATTTTAACACCTTTCCACCCATTTCTTTGTCAATTTTAAGACCCTTCCGTGCCATTTAGGGGTCGATATTTGTCTGCGAGCGATAGCGAGCCTGCAATTTTAAGAGAAATCGGCCTTCGGCCGGGACATTTTTCTACCAAAAAATGTACAATTGAAGGGGGGTCTAGGTGGTGTTTTTCTAAGCTTGATGGAGGTCTAGGGAGGAATCTAAAAAAAATATATGAATACATGAATTAATAGACCAAACAAACTGTCAGTCTCCCCTTAAGGTAAGGTCAAACTAAGGTGCGGTCAAGTTAGGGTCAAGTCAAGCTAAGGTGAAGTCAGGCTAAAATGAGGCATAGTTAGTGTAAGAGCCATGTGAGCAAGGTCAAGATTGGTTAACCCCTTGAAGCTCTGACGCGTTTTAGCAATTTATTTTGGCTCTCATTAGACGATTTTATGCAGCTTAGGAAGGATCTGTGGGTATTAAAACGGTAAAGGCTATCTCAATCAACCCTTTGCCTTCCGTATACCCTTCCTAATCTGAATAAAATCGTCTAATAATTACCAGAAAACAGTAAAGACATGCGTTTTGGATCTTGAAAGGGTTAAGGTCAAGATAAGGTCCCATCAAACTAGGGTGGGGTCAAATTTGGTTATGGTTAAGGTAAGGCAAGGTTAAAATAGGGTAAGGTCAATTTAGGGTAAGGTTAAGATAAGGCAAGGTCAAGTTAAGGTAAGGTCAAATTAGGTTAAGGTCAAGCGAAGGTCAAATTAGGTTAAGGTCAAAGCTAAGGAGAGGTCAAGTTAGGGTAAGGTCAAGTGAAGGAGAGGTCAAGTAAGGGTAAGGTTAAGGGGAGATCTCCACTTGAGGATTTTTTTTCTTGACCCCTTTCTCCCTCATGTTTAGCCCCATTGCTTTTGAGATTTTAAGACGTTTGCCCCATTAGTTTAGCGATTTTAAGAATGTTCACCCTATATTAGGACCCTTCGTGCCATTTAGGTGTCGATTTTATCCTGGCGAGCGATAGCGAGCCTGTAATTTAAGAGGAACCGGCCTTTGGCCGGAACATTTTTCTACCGAAAAATGTACAAATTTATCTTGAAAGGGACTCAAGGGGGTGTAATTTTAAGCTTGATGGAGGTCTAGGGAACAAACTAAATACCTCCCCTTAAGGTGAGGTCAAGCTAAGGTCAAATAAAGGTCAAGTAAAGTGAGGTGCGTCCTGAAATTGCGTGACTCTGGAAACTCAAGCTCACAACATACGACACAGGTCAGTGCTGGTCTCTCCCTCCCTCTTTTTACTCTCCCACTCTTTCACTTTTTTTTTGCTCTCTCTCTCTCTCTCTCTTTCTCTTTCGGCCAGGGCAAATTACGGGGACCTCCCAGGTATTTACGGTGGCTGCCTCTTACAAAACATCTTCCTCCTTCCTTCTTTTAGCTGTCTCTCGCTCTCTAGGTCTCTCTTTCTATTTATCTCTCTGTTTATATATATATATATATATATATATATATATATATATATATATATATATTGTGTGTGTGTGTGTGTGTGTGGACGCCCTCAAATTAATTAATGTTTATGCCTCGGCCTGGAATCGAACCCACGATTTTCGAAATGTAAATCAACATGGGCCTATAATACAAAATATGCATTGCTCTTACTTCTATAATCTGGGTTTTAATTTGCTGCCTTTGCATAATATATATATATATATATATATATATATATATATATATATATATATATATATATATATATATATATATATATACAGGTATATATGTATATACTGTATATATATATACTGTATATAATTGAGATTAACGTAATATTCATAATTCCGGAAGTTAATCACGAGGACTACAACGCTATAACCTACGATGAACGACCCGGGACCTTGAACTCGGCGCCTCTAATACCCCAAACCTTTAATCAACGGCATTAAAAAGTAGAGAGAGAGATCGAGGAGAGAGGGGAGCAAAACCACACCAAACCAAAAAAACACACGAGAGAATGACAAGCAACCACAGACACCCAAAAACAGGTGGGGGGGAGGCGAGGGGAGGAAGGTGAGGAGAGAGGAGGGAGCGAGGGGAGAGGGGGAGAGGGTAGGACGTGGGAGCGTGTAGATAGCGAGAGGAAGTGGGGAGAGGAGGAGATGGAGAGGAGAGGGGAGGGGGAGAGAGAGAGAGAAGGAGAGAGGAGAGCGGAGAGAGAGAGAGAGAGCGAGAGAGAGGAGCAGAGGAGGAGAGAAAGAGAGGAGAGAGGTGAGAGAGAGAGAAGAGGAGGAGATCGAGAGAGTAAGATGTGGAGTAGAGAGCCGAGAGAGGAGAGAGAGAGAGAGAGAACGAGGAGAGAGGGATGAAGAAGAGAGAGGAGAGAGAGAGAGAGAGAGAGAGAGGGGAGGACGGGGAGGGAGAGGGATGGAGGAGGAAGAGAGCGAGAGATCAGAGGAGGAGGTGGGAGAGGAGGAGACAGAGTGAGGGAGAAGAGGGGAGGGAGAGGGAGGACCGAGAGAGGAGAGAGAGGATGGAAGATGACGGAGAGAGGAGGAGAGAGGATGGAGAGAGAGAGGAGGAGAGAAGATGGAGAGATGGAGGAGATGAGAGGAGGAGAGAGAGAGAGAGAGAGAGAGAGGAGGGAGAGAGAGAGAGTGGAGAGACCGAGAGAGGACGGGCGAGAGAGAGGAGGGAGAGGCGTGAGAGTGGATGGAGGGGGGGAGGAGAGAGGGATGAAGTGATGGAGGAGGAGAGAGAGAGAGCCGAATGACGAGACCGAGGGGAGAGAGGCGGGGTCGCGAGGAGGAGACTTTTGGGGGCAGAGACATTGTCATGTTGGTGTGTGGAGACGAGAGAGGGAAGAGAGAAGAGGAGGAGAGAGGGCGAGAGAGGAGTGGAGAGAGAGAGGAGAGGAGAGAGGAGGAGTGGGGGAGAGGGAAGAGAAGAGGAGCGAGAGGAGAGTGAGAGATACGGGGGTGAAGAGAGGGGGAGAGGAGAAGTGAGCGTTGCCGGATAAGGGAGGGGGATGAGATGCGAGCGTTGAGAGAGGGAGAGAAAGAGGGGAGAGGGGGGAGGAGAGAGAGATGAGAGAGAGTGGAGAGAGAGACGAGAGAGAGAACGAGAGAGAGGAGGACGAGCATGTGAGGGGAGGAGCGAGGAGAGAGGAGCCTCGAGAGTAGAGCGCGAGGGAGAAAGAGAGGAGAGGGAGAGAGATTGAGGAGGAGAGAGAGAGGGAGAGAGAGACAGAGAGAGAGAGAGAGAGAGAGATTGAGAGAGAGAGGAGAGAGAGAGGAGGGAGAGAGAGGAGATGAATGAGAAGAGGGGAGCGGACGAGAGAGAGAGAGAGAGAGGCTGGCTTGTATTTCAAACGCTTCGCTCTCCATTCCAGTGAAATATATCAGATTTAACCCTTTGAGTACCAGCGACGTGTGTTGTATTATATATCTGGCTATAGGCTATTTATACGATCTTAAGGGGAGTGGCCTGTTTTGTTTCTGTCCTTTTCTATCTTTCCCTGGCTTGTATCCATTTGGCCCCATTCAGGGATACACGTCTTAAAACAGTAGGCCGAATGGGGCCGAATGGATACAAGCCACAGAAAGAGAGAAAATGAGAGAACAAAAGCAGGTCACCCCCTTTAATCCATTGTAATGATTTAGTGTTATCATACCGACCAGCAAAATGTATATGTGTAATTACCATACACCATTATAATACATATAGTGTAATGCGCTGCGCCATTACTCTCCCGATTAGATTTAAAACAGTTACAGACCCAGGGAAGTCCTTTATAGCATATTCTGGCAACTATTAGAACGATTACATTCCAGCTTAGGAAGGACCAATAGCAATAATAAGACTTCAAAACTATCTTAAAGGGAGATTTCCACTTGAGGGACTTTTTTTCATTACCCGTTTCTCCCTCATGTCCAGCCCCATTGCTTTTGAGATTTTAAGACCGTTCGCCCCATTAGTTTGGCGTTTTTAAGAACTTTCACCCACTTTATGTCACGTTTAAGACCTTTCGTCCCATTTAGGTGTCGATTTTTTCCGGGCAAGCGGATAGCGAGGCCTGTAATTTAAGAGAAACCGGCGCGTGACATTTTCTACCGTAAAATGTACAAATTTATCTTGTAAGGGGGTTATGGGGTTGTAATTTCAAGCTTGATGGAAGTCTAGGAAACACACTAAAAAACCTCCCCTTAACCAACCTCTCTCTCTTAGGTGTCATTCTTTTCCTGCGAACGATAGTGAGCTTGTAATTTTGGAAAGAACCGGACCCTTCGGCAGAGACCTTTTTCTGCCGAAAATATTTACAAATTAATCTAGATGGAGGATCTAATGGACTGTGGGTGGTAAGCTTGATGGAGGTCTCAGGGAGGAAGCTAATAACATATATAATAAAATACAAAAATTATCAAAGAAACACGGCCCATCACCCTTTTCTGTACAATCGGCTTAATAAGTGATGTCTCGGCACCAAGTATGTTTTGATCAATAATTTGGTTTCAGCTATTCCTAAACTGAATTTATTCATTTCGAGGGGGCTATACAAACCTATTCCTACAATAACCCACCCTATTCAACATCTGACAGACATTAATGACAGCACAGAGGGAGCCAAACGTAATGACCAGCTGGGATATGACTTATTAGTGCGACCGTACCTGTGATGTACTTGTCATGATTTTCTGGCAAATATTAGACAGGTATCTTCAGCTTCGGAAGGCTGTCTACCAATAAAAAAGCTTAAAGACTATCTCAATTAATCATTGTATCTACCCATATCTCCTTCCGAAGCTACATAAAATCGTCTAAATGTAGCTGGAAATCAAATACAAAGAGACGTTCACCGGTTACAGAAGGGGTGAAGCCCGCACCTCTTCCCACATGCTTTTTGATTAATCTGAAATGAATACCTGGGAGTCTTAGCGGACGGCCTCATCAAGGTTGCACCTCTCAATCTATCGACGGAGATGAGCTGTTACAATATTTATCACTTACTTAAAAGAAGGTTCAACGTTTGATTAACAAATATTCTTGGGTATTAAAGAATCCAGGGTGGGCCCAATCTTTGATTACAGAATGTTATATATTCCATCTCTTGCATATATTAATGTTATAGTATCCATCTTTGCATATAGAATGGTATATATCCAATCTTTTGCATATAGAATGTTATATCATCTTTGCATACAGAATGTTATATATCCCATCTTTGCATATATAATGTTATATTATCCATCCTTTGCATATAGAATGTTATATTCCATCTTTGCATCTAGAATGTTATATCATCTTTGCATACAGAATGTTATATATCCATCTTTGCATTTTGTCAAGAATGTTATATATCCATCTTTGCATACAGAAGGTTATCATCCATCTTTGCATACAGAATGTTACTATCCATCTTTGCATACAGAATGTTATCTATCCATCTTTGCATACAGAATGTATATATCCATCTTTGCATTTACAGAATGTTATATATCCATCTTTGCATACAGAATGGTATATATCCATCTTTGCATATAGCATGTTATATATCCTATCTTTGCATATAGAAGTGTTATATTATCCATCTTTATGCATATCGAATGTTATATCATCTTGGTCATACAGAATGTTATATATCGCAATCTGTGCATACAGCCTGTTATATATCCATCTTTGCATACCGAATTGTTCTATATCCATCTTTGCATTAATCAGAATGTTATATATCCATCTTTGCCACAGAAGGTTATATATCCATCTTTGAATACAGAATGTTATATATCCATCTTTGCATACAGAATGTTATTAATCCATCTTTGCATAAAGAATGTTATATATCCATCTTTGCATACAGAATGTTATATATCCATCTATTGCCATACAGAATGTTACTATCCATCTTTGCATACAGAATGTTATATATCCCATATTTCATTAATTTCACCACAACACCAATCAACTCCAGTTTGTTAAATACAGATACGAAACTTCTGAAACAACTGGCGAAATTATTCCCACCCAAATAGGATACTTAAGGGGAGGTTTTTTAGTTGGATTCATAGACCTCCATCAAGCTTAAAATAACACCCCTTGAGTCCCTTTTCAAGATATATTTGTAAATTTTTCGGTGAGAAAAATTTCCCGGCCGAAGGCCGGTTACTCTTAAATTACAGGCTCGCTATCGCTCGCCAGGATAAACTTGAACCTGAATTGCACGAAAAGTCTTAATATGGGGTGATGAAAGTCTCTTAAAATCGCCTAAACCCGTCGCCAGGATAAAAATTGAAACCATGAATTGCACGAAAAGTCTTAATATGGGGTGAAGTTCTTAAAATCGCTAAACTAAGGGCGGCCAAAACGTTTTATAATATTCAAAGCAATGGGGCTAAACATGAGGGAGACAGGGGTCAAGAAAATAAAAAACCCTCAAGTGGAGATCTCCCCTTAAAGTGGGAAATACGTACAAGCTATATTATGTGCTCCACCGGATTTCGAACCTGGGTTCTCAAACACAGAATTGTACCACTCTCTAACCATTTACACCACAGAGGGGACGGTTAAAGGGGTACTCGGCACACGACCTACGACTTATTATCCATTCTCGAAATATGGTATATATAATACTCTTCATATTCCCAACCGCGCTATGG